>CM035156.1:123273608-123873608 GCA_020205615.1 Panax quinquefolius | reverse complement strand
CACATCATCGAATCATCCCTGCACTACAGGCCAAGGATATTCTTTATTATCACGACCACGAATTATCCATGCACTACGTGCCAAAGATAATCGTGTATTCATTAGTATCACGACCACAAATTATCCATGCACTACTGCCAAAGATAATCGTGTATTCATTAGTATCACGACCACAAATTATCCATGCACTACTGCCAAAGATAATCGTGTATTCATTAGTATCACGACCACAAATTATCCATGCACTACGGCCAAAGATAATCGTGTATTCATTAGTATCACGACCACAAATTATCCACGCACTACGACCAAAGATAATCGTGTATTCATTAGTATCACGACCACAAATTATCCATGCACTACGGCCAAAGATAATCGTGTATTCATTAGTATCACGACCACAAATTATCCATGCACTACGGCCAAAGATAATCGTGTATTCATTAGATCACGACCACAAATTATCCACGCACTACTACCAAAGATAATCGTGTATTCATTAGTATCACGACCACAAATTATCCATGCACTACGCGCCAAAGATAATCGTGTATTCATTAGTATCACGACCACAAATTATCCATGCACTACTACCAAAGATAATCGTGTATTCATTAAGTATCACGACCACAAATTATCCATGCACTACCACAAAGATAATCGTGTATTCATTAGTATCACGACCACAATTATCCATGCACCACGTACAAAGATAATCGTGTATTCATTAGTATCACGACCACAAATTATCCATGCACTACTACCAAAGATAATCGTGTATTCATTAGTATCACGACCACAATTATCCATGCACTACGTACAAAGATAATCGTGTATTCATTAGTATCACGACCACAAATTATCTATGCACACGTACAAAGATAATCGTGTATTCATTAGTATCACGACCACAAATATCCATCCATGCACTACTACCAAAGATAATCGTGTATTAATCGTGTATTCATTAGTATCACGACCACAAATTATCCATGCACTACGTGCAAAGATAATTGTGTTTTCAATTACTGATTATGATTATACCGTAACAATCCTCGGTCATAATCATACCGGTCCATCTATGCACTACACAGCCACGTATTGACTTTCAACATAATATAAGCATGAGGATAATGATATAAAGAATCAATCAAATGAGATAAATGATAAATATTAAACATTTATAATATAATTTATCCAGATTCAAGAATATCCCTATGTTATCAATCACTTAATAATCTCATAATCTAATATCATTAATATTATAACAATACTTCTTAAATTTATAAACAATTTATCTCAATTGTTTACGCTTTACCATATAATGCATTTAATCATTCAAAATGCCATACTCATAAGATATCATCACCAATTATCAAATCCTCAAAACAAAATATGCATATACTCTATATAGGATTCTCTAGCCATAAAATCCTATTTTCAACTTTGTTACTTCACATAACATATTTAACTCATATGTTCAGAACTAAACTATTTTCATGAAAAATACCAAATCAGTCCCAAAAAATTTCTTTTCCGGGATTTAGCATAATATAGTCCCATAATGAAAATATATTTTCTGAAATTTTAAAATTCATTTACTATTTTTCAAAAATCAATTTCTAATTAATTCCTTAAGAAATTAGCTACCTCAAGTTTAACTCCAGAAATTCCCAAATCTTGGCAGGACCTTACACATGTTAATGTGAGCCTCCAGTTTAAATTTCATGGTCATCGGAGTTGTAGAACTCGGTTATATATCATTTTCGTCGGAAAAATCTAAATATTGAAATGGTCATAACTTGCTCATTTTAAGTCAGAATAAGCTCATTTTTGGACAGGAGTTACCTTATACCATATACTTTTATTTCCCAAAAGGCTAGAATTTTTTTCTCATAATTTAAGTGGCCGAAAATGCCCTTTTAAAAATAAAATCAGTAGCTTTTTGAAATTTCCAGCTTTTTCATTCTTTATTAAAATCAGTCCACACGTAAATCTACAACACCTTTTCCAGTAATTCCACTTGGATTAGTTAGGTAACTCATAGATCTAACTCTAAGACTTAACCAAACTCAAAAATTCAAAATATAATAGGAGATTTGGTCAATTGAATTTCATGTTACGTTTTTCACCAAAATCTGGTTTTCAACTCTTTGTGATTTCTAAGAAACTTTCATGTTTTCACATAATAACCAACATAACTCATCATAACACTTACTAATACTTCATATACCCATGATTTTCATTAGTCCAATGCTTTTATTATGAATTTCATCATAATCCTCGTAAACAGATCCTTTTAGTTGAAGAAATATTTGAGGGTTTAAGAAATGGGTTTTGTACTGGGGTCAATACAAAATTCGATTTCACGCTCTAGGGTAGGCTAGGAAATTTTCAAGAATACACCAGGAAATTTATTAATGACAGAAATATCATTCAAAACTGTGACTCTCATCCAAAACTTGGATAATACGTCACATTGATACCAACTGTGACTTCTTTCCTTTAACCTAGATAGTAACTCACAATGATACCTATCAACTTGCCATTTTCAGTCACGACGTCGCCTACAAAAAGTCTGGCTTCGGTGCATTCCACACAAGGAAGTTAACAACGAAAGGATCAGGGCTCTTTACTTATGGCTTGATATAACAGTGATTAACTTTAGGGTTTGGTTACTTTGAATTCGTATAACAGGTTGGTTATGAATATAAAAGCTAACAACCTTACGAAAAGCATGATGAGTAGTTAACCAATTGATTCCTAAAATCACATCAAAGACAAGTATTTTCAAAATGATAAGATCGACAGGTAACGTGAAAGTGTTTATTTGAATCAAACAAGATTTAAAAATAGTAGCGGTAACGAAGGCTCCTACTAACGAAGTTTCAACCAATAAGTCAAAGTCTAACTTCTCTGGAGTCAAATTTAAACGTTGAACACAACTAGGTGAAATAAAAGATTGGGTAGAACTGGTATCTAACACGATATAGACTTCGCAAGAGCTTATGATTACTTACCCGTGATAATCTTATTCAGGTTCCTCGTCACGAGAAAAAAACGCTCTCTCTTAAACTACCGGCTTTGGTTTGTCTGGGACAGCCTTTGGTGCCTCCATCCTAGTTGAATTTATCTTCGGTAAACGAAAAAATCGAGCTAAGTGACCTTCTCTTCCACAATTATAACATGCTTTGGACGGCATGGCGCATTTTGGACTGATGTGTCCCTCTCCTCCGCATTTGAAGCATATGATAGGTGGTCTTTCTCCTTCCTTAACAACGGTGTGGTCGACCGACGTCTTTCCATCATTGTTGAATCTCCTTTTCTTGAAATGTCCATTCTTATTGCTTTGACCTCGATTACCACCAAGTGGTTACCATATCCGCCCGTTGATTCCTCCACGCTTGTTGTCACCGCTCGATGACTACTCTCGTTGGTATTATAATTTTGTCATTACCGCTTCTCTTTTAGTTGCATTGACTCGTTTTCGCGCTCCACTAATCGAGCCCTATTTACAACATCCGAATACAAACACGCGGTTTATGAGAAATAAGATGTTGACGTATCTCCGACTTCAAACCTCTTAAAAACATTCGCGTCATTCTCTTCATTATCCACCAAGTGGGACGAATCGTGATAACTCCGCAAATTTTGCCTCGTACACATAAACGGCCATATTGTTTTGTTCTAACTTGATAAACTCCACCTCCTTCATGTGGTGAATACTTTCAGAAAGTATTTGTCGTTGAATGCCTCCTGGAACTTCTCCCAAGATATCTTCAAGACAAAGAAGTTGAGTACGTTTTACCGATTCCCACGAAGAATCGCCTCCACAAGCAACATAAAAGCGGCAAAGGGAACCTTTTGCTCCTCGGAGCATCCCAAGACATCAAATATCTTGGTAATCTGCTTTATCCATGCTTCCGCCAGAAGTGGTTTTGGCTCTCCCTTAAACTCCGGTGGTCCCAGTTCCTTGAATTGTTTAGCGGTGATCGCCCGAGAGTTTTCCATGTTTCCACCTACGTTTTGGACAGGAGTCGCTTTTGCCTGATGTTGCATGAATTCTAAAAACCTCTTAAACATACCGTCGTTCGTCAATTAATCAGTGTTGTTGTTTACAGGAGGATTATCGCCATCCTGTTGCACATTGTCCTCATTATTGATCTGTGGAGAATCAACAGTCTCCTGTGCTCCATTGCTATTCTCAACATTCTCGGATGCCATTTTCAAACACTGCCACAAAACAAGGGTTAATTGACACGCAACATATTATAACTATACTCTGATCGACCAATCAAATACCAAATAAACTTAGGTAGGTTATACTAGCGAAGGAATTTCCCGTCTCTCCCCTCCTAGTTCTAGTCTCACATCTTAGCCAGGGATCATATCCTAAGCTCGATACCAACCGTTGACGCCCCCAAAATTAGGTATACGCCACCCATCTTGGGTCGCCACTTACATGGTACATAAATTCAAATACAACTTAATTATACATCCGTCAGGTAACATACGACAATACATAAACCGAGAGTTCTAATAGGAATATTGTCATTTAGACAATATCCATACTCAAGGAGTCCTCATTACAATTATTATCACACTATTTCACGTAATAGTGAGGACTACTAATGCTATCTTTAGGACCATCACTCGCTTCCCCAACTCGTCCCAAACTATATTCTCATTTCTCAAGAGAACGGTGAAAGAAAGGTGAGCTCAACTAGCCCAAAGAAGAAATATTATGACAAAGATAATGCGTAATAAATTATCATTAGCCTTCAACAATGTTAAACCGATAAAATACAATAGACAACCGGTTTAATCAAGCAATGAATATCTAATCCATTAAAAGAGTCAAGTAGAAAATAAAGTCTACTATCTTTTAGGTTTTAAAAGGTTTTCATCAATTTTTATCACTAAGACTCGGTTTAATGAATAAACCACAATATCTAATCATCCCTCGTACTACACGGTCAAGGATTTTCATCAAATTATCAATGGTCATGACTATACCGAATCACCCCCGGTCATAATCATACCAAAACTATCCATCATCGCATTAAAAGCCAATCGAGGACTTTTGTCACATCATTTATATCAAGCCATGATTATACCGAATGAACCATGGTCATAATCATACTAAGTTCATCTATGCACGTAAGCCAAAGATAACTTTCAACATAATATAAACATGAGGATGATGACAATGATATAAGAATTCAATAAAACAAGTTCAAGAATTAATTTCTAGGATTTATTAACATCCAAATTGTCAACAAGATCTTTGTTTTGTAGAGTAAAATTCAAGAATGATCGGAAGAATATTTCCATGAAAAGATCTTTGGATGAAACGCAAATATCAAGGATATTCTACTAATTTCATGGAGTATAGAAGTCAAAGTTTTAACCAACTTGGGTATAATAAAGAATGGAATAACAAAAGAAATCACCATGCATGCAGATTTGATGATAAAAGTTATTCCAATGTAATAATAATAACGGAACCGTGTCGGTGAAATTCACACCGATGTGATGATCCAATGTAATAATAAATGTGAATAATAAACAATGGAACCAGTCCGGTGTAAAACACACGCACGAGGATATTACAAATGTAATAATAAATGCGGAATAATAAATAATGGAACCAGTAAAGGTGTAAAACACACAGATAGGATATTCCAATGTAATAATAAAGAATAGAATACATGAAGAAGATCACCAAGTATAGGGGATTCCGCATACTGAGTTATTCCAATGAGAATAATATAAGGATTTCACCAAGTATAGGGTATCTGGCATACTGAGGTTATGTATAGGGTATGCCACTTTTACAAAGTTATTCCAGCGAATAATAATGAATGGAATAATGTAAGTTCTCTTCATGAATAAGAAAGAATAACATCCCTTACAGGTGCACAACAAATAATATCCCTTACCTTAGAAGAACTGAATAATGGAAAAGTGAAGTAGCGTAATATTTTTTCTTCTTTCTCTATAGTTTCTCTCTCAGAGTTTCAATGAATTCGTAAGAAAATAATGAAGGAATGAGCTTCTATTTATAGGAAAATGGAATGCATATAGTAACTAATTCATGAACGGTCAGATTGATTTACTTTAATCGACTATCCATATTTAAAGCAAAATCTTTTAAATAAAATATAATATATTCTATTTATATAAAAACATTTTACTATGCAAAATACTATGCAACACTATGCAAAATACTATGCAAAACACTATGCAACACTATGCATAATAAAATATAATATATTCTATTTATGTAATAACTTTAATAAAGTATTCATTTTATATAAAAGATGTTTCGCATTTTTATTACGTTAATAATACTGAATAAAACAAAACGTCATTATCGCTATAATAATTCATATTATTAATCGACAATAATGGAATCAAACCGAGTGACTTCTCACATAAGCATCAATAATCAATACCGTGTGCTACTATGCAACCACACGACATCGCATTTACTTTTACTACCGAGTAGTTCAACAAGATCCACGGTAAAACTTCCATAGTTATTTCAATAAAATATTTTTGTCGTTTTCTCAATCCGGATAATAATTACATTGTGGGGTCCACCAATGATTGAGTAGTTATACGTAATATTTCCCCGCTAAACCGAATATTCCCCAGACCAATCGAATATAATATAACCACTGCATAATTTGCAAAATTTATAAATACTACCCACAACTATAATATTATCTCAAATTCACACCATAATATTAAAAATTATTTCGACAAAATTTAAATCTTTATTGATAAATCTGGGGTCTCACACTATGCAACTATGCATAATAAAATATAATATATTCTATTTATAGAATAACTTTATAAAAGTATTACATTTTATATAAAAAGATTTTACTATGCAAAACACTACGATAATAAGTAATATAATATATTCTATTTATAGAATAACTTTATAAAAGTATTATGTTTTATATAAAAAGCTTTTTCTGTTTTATTACATTAATAATACTAATAAAACAAAACCGAGTGACTTATCATGTAAGCATTAATAATCAATACCGCTAGTAATACTTCTTATCACGCCAGACATCGTATTCTTTTACTACTACAAGTAGTTCAACAGTTTTTAACGGTAAAACTTCCATGCGTTATTTTTATAAAAATATTTTGTCATTTTCTCAATCCTACAATAATTATGTTGTGGGGTCCACTAATGATTGTATCATAAATGCGGATCATTTAAAATCATTTAAAAATAGAAATTAAGTTATAAAATTATAAAAATAATTTTAAAATTATTTTAAGTTATAAAAATTAACTTTTAATAATTTGACATATTTTTCATAAATATTATTATTTCTTTGAATATTATTGATATTTAATTTATTTAATAAATATATTAAATAAATTAATTAAAAATGATTTAATTATATTAAAAATCATTTTAAATGATAATAAAATATTTACAAATATTTTAAGTTATAAAACATAACTTTTAATATTTTAAGATAAATTTCATTAATTATATAATATTAATGATATTAGATTATTTAATAATTATATTAAATAAATTAGTTTAAAAATGATTTTAATATTATAAAAATTATTTTAAATGAAAATAAAGTGTTTAAAAATATTTTAAGTTATAAAATATAACTTTTAATATTCAAAGGATAATTTTATTAAAATTTAATATTGAAGATATTAGATTTATTTAATAATTATATTAAATAAATAGTTTAAAATAGTTTTATTAATTTAAAATCATTTAAAAAGGATATAAAGGGTTTAAAAATATCTTAAGTTATAATAAATGACCTTTAATATTTTGATAATTATTCTACATTAATATTTAAATATTAATGGTAATTATTTAAAATAATTTTAAATATTTTAAAAATTATTTAAGGGTAATATTAATACTTTAAAAATATTTTGAGTTATTATAAATAACTTTAATATTTTGGCAATGGTTTCATTAATATTTTAATATTGTTTAAATATTAATTATACTAGAATTATTTAATATTTAAATTATTTAATAATGATTCTAGTGTTTGAAAAAAATCATGATAAATTATAATAATTGTTAAAAAATTATTATAAGTCATTTAAAAATAATATGACTGATATTTAAATAATCTAAGTGAATATTGAACTATAGAATAGATTTTTAGACTCGATAATTACCGATAAAGCCGTCGGTACACCGAAATATTTTAGAAATTAATCTGGACTTAGATAGGTTAACTTGATAAGTGTCTATATGTGACAATGTGATTAGGTTATGTGCTGACTGCAAATAACAGTGCTATATGTTATGATATGTTATTCTAATCGCTAGAATGATCTTATTAATGATAGGTCTCGATATAAAAGATAAAACAAAGTTGTGTAACTGTAAGCAGCAGACCGTGCAAGTATCCTACCTTTGCATTTACTTTATGCAATGGATATGAGTAAAAAAGTTTTAGAATTATATTATTGTTATGTCAGATTATTAACTCTATTGTTATTGATTATGTATCCATACATTTGTATCCATACAAGTTCTTAAATTATCCGATCATTGATTATCAATGTAGTACTATTATACAATTATGATATTTATTATGTTCGTTAATTTCTAAGCATAATTATACAAGTGACCTCACTTGGATAATTATTATATTTAATCACATGTTGATACATACTTATTGGTTTCTAGTATGTATACATTGACTTAAAAGCCGTCTAAGCTATTTGACTCGGCTAGACACAAATTTATTGTTATCCAACCGAATTGTTTTGGTTCGGATTCAGACTAAGTATGAACATCCCTAATATGGGAAACTTTTGTGCGCCTAAGGCGAATATGCTAGACGAAAATATCGTTCGAACATGTAGTATTGATCAATACAGGGCATAACGGGCTGATCACTCCCGTGCTTGTAAGTTATGACAGAAACACAGATGAAGTTCTGTTTAACCTTTTCAAAAATTTAAAAACAATGTTCATAGTCTGTCGATTGATCTCCATTTATAGTCAGTACGTAGTTTAAAAAATTTGAACTAGAATTGATATGTTGGTTATGGTTGCTTCAGCTTACTTCACAACTGTTGATTCGTTGTAGAAGTGCCAATCATAGAAAACATTTATTTCTTACAGCTAACGCTTATTGTTTACAATTACTTGATGGGAAATCAAATGCTCATTCTTGTTTAATTTAAATGTTTTCAGTTAAGTGTGATCAACCTGAAGGCTCTGCTAAGAACAAGGGAAAAGGAAATGTTGCAGAATGAATTATATGCTATCTTATGTAATATTTAGACTTTATTAAGACAATGATATTTATTATTATCATGTAATGTTATGTATTAAAGGTTGGAAACCTGGGATTTAGACAACTCTGATATGTAAATTTAAGTTTGATATTTATTATTATTATTATTATTATTATTATTATTATTATTATTATTATTATTATTATTATTATTATTATTATTATTATTTCGCTCTTAGAAATGATATCGTGAAGTACCGAGTTCGGGTTTCGAGTACCTAAATTTATGGGTGTCACAATACTCATCATTATATATTCATTCCATTGAAACAACATCAAAATGAACATAATTACTACATTCTTATTACAATAATAATAATAAATCCTTTCCCAGGTTCTGAAATCGATACATTCTTCGTTTATCATAATACGATACTTACAACATACTAGTCTATTACAGGATAATCTACTTATCCATTTTAGCCTTGCCTTTATCCCTAATAGGATCCTCAATTTTTTTGGCCTTAGCTGCAATCATATAATTCAAGCAAGAAGTGAGCATAACTAGCTCAGCAAGTCTAGCAATAGATAATATCAATACCACATCGAGAATTTTATGATTATCTTCAATAACTGAACAAGTAGCTACGAAGTACTATGAAACATTAAATAACACTTTTCATTTCATAAAAATAATTCCAGAGTACATATAATAACTAAGGAATTCTGAGTTGGTCACAAGACCATGAACATTCTCTTTTTGTTTTCATTCATGAAAAAGGATAACCCGACACTAAGTTTGTAAGTCCGATATATCTTATGAGCACTTCTAGGTGATCAGCCTATAGTACTCTATGTTGATCAACACTCATCTTTTAAACGTATTTACATTTAAGTTTTGTAAACCTCACATGTCCATCGAATAATCGATGAAAAATACATTTGTTTGCTCATACACAAGCTTACCTTTGAATCCGTACCAATCACTTGGCATAGTATAGCGTTAATAGTTCTATATCGAAAGACTTGTAAACAAATCAATCTAACTCTTAAGAATAGTCTAGCCCAGTTAAAACTGGCATCGACCCCTTTGAAAAATAATTCATTCATCTCATAACATGAATCACATAAAACTTGGCTAACACGAAGGTTAGACAAGCGTTAAGAAAAATTGCCTTCAATCGTCTTCAAATAATTATTCAACAATTCTTGGTCTTTACAGTCTCTACATGATATATTCATATAGCACACTGTAATTAGCTACCAAACAATCTAATCACACTATTTTTACCAACTTCTTTCTCTTCTATATCTTAATTGAAATTATTTCAATAATAAAAGTCACTTTGACTTAACTATCTTCCATTACGGCTTATTAATGTCTTATGTTACTAAACCAAGACTTGATTATCATTGGTTAATTACCAAAGTTTGGATACAAATTACTTCTTTATATCTCACGTTCTTCGTTTAATTAGTATTAAACCATGTTCAAATTCCTAAAGTCATCACTATATAAGTGATTTAAGATTGGTCTTACCATGTATATAATATACATACATGTCCCATAATGGTCTTGCAATAATTTGGGATTAAAACTAACTTAGTCAACAATTTTCTACTACCGGCGCTGCGGCGCCAGACATTAGCACACCATTGGCACTGCGGCGCCAACTAACAGTATACAATCCCCGGTCTATACGCTGCGGTGCGAGACTTACTACGTAAAAGTGGCATTGCGGCACCATTCTCCAGTAGCCATCTCTCCTTATCTGGCGCTGTGGTGCGGCAAATAGAGCTTGGGGTGGCACTTCGGCGCCCACCCTGAGCCCTTGAATATTTTTTTTTAATTTTCAATACGATTCTTCCTGGACTCATAACTTAGTCATTTTAAGTCGGATTTGGCTCGTTCAAAAGTCTTTTTCTCATACGTTCCAAGTACTTCGATTTCATCCAGATAAAAGTAGTTTTTAAATCTGTTAACAATGAATTCAATATTAACGTTCTAATAAGTGTTCGTTAAACGCTCGTGAGCGTTCATAGCTCGTTTTCTTTGTTCTAAGTCGGAATACGACCGTTCTTGAGTCCACGACTCATGAATACGTTATCCTACGCTACATCATCGAAAAATAGGGTTTCTGAATTACACGGCAAGTTTTGACTACTAATCCAGAATTATATAATTTCAACATTTAACGCCTAATCTCATAAATTTCACCATAACTTCGTTACTCGTGTTTTATATGCCAAATTAAATGGAACAAATCCGTTTATTCATTATCTATAACCTAACCAAGCAATATTCACATACCTTATATATGATGATTTTCAATTTGTCCATCAACAACCAAATCAACGTTCAAATGGTTTATTCGTGATTAACTTACTAAAACGCTTATGATTTCTACTAATACATGGCTTGTCAATGTTTAAATCACTAATAGAGATCCTTATTTCTCCGGAAGAGACATGCTCCACCAATTCATGATTCTCTACGAAAAATAAAAATAAACGGATCGAAAACTAAGGTTTTACAAATTATTACCTTAACGTTCTTCGCGTTCTTGCTTAAAACTTGGATGTTTTGCTTCAAGCTCACTTGATTACTTGTTATATAACTTTTCTCTCTCTCAATATATGTTGGTCAATGTTTGTAAACAAACAAATGAACTAATTAAGCTTCCTTATATAGGAAATCTAAATGGAGGGTATTTTGGTCAAATGGCAACCTCCTTACTGTGACGCCCCCAAATCTGGGTACTTTCAACCCACAGATATGGTGCTACATGGTACTCATCACTATACATTCATTCCACTGAAATAAGATCAAAATGAACATAATTACTACCTTCTTATTACAATAATAAGTATAAATACTTTCTCAGGTTCTAAAACTGATACATTCTTCATTTATCATAATATGATTCTTACAACATACTAATATATTATAGGATCATCTATTTATCCATCTTAGCTTTTCCTTTATCCCTACTGGGATCCTCAATTCTTTTGGCCTTAGCTGCAATCATATAATTCAAGCAAGAAGTGAGCATAACTAGCTCAACAAGTTTAGCAATAAATAATACCAATACCACGTCGAGATATATATGATTATCTTCAATAACTGAACAAGTAGCTATGAAGTACTATGAAACATTAAATAACACTTTTCATTTCACAAAACAATTCCAGAGTACATATAGTAACTAAGGAATACTAAGTTGGACACAAGACCATGAACATTCTCTTTTCGTTTTCATTCATGAAAAAGGACCACCTGACACTAAGTCCATAAGTCCGATATATCTTACGAGCACTTCTAGGTGATCAGCCTATGATACTCTATGTTGATCAACACAACTCCGTTAAACGTGTTTACGTTTAAGTTTTGGCAACCTCACGTGCCCATCGAATAATCGATGTAAAATACATTTGTTTGTTCATACTCAAGCTTACCTTGAATCTGTACCAAATACTTAGCATAGGATATCGTTAATAATTCTATATCGAAAGACTTGTAAACAAATCAATCTAACTCTTCAGAATAGTCTAGCCGAGTTAAAACTGGCATCGACCCTTTCGTAAAATAATTCATGCATCTCATAACATGAATCATAGAAACTTGGCTAACATGAAGGTTATACAAGCGTTAAGAAAACTTGCCTTCAAGCGTCTTCAAATAAAATATTCAACAGTTCTTGATCTTTACAGTCTCTACATGATATATGAAAGTAGTATGCACACAAGCCAATCATGTTTGATGATAAAGCATATACTTTGTAACAATCTTATTAATTTATTAATAAAAAGAATTAATTTATTAAAGGCTTTTAATTATCTACATGACGCTGCTTTATAATATGTGATAAATCCATAGTTTTAAGAAATGCTTTTAGAATAACGATGATGATCATTCTAATTAGATCTAAATTCTTAGAAAGCTTAAAACTAAAATAGTTCCCAGTCGTTGGATTACTAAATTGAGGATTAGTGAATCCGAATAGATTGGTACATATGTTGCTTGCTCATTGGATGAGGATGATTGATCTCATGATTATTTGTGTGAAGACACTAAAACAAGTATGTAGGTGCTTATTAGAGAATAAGTTCACTGAACGTGGCTTGCTAAGGAATACCTAATGGAGTTTTACTTGTCTGTCAATAGGAATTCCTGTACAAGTTCACTGAACGTGGCTCACTAAGGAATAACTAATGGAGTTTTACTTGCCTGTCAATATAGGAATTCTTGTAGTGATAGTAGTACAAGTGATCCTTGGACTTGAGATCATCATAGTATCTTGTGTATGATGAGTTATACTTTGACTTATTCCTTAAGACCCTTAGGGTATATCAAAGGGTATGCTTGGGTATAATAAGTTGTACATGGAGATAATGTATGATCAATAAAGAATCTACCGCTTCTAGTAAAAGAAGAGAAATGTCCTATGTGATTCGATAAATGACAACCTAGTAGTCCTTGGCCAAGGCATAATGAAATTAGAAAGGAATTTCTAATTTGCATTATTTGGAGTTGTGCATTTAAGAATCGAAATACATATAATTAAATAAAATAAGACTTGACAGTAATTCCATATCTTTTATTTACTTGGGACATTGTATGGTGGAAGGATTGAATTGTACGGTAACTATTTACTCAAAGGTTCTTTTATGATTAATGTTAAAATCTATATTATCTGGAAAGTCGTTGATCGCTAGGGAGGCTTATCCCTATTGTAGAATAAATATTATTTATTTGAATAAATTAATAGTTTAATTTATTTTTTTTAAATAAGATTAGAATTGTTCTAATTGATTTATTCACAATCTATTTAATATGGAGAACCTAAAGGGTCACACCATAAAAGGAAGAATAATTATTTAAGAAGTTAATGGCATAATCGGAATAATATGTTAGGTGTATTTAATTTAATCTATGGTGATAGAATAAATTAAATAGCTTAATATTTATTATTTAATATTTTAGAAATATTAAATATATAAATTAATAAGAGGTGTCTTATTAATATTATTACAATTATTATTATTTTAATTTCTAAAGAGTTGGAAATTAATTTAATATTAGTACTCTCATTTATTCCTAATAAGATTAGGAGGTTAATTAATTAAAATATTTTAATTAATTATTTCTAATAAGATTGGAAACATAATTAATTAAAGGAGTTTAATTAATTAAATTAAAACCCAAATCCTTAATTGTTAAGGAGGGTTGCCCATGTCTATAAATAACAGGAGTCTTATTTTGTGTGAGAGTAGTTGACGTTTTCACAACATACATGATTTCAATTGTTGGAGATTACACTTTTTCTATAGAGATAGAAAACTAGAGTTTAGCCAACCACCCTTCTTCTTCAATATTTCTTCTTCCTTGGTGGATCACCTCTAGAGGCCAAACACTTGGGTGGCTAATGTTGATCATAGGAAGGAACCAAACCCGGTGGATTCAAGTTGAACGCGAAAGGATTTGGAGGTGAACTTGTACCTGAGGAAACTCGAATCTTCAAGGGTATGATTCTTGTTCTTTATCTTTTCGTTTAATTAATAATTGTGCATAAAGGATGATCCAAATATATGGTTTGTAAAATTTTAAAACTCTTATTTTTCACGCTTCCGCTTATTTTGTGCAATTTGAGCAAGTTCATGAATATTACAAACCTAACAATGACATCAGAGCCAAACCTTTATGCCAATTATTAAATGTTCAAATTTGATATTTATATTAATACGTGTTTAGAACAATTTAATTGGGCATAATTTGTTGTAAAAAAAAATCTCGCGAAAATTCAATACCGCGATTTTAAAAGCAAGGATGTTGATTCGCATCGGTTATACAAGGTAATCATGAATCTTTTTGTGGGATCTCATGTTAACTTTTAATATATATAATAGTTATATATTAATAAGATATGTTAGTAATATATAAGGTTAGCAGGGGAGTACTACTACATCAGGATGTATAACGTGGCGAATTTTCTTCGTGATTATATATTATAAGTAATCCTGCATTAGGATGAATAACGTAATCACATTATTTTATAATTAAAATAAAAATTTATTTTAATCTTAAAATAAAAGGTTTATTTTAATTTTAAAATTAGATTTCATGCTAACTAATTAGAGTTGAAATTGGATTCCATGATAACTAATTAGAGTTAAAATTAGATTCTATATTTCCTTAAATAAATGAGTTTATTTAGATATGAAATAAAATTTCATATTATTCAAAATAAAGGAGTTTATTTGTGAATATGAAAGAGAATTTATATTTTCTTAAATAAAAGAGTTTATTTAGATATGGAATAAGATTTCATATTATTCAAAATAAAAGAGTTTATTTGTGAATAGTAATGAGAATCCGTGTTTCCTTTAATAAATGAGTTTTTTTTACTTGGAATTGGATTCCATAATTAATTTAAATAAGTGAGTTTATTTTGATTAAAATAAAATATTTTATTTTATTCAAAATAGGATAAATTAAAATAAAAGAGGTTTATTTTGATTTAAATTTGGATTAAAATAAAGGAGTTTATTTTGATTCAAAATTAGATTTTATACTAACTAATTTTAACCATTAAATGATATCATATATATATATATATATATATATATATATATATATATATATATATATATATTGAATGTTTATTATTCATGAGATGAATTTATTTATTGATGCATATGTAGATGTGTATGATAATAAATGGGATTGATTATGGACTATTGACAAATGCGATTGAATTTTATTTTAGTTGGATGCATGAATGTATGTATTTTATTAAATGAGGTCTACATACCTCGTCTTCTCTAATTTTTTTCTTAATGTAAATTCTAACTCCCTCCTATGTACTTCCCTTTGACTGCTGATCAAGGTTTATTTTTATTTTAAATAGTTTTGTAACAGGAATAGTTAGAATTAATTTTGAAGAATTGGAGATCAAGGAGCAAGGAGCGCCTAAAGACTCGTTTGTAATGGAGCCCGGGTTTAAATGTAATAGTTATATTTAAATATTAATTCTTGCACCCCTAGGGTTTGACTTTTGGTTCACTTGGTGGCTCTAATGAACCAAACTAGAATAAAAGTTCATAATCAATCCAGGTAGAATATAGTATTCTATATGTGCATGCTGACAATATATATATATATATATATACAGGATGCTTAAATAACATTACAGCCTTAAAGAGTATGACTATATAAAGAGGGCTCCGTGTTTTTTTTCCTTCACTTCTCTCTCCTCGCGAGTTCGCATTCCCTTTCGGCTGAACTGAGCCCTTGTTCCTTCTCCAACTTTTCCTTCCCTCAAAAAGAAAATTTCATCTAAATCTTCCATCGACTTAGAAGATTTCAGAGAAATCGTGGCTAAAATCTGGATAACAGAGTTCAGTTTCTTGTCTTCACTTTCTCTCTCCTCACAAGGGAACGAGTTTTGTGTTTCAACTGAGCAACTTGGGGCTTCTCCAACTTTTCATTGCTTCTCCAAATCTGAAGATCGAGCTAGAAATATGATTAAGGAATCTACCCCCTATCATCTTTAGAAGAGAGCCCTATAATAGCAAAAGGGAGGAGAGAGGCGTGCCCTAGCTGCGGAATCTTGGATTTTGGGAGTTCAATTTGGGTAAGAGCACTTTCCTATTCTCCCCTAAATTGACTTTTCGCCCTAAATTGGCTTTAAATAAGGGTTGTCACCAAGTGATTTCTTGTTGACTATGTTATTGCTTGCAAATTTTTGCTCCAATAAATCGTTACTACTCAGGATCCAAGTGTAGATGATGAATTTGATTCACCCACAGGTGGAACTGAGATTGCTATAACAACACTTGTATATCTATATTTTTGTATTAATTTTGAATTTTTTTTTCTGCAGATTGTCCTTCAGAATTGTAGTAATCATGGGAGTGCCTAACTGAAGTTCTGTCTTCTAACTGTGTTCTGTCAGGTATTTTTTTCATGATTGTTCTTCTAACTTGTTCAAGTGAGTTTGATGAACCTTTTTAATATTATATCTGTGGTCCTTTGCTTTGATGTGTACTGTAATTGCATTATGTTTTTAATACAACAGGATGAAACTTGGGAAATTGAGGGAAGCCAAACTAATATATTGTCCAGTAACAGGAAAATGCCAATATTGTTGTTGTTCAACAATTTTTCTTCTCCCAACTAGAGAGAATATAAAGTAGACATGTTCTGTTTGCATCTAGCAGACATGTTTTGAAGGAATTTTTGATTATTTTAGGAGAAGCTTAAAGAGATGTAGCTGCAATGTATCATTAATGCAGATGTTGTATAATTTTGTTGTGTTAATGAGTCAAATGGTCATGATTAGCTGAAATAATCTCCACTATTCTGGTTTGTATTTTCGTTGTTGTAATGATTCTTATTATATGTTTTCAGGTATTCCTTCAACATCAAAACTTTTGTTGAAAACGGAGTTGGAGGATGTGATGAAGATAGGGCACACAGTGTTGAAGATTTTGTCAAGTGTATTTGTATAAACACTATTAGCAACTTTTTACAGGATATTTGTATCAAAATTGACTAACACCTCAGTTAGGCAAATGTGCCATGGACTTATTTATACTCACTAGTAGATCAGTTAGGCAAATGTGTTTGAATTTTGATTGAAATTTTATAGAAAAGTGTATTTTAAATGAAAGTTCAAGGCACTAGCATTCAGATGTCCATGAACCTGAATATGAAAGTTCAAGGCACTAGCAGTTTAGGGTCTTTGACCCATTGACCGATAAAATATTAGGAGACTTAAATGACAATACATTGAAACAACGACATTCAAGTTTGAATCACCAATATATGTGTTAGCCTAGGAGCTGCATGAAATACGTTCCCATAACACTAAACAGAGTTTACATAGTGCATTATCTTTGCTTCATTACAATCAATTGTCTACATTTAAAATAAGGACTTCACACAACCTAACTGTTCCATCTCCCAAATTATAATTAATTACAAATTTTTCCATGGACTTGAACATCTTCTTGCACAGAGATGGTTCCAAAGAAATTCTATAGTAGCAAAATCATGAAAACCCATATGATTATCAAGTAAATCCTTTGTTTACGTCTAACATTTTGAGCTTCATTTTCAAGAACCCTCAACTTCCCCAAAAAACCAGGAATCACTTGAATGGCTCTTGGTTGCATTGGAGGATCATACCACATGTAATACCCGCAACCATGAGGCTGTCAAAAAAGAATTTTGACTCAGAACAAACACCATATAAAAGGAAATCGAATTAAAATTACTTACTCTTGCAGTTTGACATCCATAGAATCGACGACCATGATTCAAATCAGTCCAAGAAGTTATCAACATAGCCGAGCGATGATAATGATAGTGATGAACTGCGACCATTTAAGTTGACTCTTTCCAGTGTTGGGGATGTGGTGCATGCAACATAATCAAAATAAATTAAATGAACAAATAAAAGAATACACACTTGAAACCAACTAACTTGTGCAATACTTCCACTGTCTTCAACTAAACTTCATAGCTTGGACAAAATTAGGAGGTAATGTGAAACTTTTATGCAAGGCTTAAAGATTTTTCATGAATCGTTACATGAATTTTTCAATTTATAAGGTCAATTTACAAACTTCCCATTACTATTTTTTTTCCCATATATTTTCAACCAGTAATCACAATGGGCAACCTACACGAGGGAGAAACAATTAATTTTTTTCTTAAAAGGACTGGAGACTCTAGACCAGAAAATTGGATGCATCTTCACCCACTGTTTGCCTTTCAAATTCGCAGCAAGTATTCCATGGATATGCGTCTAGGTTTTCAAGTATAGTTTTCCCAAGCATGTGTTTTAAAATAATGCAACATATATGAATATATAATATGATGTTGGAGATGTAGATTTCTACATCAAACAAAATAATGAATTGGAAGACAGAAACTAATACTACAACAGAATACTACAAATACACAATCAACTGGTGTGCAAAGTCTTATGCCTATATCAATCTACAACAGAATACTACCCATACACAGTGTAACGATTTATTGGAGTAGAAATTTGCAAGCAATAACATAGTCAACAAGAAATCACTTGGTGGCAACCCTTATTTGAAGCAAATTTAGGGCAAAAAGCCAATTTAGGGGAGAATAGGAAAGTGCTCTTACCCAAATTGAACTCCCAAAATCCAAGATTCTGCAGCTAGGGCATGCCTCTCTCCTCCCTTTTGCGATTATAGGGCTCTCTTATAAAGATGATAGGGGGTAGATTCCTTAATCATATTTCTAGCTCGATCTTCAGATTTGGAAAGCAACAAAAAGTTGGAGAAGCCCCAAGTTGCTCAGTCGAAACACAGAACTCGTTCCCTTGCGAGGAGAGAGAAAGTGAAGACAAGAAACTGAACTCTGTTATGCAGATTTTAGGCACGATTTGTCAGAAATCTTCTAAGTCGATGGAAGATTTGGATGAAATTTTCTTTTTGAGGGAAGGAAAAGTTGGAGAAGAAATAAGGGCTCAGTTCAGCCGAAAGGGAACGCGAACTCGCGAGGAGAGAGAAAGTGAAGGGAAAAAAACACGGAGCCCTCTTTATATAGTCATGCTCTTTAAGGCTGTAATGTTATTTAAGCATCCTGCTCTTGATCGCGATTATATATATATATATATATTATGCAAACAAGCTTCGCATGTTAATTAATATGACATGTATTTTATATATATATGTGCATGCGCGCTAAACAAGATGAGATAAATTAATAACAAACCCCTCAAATTTTTTATATTAAGTCCTAAGCGTTCAAAGATATTTGGAATATTGAACGTTGCCTTCTAGCATGATAAAAATAATAGAGTATCAATTAATTATTATAAGTTTGTTTTGTCACCACAAGGCTTATCTTAATTCTTTGAGATGTTAATTTTATCACATTTGATGCTTATAAAGAAAATTGAACAATGTTGTTTTGTTGTGTCACCACAAGGACAATATTTTTCTTTTTTGGAATATATGGAGTGCTAGTTTCGACTTAACTTGGATAATTTTGATTCGGATGTACCACCACTTGATCAAAATAATCTAAGAGGCAAAATATAAGGAGTTGCGTAGTAGATGTAATTGACAAGAGTTGTCTATCTATTTATTTACATATAGTTTGTTGTGTTACCACAAGGCTATATACATTTGAAATGGGATCTTTATTCTAACTAGCAAATCTTTAATTAAATTTTTCCGAACTATATAATTGAGGGTAATATAGTTTGAAGAAAATAGTGGGAGATACCAATTTAAAACAAGACCTAAATTATTTTGGTAATTAATAAAAAAATATATGCTAAAATGTTGTTAATTACAAATTAATTTACAAAATTTTACAATGTCTAAATCACTATCACTGCGAAGCATATTAGATGCTATTTAACCGGACCAAATTAAATGGATTGGTTAAGAAATTTGAGAATAATTTTTATGGTTGAAAAGTTATCTTATGTCCTTTGTGACGCCCCCAAATTCGGGTCTCTTCCAACCCGACAGATGGTGCTACACGGTACTACCATTCATTCATTCATTCATTCAATTGAATAGTCTCAAAAGGACTAATATAACTTCTATATATCCAAAATAACATTACAATTCCCAGGTTCTTTGTAACCCATTCGTTTATCTGTGTCATAATATTCAATATATTACAGACATTCAACTAATCTATTACATAAGAAATCTAAGGGTTCGTCTTCGCCTTGTCCTTGTCCTTGCCTGAGCCTTCGGTCCGCTCGATCTTGGCTGTGTTCATATGGTTCAAGCAAGAGTGAGCATGACTAGCTCAGCAAGTACTACAATTCTAATAAACAACATGCTTTAAAAATGATATTTATAGAAAATTTATTTTTATTCATAAAAGTTGAGGTCTTACAAACTGAACAATAGTTACGAAGTACTATCGATAATTCAAAATAGCACTTCTTTTCATTCAAAACGTTTTCCAACAACAATATTCAGTAAAATATCAACTAAGGCTCAAGACTATGAGCAGTTCATAATTTCTTTTGAAAAGGACAACCCGACACTAAGTCTGTAGGTCCGGCATAGCTTATGAGCACTTCTGGGTGATCAGCCCATAGTACTTTATGTTGATCAACACTACATTCATTAAACGTGTATATGTTTCAGTTGTGGCAACCTCACGTGCCTGTCGTTAAATGACAAAAACATTTTAGCATACTTGGTCTTCGATTGAAAACCATACCAATATAACTCGGTAAACATAAATCATGCTTGACAGAACCATAATATAAGTCTAGCCGAAAGAGTTGGCTTTAGACTTCATCATTTAAGACTTCATGTGAAAGAATACATGAATTACAAAAACCTGTCCAGACTGAACTGGAACAAGGGTTAGAATACCTGCCTTCAGCGTCTACTTACTGATTATAGCACATACACTTTAAGTCTCTAAGTCTCTACAGTAATGACAATATCACATAACACATTAGGTCATGAATGAACATACATAGACCCTAATATATCTTACCCTTCTTCTCAACGTAAATCCTGACTTAGATCTACTATTATGGGTTTCTGGCTTTCATTACGTCATTCACATTTCGTTCATCTTTAATTTATTATTATCTCTTAATCATCATACTTAAGTGTCTTACAATGTCTTATCAATGTTATGTTTATACCTTAGTTCATTACTATAAAGTTCCCTTTCATTCTATACTTGTAATAATTCTTTACTGTCCATTGCCTAGGGTGGTATTTGTGCCCTGGCCACACCCATTACTTCTTCATCTCGCCCGCTACAAGTAAGTTAACAATACGGAACCGGACATGGCACTACTGGCGCCACTCATTTGGTTTGGGTTGAGCGCATGGCCAACTCTGTGCCTCAGACAATTTGCAATTTTTTTGAAAATTTTACGAAACTCCCGGACTCATAACTTCTTCGTTATAAGTCCGAATTGGCTCGTTCAAAAGCCTACGGTTCTCAAATTACGTACTCTATACGTTCATGTAAGAATTTTATCTATTTGACTTCGTTCGCTAAAATTTCACCTATGAGTTCATTTTTAACGAAAACGATAAATGTTCGTGAACGTTCAACGCTCGTTTCTTCGTTCTAAGTCGAAATTCGGTCATTTTTAAGTCCGCAACTCTATAATTCTAAATATGACTTGTCTCCATCGAAAACCAACATTTCCGAATTCAAACACAAAATACGACTTCCATTCCGAGAATTTCACAAGTTTGACGATAATCTTCCAATCGTGTGAATTCCGACAAAACTACATTCTTAATGATTCTAAATGGATTTCAACTAACATATGATCCTTACAAGTTACTTATCACACCAACTTATCATCAAAGTAGGTTTTGACTTATTCTCATATGTCAATGACTTATTTAACATATGAACTACAATTCCTCATGCTTATAACTTATTATGAACTTAAGTCCATCAATCAATGTTCTCATGCTATATTCAATATACTAACATCATATGACAAACATATGATGAATTCTTCATGATTCTAACAACTTATTAGAGTTCAAGTTGCTTATTCAACTTATTCGGCTTAAGTCCATTCATAACTTAATTCTTATATGTTCTTAGCATACATGTTTATTAATTACACTTCTCTTATCATCCTATTATGATAGAGATGGAAGAATATTGGACACAAGATCATTACCTTTGATGTCTAACTTCTTCTTCTTGGAAAATCTAACAAAGGAAGCTTTGACTTAAAAGTGCTTATACTCTCTACCAATTAAGTAACTTATCTCTGAGAGGAAAGTGTTGGATGAAATAACAACCAACAAAAATGAAATGAGGCTTGTATTTATAGGCCACTCAAAGCTAGGGTAAAATGGTCAATAATACCATCCCACCTCCTTATTCCACCTCCTCAATCCTCCACCTCCTTACTATTCATTCATTGTCTAGCACATCACTTGGTCACCACACAATTTGATTGCCCATCAAGTCTACCCATTTCATACTTGGTTTGCCCCCATGGATCATGGCATACTTATTGGGCTTTGTTAATTAATCTAGCTAATTCCTTACTGGGCTTATACTTCCATAATTTGAACTCATGACTTATCAAATACTTGGACTTGATTGTCACTTCTATTGGACTTATACTATTAGGTTAATAATCCTACAAGTCCATTACCTTTAATTAAGCAACTTAACATTTATACCCCACGTATAATCTTCGTATGCTAGCTCGTATATTAATTCTTAATATACGTTATCTCATTCTTCATAAATAATAATACAATACGTCGTATTATACTTACATTCATTACTTCA
The DNA here is from genome assembly GCA_020205615.1 of Panax quinquefolius. NCBI lineage: Eukaryota > Viridiplantae > Streptophyta > Magnoliopsida > Apiales > Araliaceae > Panax > Panax quinquefolius. Next base: position 123,850,031 of record CM035156.1, on the reverse strand, counting down.
TACAATGTATACACATTATACGATCACAACTTTCTTCCTTTACGCTTAATAAACCTAACGTTCCCAAATTAAGTCCGCATGCAAAATATTACGTTTTTCACACTTAGGTTATTATTACATAATCCATATCACCTTGATATTATAACATTACGTATATCTCGAAAGTTCAAAAATAATTCCCGAGCAGAAATCGATGAATAGTATTTTTCAGAAAATTTCTCAGAAAGCTTTTATTTTCGTCTTAGAAATTCAAACACTTTAATTCATTTACGTAGTTAAAATACTACGACGTTCCGACGTTTCTAGGTTATAGAATGACATTCATCTTATCAATACGTAATAATAATAAATAATATTATTTTATTCATTATTAAAGGTATTTATAAGGGTTCAATTTTCCGGGGCGTTACACTCTCTCCCCCTTTATAAGGATTCTGTCCCCAGAATCTTGCTATATTATAAAAAAAATTACACAAATAAATGAGGGTAATTCTTTTTCATCATTTCTTCTAACTCCCACGTTGCTTCTTCTGCATCGTGGTTCTTCCATATCACCTTCACGGAAGGTATGACTTTATTCTGTAGAACTTGTTCTTTTTTATCGACAATTTGAATCGGCGTTTCCTCATACGTTAAGTCCTTCTAGATATGAATAGGCTCATATTCTATCACGTGCTTATAATTTGGCTTATAAGGACGTAATACGGATACGTGAAATACATTATGTATTCGTTCTAGGTCTATAGGTAAGGCTATCATGTAAGCTACCTCACCTACCCATTTTAATACCTCAAAAGGTCCTATGAACCTTGGACTTAACTTTCCCTTCTTCCCAAAACGTATCTTTCCTTTCCAGGGAGATACTTTTAGGAATACGTACAAACCTACTTCAAACTCCCGATTCTCTCTATGCGGATTCGTAAACTTCTTCTGTCTGTCTTGAGCTGCTAGAAGACACATTTGAATCTTCTTGACAATGTCCGCTGTCTGTTGCACCAATTCTAGTCCCAACATTTGGTGTTCTCCTACCTCATCCCAATACAGTGGCGTCCTGCATTTCCTCCAATACAAAGCTTTGTAAGGCGGCATACCTATGCTTGCATGATAACTATTGTTATACGCAAACTCCATTAATGGTAGATGATCATCCCAACTACCCTTGAAATCCATGACGCGAAATCTCAGCATATCTTCTAACGTCTGAATTGTCCTCTCCCTCTGTCCATATGTTTGTGGATGATATGCCATACTCAGCTTCAATTGCGTTCCCAACTGCTCTTGTAAACTTCTCCAAAAGTTCGATGTGAATCGTGGATCACGATCTGACACAATCGATACTGGCACCCCATGTCTAAAGATTATTTCCTTAATATAGAGTTTAGCTAACTGATCTAAGTTATACTTAACCCTAATTGGTAAAAAGTGAGCCGAAATCGTCAATCGGTCTACTACTACCCAGATCGCAGCATACCCCTTCTGAGTAGTCGGAAGTCCTACCACAAAATCCATCGTGATATTCTCCCACTTCCACTCTGGGATTTCTAATGACTGTAGCAAGCCACTTGGTCGCTGATGTTCGGCCTTAACTCTCTGACAAGTCAAGCACCTACTCACGTATTCTGCTATTTCTCTCTTCATGTTCGGCCACCAGAAGCTCTATCGAAGATCTTGATACATCTTAGTGCTACCAGGATGAATCGAAAATCTTGAACTATGAGCCTCTTGTAGAATCTGCTCCTTTAATTCTGTCTTATTCGGAACCCAAATTCTTCCTTTAAATCTTAATAATCCCTCATTATCAAGACTGTACTTAATATCTTTTTCATTGGCCAGCCGCTCCTTCATCCGGTCACACTCATCAATTTTGAGTTGTACCTCCTTAACTCTTTCTACGATGGTAGATTGCATCTCCGTCGCAAACAACATTTTCCCACCTTCACTTGGCAGCTTCACTTTCAACTCCATCCTAGCCATCTCTGTTATTAACTCAGTTTGAGCCATTAACAAAGACAACTTTTCCCAACCCTTTCTACTTAAGGCGTCAGCAACTACATTGGCTTTTCCCGGGTGATACAGGATTTCACAATCGTAATCCTTTATCAACTTCAGCCATCTCCTCTGCCTCATATTTAACTCCTTCTGTGTGAAGATATATTTTAGACTCTTGTGGTCCGTGTATATCTCACATTTTTCTCCATAAAAGATAATGTCTCCATATCTTTAGAACAAAAACTACTGCGGCTAGTTCCAGATCATGAGTAGGATAAACTTTCTCATAATCCTTCAACTGCCTAGATGCATACGCAATGACCTAGCCATGCTGCATGAGCACGCAACCAAGTCCTCTATGCGAAGCATCACAATAAACTACAAAATTTCCTGTGTCATCGGGCAGTGACAAAATAGGCGCTTCACTCAACCTCTTCTTTAGTTTTTGAAAATTGTCCTCACATTTATCAGTCCAAGTGTATTTCACCGTCTTCCTTGTTAAGTTAGTTAACGGAGTAGCTATCTTCGAAAAATCTTGGATGAATCTTCGATAGTAACCTGCTAACCCTAGAAAACTCTGCACCTCAGTCGGCGTTTTCGGTTGTTCCCAATTCATCACAGCTTCCACCTTCGTTGGATCTACTTAAATCCCCTCATGGTCAATGACATGACCTAAAAATTGTACCTTCTCTAACCAAAATTCACACTTAGTGAACTTCGCATACAACTTCTTCTTCCTAAGTGTCTCCAACACTAATCTTAGGTGTTCAGCATGATCTTCTGGCGTCTTAGAATAGACTAGAATATCATCTATAAACACCATGACGAACTTGTCCAAATATTATTTGAACACTCTGTTCATCATATCCATAAATGTAGCTGGTGCATTTGTCAACCCAAACGACATCACCAGAAACTCATAATGACCATAACGAGTCCTGAATGCTGTCTTTGGTACATCCTCCTTCCTAACCTTCAACTGATGATACCTCGTTCTTAAATCTATTTTTGAAAAATACTTAGCCCCTTTCAACTGATCAAAGAGATCATTGATCCTGGGCAATGGGTATTTATTCTTTATCGTTAACTTGGTCAACTCTTGATAGTCGATACACAGTCTTAACGATCTGTTCTTCTTCTTGACAAACAGTACCGGTGCTCCCCACAGCGAAACACTTGGTTGAATGTACTTCCAGTCCAACAGTTCTTGCAACTGCACCATCAACTCCTTCATCTCCACTGGCGCCATACGATACGGTGCCCTGGAAACTAGTGCCACTCCTGGCACAATGTCAATCAGAAACTCTGTCTCCCTATCCGGTGGAAGTCCCGATAATTCACTCGAAAATACATCGACGAATTCTCTCACTATAGGTATTTGTTCCATGGTTGCTACCACTCTCCGGGTATCAACAACATGGCACAGATAGCCTACGCATCCCTTCCTCAACAATTTCCTAGTTTGTGTCATGGTTAGACAACACGAACGTCCCGGCGATCTATTACCATAAAATACTACTCGAGGTTGTTCTAATGTCTTAATGTTCACACATTTCTTTTGACAATCTATAATTGCCCCATGGTTTACTAACCAATCCATTCTGAGAATTACATCGAATTCTCCTAACTTTATCGGTAACAAATCTATCGATAATTTACAACCCCGTATATCTACACAACAACTCTTATGAACATCTTCAATAGGAATTATTTCTTCGTTTGCTACCTTAATATATAAAGGTATAGGCAACTTTTTGGGAAGTAATCCTAATCATCTAGCAAAATCGCATGCTATAAACGAACAAGTAGCACCCGAATCAAACAGAACGTACGCATTTATATCGTTGATCGGAATAATACCTGCGACAATGTCCCCTGATGCGACTGCATCTTGGACTATCATGTTAAAGGTACGACCCATCGGCCTACCTGGCTGTGCTGGCCCACTAATAGATAACTTACCGCTATTAGTGCCCAGGTTCCCATCCGTCCCCTTCTTTGGGCAGTTCTTTGCCATGTGGTCGGTTGACCCACACACAAAGCATCCATGATTCTTCTTCGGACTTGGACAGTTAGGTGCAATATGCCCCTCCTGTCCATAGTTGTAACAGACGACTTTCCCCTTGAGACAGACTCCTAAGTGAGTCTTCCCACAGGTCTTGCAGGCCTCCATTCTTTTCTTCGGGTCTCCTTGCTTAACTCCGGTATTCCCAAAGCTAAATACCTTCCTCTTGACGACCTCGCGCCACTACCCTTTCGCTCCCTCGATCTTTACTCTCCGTCTACTTTAACCTTGCTCTTCTTGTCCTTGTGGTATTGACTTAAAGCTTCACTACCACCCTCAGCGATTATCGCCTTCTCTAACACGGTTCCAAAAGAAGTACTTTGGAACACCGATATACGGTTATAGAGCCAGGGTTTCAAGCCCTGCTCGAACCGTCGCGCCTTCCTCACCTCAGTATCCACTTAATGTGGAGCGAACCTTGCCAGTTCATTAAACTTGGCGGCGTATTGGGGAACCGTCATGTCCCCTTGTTTCAACTCCAAAAACCACATCTCCATCCTCCCTTGCATGCTCGTGGGAAAGTAGTTCTCGAAGAATATCTCCTTGAACCTCTCCCACGTCAGATTCATTATCCCGGCCCTAGCCTGATTGGCTTCCCACCAAAAGTTGGCCTCTCCGTTCATCATATAGGTCGCAAAGGCAACCTTTTGAGCCTCATCGACATTTGCTATTACAAATGCCTTCTCTATCTTCTTAACCCACGTTTGGGCTTCAATAGGGTCCGTAGTTCTTTTGAACTCCGGCGGACCCACGCTCTTGAAATCCTTAAAGGTAGTAGCTCGTACTACTCCTGGATTTACGGGGATATTAGCCCATGTTCTATTAAAGGCAGTTGTTATTAAATTAATAAACTCCTGCATCGGGTTAACCAGACCTCCCTCCGGTTGATTCACTTTAGCACCTTGATTACGTTGCACTCTTCTTGGCGGCATATTGCTGATACAATAAACACTTTTCGTTATTATTCCTTTCTATATTAGTTATCATTAATATTAATAATAACTCCAACATCCATAACTCATTGCTTTCCATAAAAAGGACTTATATTCATTCTTTGTAGTATAATACTACATCGGTTACATACATACTACGACTTTAAGTGATTACATTACTTTCTCGCTATCGCTTTCCAAAAATGGGATTTACAAAAGACTACCCTTTACTATACAAAAAGGGCTTTACGTCACTACTACTTACAAAATATTTACATACTACTCTAACTACTACTAGTGTACATCTGCCTCAAGGAATTCTCGAAATCTGCATTGGCAAGACCAGCAATGATATCACGGCTAATAGTATGTCGTGTTTGCCCCACCTCCACAGGATATCCAGCTACCTATTGCTGGAAACCTGTATGAGAACTCCTATAGATATAAGACAGTCTCCCTATCTTCTGCACCTTGGTCTTTAGCTCCTCCTTGAGCTCAAAGATATCGTGCTTTAAATCGTGGACTTTGTCCTTAGCCAAAATCCTCTCGTCATGTTCCTGCTCCCACATGGACTCCACATCAGTCTTGTCCTCTATAACCATTTGGAGCTCTACTTTCAGCTCCTTGACTTCCTGACAGTAATGGATATTTCTATCTAACAATGACATGAAAAGAGACATTATCGACCCCCCTGGAGCTATCTCCGCTGCTATAGCCACTGGATTAAAAGACACTGTCTCTACTTCCTCCTCTATCATCCCATCGAATACTGACATAGAATCAGCATCATCTGAGTCTCAAGACTCAATAACTACCACCTCCGGATCTGCTGCTATGGGGTTCGGTAAAACCTCTATTTGGTTCACCGATTCTTCACTAATGGCCTGACCATCTACAAACATTCCATTTACTCCTGACATCTACACAAAATAGTTAAGTTGATTAGTACACGTCAGTAGAATAATAAAAACACATAACATAATCATAATGCATTTTTATAAGGTTATTTTCTTCTTGTACTTCTTTGACCTCTCTTAAGGTTATGACTTATGGTTTTTAATCCCCCCTTAAGTTTTATAACCTAATGCTTTGATACCAACCTATGACGCCCCCAAATTCGGGTCTCTTCCAACCCAATAGATGGTGCTACACGGTACTACCATTCATTCATTCAATTGAATAGTCTCCAAAGGACTAATATAACTTCTATATATCCAAAATAACATTACAATTCCCAGGTTCTTTGTAACCCATTCGTTTGTTCGTGTCATAATATTTAATATATTACAGACATTCAACTATTCTATTACATAAGCAATCTAAGGGTTCGTCTTTGCCTTGCCCTTGTCCTTGCCTGAGCCTTCGGTCCGCTCGATCTTGGCTGTGTTCATATGGTTCAAGCAAGAGTGAGCATGACTAGCTCAGCAAGTACTATAATTCTAGTAAACAACATGCTTGAAACATAGAACTTATATATCTTCAGTAACTGTGGGATGCCCCAAAAATAGGTTTACATTACCCATCTTGAGTTGCCAAATACATGGTACTAAATTCAAATACAACTTGATTATACAACAGTCGTGTAAAATATGACAAAATACATGCTGTGAGTTTTAATACAAATATTGTCATCTAGACAATATCCACACTCAATTTAGTCCTCATTACATTTAATATCACACTATTTAACAGAATAGTGAGGACTACTAAGACACCATCTCGGACCATCACTCCATTCCCCGACTAGTCCCGGCTACGTTCTCATTTCCTGAAGAGAACATTGAAAGAAAGGGTGAGCTCAACTAGCCCAGTAAGAAATATTATGACTAAGATATTGAAGAATAAATTATCATTAGTCCTCAATAGTGTTAAACTGATAAAATACAATAGACATCAAGTTTAACTGCAGCGGAACATGCAATCCATTAAAAGAGTCAAGTAGAGAATAAAATCTACTATCTTTTATGATTTAAAAAGGTTTTTCATCACTTTTATCGCTGAGACTCAGAAATACGCATCGACAGGATATTCCAACAGAATAATAAAGAATGGAATACAACAGAAATCACCATGCATGCGGTGCAGATGCCCGCATAGGCAAAAGTTATTCAATAGAATACTAAATGGCGGAACCGGTCGGTGAAATTCACACCAATAGGATGTTCCAACGAGAATAATAAAGGCGGAACCAGTCCGGCGTAAAAAGCATGACGAGGATATTCCAAATGAATAATAAAGAATGGAATATAGAAGAATTTCACCAAGTATAGTAGCTCACAGATATCTGAGTTATTCCAACAGAATAATAAAGATGGAATAATAGAAGTTCTCTTCATGAATACAAAAGAAATAATACCCCTACTAGTAAAAGAAACTTGATATCGGAGTAGTGAAATAGCAGAATACTTTTCTTCTTTCTCTCTATAGTTTCTCTCTCTAGAGTTTCAGTGAATTCGTAAGAAATAATGAAGGAATGAGCTTCTATTTATAGAAGAATGGAATGACTAGTAACCAATTCATGAACGGTCCAGATTGATTTACTTTAATCGGACAGTCCATATTTAAAGCAAAATCTTTTAAATAAAATATAATATATTCTATTTATAATCTAATAAAACGAATAACTTTTAAAAAGATTTTACTATGTAAACATTATGCAAGCACTATGCAAATACTATGCATAATAAAATATAATATATTCTAATTATTGTCTAATAAAATAGATAACTTTATAAAAGTATTCTGTTTTATATAAAAAGATTTTACTATTAGCCTAATAAAACGAATAACTTTATAAAAGTATTCTATTTTATATAAAAAGTTTTTACATTTTATAACGTTAATAATTCGAATAAAACAAAATGTCATCATCATTATTATTATTCACACTATTAATCCACTGTGTCGTTTCTCGAGAAAGAGGGGCTTTCTAATAAGGATTTCTCCCTCATTGGTAGTATAATTAGGTGATGAAAACCTCTCCTTGGCAAAACTTCTAGACATCGTTAATAATGAAAATAATAATATTAACAACTTCGTCATCTCAATTATTAATTTAATAACATATAAAATATCGACAATAATTGAATCAAACTGAGTGACTTCTCACATAAACATTAATAATCAATACCGTGTGCTACTATGCAACCACGCGTATTACTATACTTTTATTACCGAGTAGTTTAATAGTATCAACGGTAAAACTTGCGCAGTTATTTTTATAAAAATATTTTTGTCGTTTTCTCAATCCGACAATAATTCTATTGTGGGGTCCACCAATGATTGTGCTGTTGTACAAATTTTCCCTGACCAATTGAATATTATATAACAACTTGCGTACTTTGCAAAATTTATAAATATTACCCACAACTATAACATTATATCAAATTTATTCCATAATATTCAAAAATGATATTTATAGAAAATTTGTTTTTATTCATAAAAGTTGGGGTCTTACAAACTGAACAATAGTTACGAAGTACTATCGATAATTCAAAATTGCACTTCTTTTCATTCAAAATGTTTTCCAACAACAATATTCAATAGAATATCAACTAAGGCTCAAGACTATGAGCAGTTCATAATTTCTTTTGAAAAGGACAACCCGACACTAAGTCCGTAGGTCCGACATAGCTTACGAGCACTTCTGGGTGATCAGCCCATAGTACTCTATGTTGATCAACACTACATTCATTAAACGTCTATACGTTTAAGTTGTGGCAACCTCTCGCGTGCACATCGTTAAGCGAAAAAACATTTTAGCATACTTGGTCTTGATTGAAAACCATACCAATTTAACTTTCGGTAAACATAAATCATGCTTGACAGAACCATAATATAAGTCTAGCCGAAAGAGTTGGCTTTAGACTTCATCATTCAAGACTTCATGTGAAAGAATACATGAATTACAAAACTTGTCCAGACTGAACTGGAACAAGGGTTAGAAAACTTACCTTCAGCGTCTGCTTACTGATTATAACACGTACACTTTAAGTCTCTAAGTCTCTAAAGTAATGACAATATCACATAACACATTAGGTCATGAATGAACATACATAGACCCTAATATATCTTATCCTTCTTCTCAACGCAAATCCTGACTTAGATCTACTATTATTGGTTTTCGGCCTTCATTATGTCATTCACATTTCGTTCATCTTTAATTGATTATTAACTCTTAATCATCATATTTAAGTGTCTTACAATGTCTTATCAATGTTATTTTTATACCTTAGTTCATTACTATAAAGTTCCCTTTCATTTTGTACTTGTAATAATTATTTACTGTCTATTGCCTAGGGTTGGCGCTGCGGCGCCACCCATTACACTTCATCTCGCGTTGCGGCGCAAGTTAGCGATGACAGCATCCGGACATGGAAAACTGTATTTCACTCATCCGACCTTGGGTTGGCGCCGTGGCTTGCAACTCTCGTGGCTCTCGAACAATTTGTATTTTTTTTTGAAAATTTTACGAAACTCCCGGACTCATAACTTCTTCGTTATAAGTCTGAATTGGCTTGTTCAAAAGCCTATGGTTCACAAATTACGTACTCTATGCGTTCATGTAAGAATTTTATCTATTTGACTTCGTTTGCTAAAATTGCACCTATGAGTTCATTTTTAACGAAAATGATAAACGTTCGTGAACGTTCAACGCTCGTTTCTTCGTTCTAAGTCGGAATTTGGTCATTTTCGAGTCCACAACTCTATAATGCCAAATATGACTTGACTCCATCGAAAACCAACGTTTCCGACTTCAAACACAAAATACGACCTCCATTCCGAGAATTTCACAAATTCGACGATAATCGTTCAATCGTGTGAATTCCGGTAAAACTATATTCTTAATGATTCTAAATGGATTTCAACCAACATATGATCCTTACAAGTTACTTATCACACCAACTTATCATCAAAGTAGGTTTTGACTTATTCTCATAAGTCAATGACTTATTTAACTTATGAACTACAATTCCTCATGCTTATGACTTATTATGAACTTAAGTCCATCAATCAATGTTCTCATGCTATATTCAATATACTAACATCATATGACAAACATATAATGAATTCTTCATGATTCTAACAACTTATTAGAGTTCAAGTTGCTTATTCAACTTATTCGGCTTAAGTTCATTCATAACTTAATTCTTATATGTTCTTAGCATACATGTTTATTAATTACAATTCTATTATCATCCTATTATGATAAAGATAGAAGAATATTGGACACAAGATCATTACCTTTGATGTCTAACTTCTTCTTCTTGGAAAATCTAACAAAGGAAGCTTTGACTTAAAAGTGCTTATTCTCTCTACCAATTAAGTAGCTTATCTTTGAGAGGAAAGTGTTGGATGAAATAACAACCAACAAAAATGAAATGAGGCTTGTATTTACAGGCCACTCAAAGCTAGGGTAAAATAATATCATCCCACCTCCGTATTCCACCTCCTTATTCCACCTCCTCAATCCTCCAGCTCCTTACTATTCATTCCTTGTCTAGCACATCACTTGGTCACCACACAATTTGATTGCCCATCAATTCTACCCATTTTATACATGGTTTGCCCCATGGATCATGGCTTACTCATTGGGCTTTGTTAATTAATCTAGCTAATTCCTTACTGGGCTTATACTTTCATAATTTGAACTCATGACTTATCAAACACTTGGGCTTGATTGTCACTTCTATTGGACTTATACTATTAGGTTAATAATCCTACAAGTCTATTACCTTTAATTAAGCAACTTAACATTTATACCCCACGTATAATCTTCGTATGCTAGCTCGTATATTAATTTTTAATATACGTTATCTCATTCTTTATAAATAATAGTACAATACGTCGTATTATACTTACATTCATTACTTCATACAATGTATACACATTATACGATCACAACTTTCTTCCTTTACGCTTAATAAACCTAACGTTCCAAGATTAAGTCCGCATACGAAATATTACGTTTTCCATATTTAGGTTATTATTACATAATTCATATCACCTTGATATTATAACATTACGTATTTCTCGGAAGTTCAAAAATAATTCCCGAGCAGAAATCGATAAATAGTGTTTTTCGAAAATTTCTCGGAAAGCTTTTTTTTCGTCTTAGAAATTCAAACACTTTAATTCATTCACGTAGTTAAAATACTACGACGTTCCGACGTTTCTAGGTTATAGAACGACATTCATCTTATCAATACGTAGTAATAATAAATAATATTATTTTATTCATTATTAAAGGTATTTACAAGGGTTCAATTTTCCTGGGCGTTACATCCTTAATACGCCTATCCCTGCAGTGGTTGCAGACAAAGCCTCTGAGGAAGAGATTGCTACTTTTAGAAAGTGACCAGATGATGCACAGTTGGCTCAATGCATTATTCTCTCATTCATGAGTAACGTGCTTCAACGTCAGCATAAAACTATGGATGCTCCTACTATATTCCTGCACATCAAGTAGTTGATGGTGAGAAAAGTAGGAGTGATAGATATCAGATATCCAAGGAGCTCTTCCAATCTAGAATGACCGATGACACTACAGTAAAGACAAAAGTCCTTAACATAATCAATTTGATTGAACAATTAGGACAATATGTTTTGTCATGGATGGAGAGTTGAGTCGAGATTTGATCTTGCACTTATTCCCGGACTCCTTTCACAATTGTTGTGAATTTTTCATATGAACAAGCTAGATATCAGCCTCGTTGATTTGCTTAACATGTTAAAAAATGTTGAGAGTCACTTTCCAACCAAGAAAGACTATGTTTTACTAGTAGGGGCCAAAGGATCTTCTGAAAAGAAGAACGATTCTAAGAAGGTAAATAGAAAGGTCAAAAACAAAGGATAATAAGAACAAAACTGATATGGATAGCAAAGGAGTTTGCTTCCACTGCAATAAGCCTGGAAACTAGAAAGAAACTGTAAGAAGCATCTTGAAGAGGCTAACCAGAAGAAGCTTAGTGAAGTTTCGGTTACAAATATAGTTTTGTTCATGATTGAAATAAATTTTTTTTTAAGTCAAGGTTCTACTTGGGTATTGGATACCGGCTTTGGTTATCATAATTATAGATTTATGAAGGGACCAAGCAGAAGTAGAAAGATAAAAAAGAGACAAGTAATCCTATATGTGAGAAATGAAGCAAAGGTTGCTGCATTAGCCATAGAAACTTATAGTTTAACATTTCCTACGGGCAAATCTATTAAGTTAATAAGTTGTTATTGTATTCCAGTTCTCATTAGAAACATTATTTCTATTTTGTTGTTGGACAATGAAATCTTTGGTATTATATTTAAGAACAATTGTTGTTCTATTTATAATAATAATGTTTTGTATAGAACTGGAATATTACTTAATGGATTTTGTATACTTGACTTATGTGAAAATAATTTTGCAAATAGAACAAACTAGTATAAGAAAAGGAGATGATCATTCAAAGAGTTGAATGTGTGTATTTACTGAAATACAAGTGTGAATTATTTGAAAGGTTCAAAGAATTTAGAAGTGAAACAAATTGGCAAAGTATTAAGATTCTTTGATTAGATCAAGGAATAAATACTTGTGCAATAAGTTTCTAAATTATCTCAAATGATTTTCTCATAAATGACGCTTCCTGATACACAATAATTGATTGATGTATTTAAATGGAAAAATTGTACCTTGTTGGACATAGTGCGGTCCATAATGATTTTACTGACATTCCAGTATCCTTCTGGGGTAATGTCTTAGAAATGGATGAATATCTAAGGAAATAGTAACCTCAAAATCCGACCCAAAGACTCCATAAAAGTTATGGACAAGAAAGATTCCTAATTTTAAGTAAGTTAAGATAAGGGGTTGTCCAGCTTATGTGAAAAAATTTCAAAGAATAAGCTTGGGACAAGATTTGACAAGTACAGATTTGTGGGACATCCTAAAGTAAGTTTAGGATATATGTTCTATAATCCTACTTAGCAAAAGGTCTTTGTTGCGAAACATGCTACCTTCTAAGATAAAGATGTTTATCATTGAAGGGGCTAGTGGGAGGATAATAGAATATTGAAGAGTTCAAGAACCAAAAAATACTATAAGTCAAATAAAAGGAATATTTAGATATACCTATTGTAGCACAACCGAATCGTAAATTTGGAATATTACCAAAGATACCTGGGAGGTATGGATTCATCGTAGATGTGATGATAAGGTATTCATCATAGAAGATGATGATCCAATTACATACGATGAGGTAAGAGTTGTAGACACTCAGAGAAATGGATTGAAGCAAGCTTCTCAAAAATGGAACATTCATTTTGATAAAACAATCAAAAGAGTTTGATATTATCAAAAATAAGAATGAACCAAGTGTGTACAAAAAGGGTTAGTGGGAGCGTCGTGACATTCTAGTATTATATGTTGATATAGTATGGATATGAAATGACATGTCAATGCTAGAATCAGTAAAGATAAAGTTGTCTAAACATTTATCCATGAATGATTTTGGAAGAGTATCTTAATTGGGGATAAAAAATCTATATAGATAGATTTAAAAGGAAACTCAACTTAACATAAGAAACGTATATTCATTTGATGCTAAAGCCGTTTAGCATGAGAAACTCCAAGAGATGTCTCATGTTGATGAGTCATTGAGTGTATCTCTCTTAATAGTCCCCATAGACTCCTGAAAAGAGAGATCGCATGAGTGACAATCATGTATACAATGAAATATACGAGACCTGATGTTGATCGGTCATGTTCTGGAGAAGATCACTATAAGACAGTGAAAAACATCTTAAAGTACTTAACTGGCACTGAGGATGTGATTAAAATTTATGGCGGGTCTAAATTAAAACTAGAGGGCTTAACGGACTCAAGTTTTTTAGATAACCCAAGACGACAAAAAATTCACTTTAAGGTAAAGCATTACTTTGAACGGTGGTGCAGTGAATTGGAAAGGTTTCAAACAGTAAAGAGTTGTTGGTTTAGTTATAAAGACAAAGTATATAGCTATAAATGAAGCTGCAAGTTGATTGTTTAGATGAAAAGTTCATTACAGAACTAGGAATAGTTCTTAAGTCTCATCTTGGATCTAAATATGTGTTGTGGCACTTTCATTTGATTATATGAATCATTGAAAGATGGAAAATCACAATAGAGATAATGGACTCTCAAGAACAATATTACATAATCATTAACTAAAGCTTATCCAACAACAGTATAATCGTCACTTAGAGAAAAAGGGTATGAGATACCATGGCAATTGACTTTAGTGTAAGTGGTAGATTGAAAGTAGTATGCACACAAGCCAATCATGTTTGATGATAAAGCATATATTTTGTACCAATCTTATTCATTTATTAATAAAAAGTATTAATTTATTAAAGGCTTTTAATTATCTACATTACGCCGCTTTATAATATGCGATAAACCCATAGTTTTAAGAAATGCTTTTAGAATAATGATGATGATCATTCTAATGAGATCTAAATTCTTAGAAAGCTTAAAACTAAAATAGTTCCCAGTCGTTGGATTACTAAATTGGGGATTAGTGAATCCAGATAGATTGGTACATACGTTGCTTGCTCATTGGATGAGGATGATTGATCTCATGATCATTTGTGTGAAGACACTAAAGCAAATATGTAGGTGCTTGTTGGAGAATAAGTTCACTGAACGTGGCTACTAAGGAATACCTAATGGATTTTTACTTGCATGTCAATATGAATTCTTGTAGTGATAGTAGTACAAGTGATCCCTGGACTTGAGATTATCATAGTATCTTGTGTATGATGAGTTATACTTTGACTTATTCCTTAAGACCCTTAGGGTATATCAAAGGATATGCTTGGGTATAATAAGTTGTACATGGAGATAATGTATGATAAATAAAGAATCTACCGCTTCTAGTAAAAGAAGAGAAATGTCCTATGTGATTCGATAAATGACAACCCAGTAGTCCTTGACCAAGGCAGAATGAAATTAGAAAGGAGTTTCTATTTTGCATTAGTTGGAGTTGTGCATTTAAGAATCGAAATACATATAATTAAATAAAATAAGACTTGACAGTAATTCCATGTCTTATATTTAATTAGGACATTGTATGGTGTAAGGATTGAATTATACGGTAACTATTTACTCAAAGGTTCTTTTATGATTAATATTGAAATCTATATTATCTAGAAAGTCGTTGATCGCTAGGGAGGCTTATCCCTATTGTAGAATAAATATTATTTATTTAAATAAATTAATAGTTTAATTTATTTATTTAAATAAAATTAGAATTATTCTAATTAATATATTCACAATAGGTTTAATATGGAGAACCTAAAGGGTCACACCATAAAAGGAAGAATAATTATTTAAGAAGTTAATGACATAATCGTAATAATATGTTAAGCGTATTTAATTTAATCTATGGTGATAGAATAAATTAAATAGCTTAATATTATTATTTAATATTTTGGAAATATTAAATATATAAATTAATAAGAGGAGTCTTATTAATATTATTACAATTATTATTATTTTAATTTCTAAAGAGTTGGAAATTAATTTAATATTAGTACTCTCATTTA
This sequence comes from Panax quinquefolius, assembly GCA_020205615.1. Classification (NCBI taxonomy): domain Eukaryota; kingdom Viridiplantae; phylum Streptophyta; class Magnoliopsida; order Apiales; family Araliaceae; genus Panax; species Panax quinquefolius. The sequence continues at coordinate 123,834,488 of CM035156.1, read as the reverse complement.
TTCCTAATAAGATTAGGAGGCTAATTAATTAAAAGATTTTAATTATTTATTTCTAATAAGATTGGGAACATAATTAATTAAAGGAGTTTAATTAATTAAAATAAAACCCAAATCCTGAATTGTTAAGGAGGGTTGGCCACATCTATATATAAAAGGAGTCTTATTATGGGTGAGAGTAGTTGACGCTTTCACAACATACGTGATTCTAATTGTTGGAGAGTAAACTGTTTCTATAGAGATTGAAAACTAGGGTTTAGCCAACCACCCTTCTTCTTGAATATTTCTTCTTCCTTGGTGGATCACCTCTAGAGGCCAAACACTTGGGTGGCTAACGTTGATCAAAGGAAGGAACCAAACCTGGTGGATTCAAGTTGAATGCGAAAGGATTTTGAGGTGAACTTTTACCCGAGGAAGCTGGAATCTTCAAGGGTACGATTCTTGTTCTTTATCTTTTCGTTTAATTAATAATTGTGCATAAAGGATGATCCGGGTATATGGTTTGTAAAATTTTAAAACTCTTATTTTTCACGCTTCCGCTTATTTTATGCAATTTGATTGCGTTCATGAATATTACAAATCTAACTAGCACACCGTAATTAGCTACCAAACAATTTAATCACATTGTTTTTACTAGCTTCTTTCTCTTCTATGTCTTAATTGAATTTATTTTATTAATAAACGTCAATTCGACTTACTATTCTTCCTTACGGCTTGTTAATGTCTTACATTACTAACCAAGACTTGATCATCATCGGTTAATTACCAAAGTTTGAATACACTTTACTTTCGTATATCTCGCATTCTTCGTTTAATTACTATAAACGACATTCATCTTCTAAAGTCATCACTATATATATAGTATATAGGAACGGTTTTACCATGTATATTATGTGTATACATGCCCCACTATTGATTTACAATAAATTAAAATTAGAAAACTAACTTGCCCAACCATTCTACACTACCGGCGCTGCGACGCCAGCCCTCAATACACTATTGGCATTGCGGCGCCAACTAACAGTGTGTTATGCCCAGCCTCGGCACTGCAGCACCACTCTCCAGTAGCTAAGTCTCTCTAACTGATGTTGCGGTGCGAGTTTTAAAGCTTGGGGTGGCGCTGCGGCGCCCACCTTGAGCCCTTGATTTTTTTTTTAAAATTTTCAATACGATTCTTCCCGGACTCATAACTTAGTCGTTTTAAGTCGGATTTGGCTCGATCAAAAGACATTTTCTTACACGTTCCATGTGCTTCAATTTCATCCAGATAAAAATAGTTTTTAAATACGTTAACGATGAATTCACTATTAACATCCTAATAAGCGTTCGTTAAATGTTCTTGAGCCTTCATAGCTCGTTTTCTTCGTTCTAAGTCAGAATTTGACCGTTCTTGAGTCAACAACTCTGGAATATTTTATACTACGCTATGCCATCGAAAACTAGAGTTTCCGAACTAAACGACAAGTTTTGACTACTAATCCGGAAGATTTCAACGTTTAACGTCTAATTTCGTAAATTTCGCCATAACTTCGTTACTCGTGTTTTATACGCCAAAATAAATGGAACCAATCCATTAATTCATTGTCTACATCCTAACCAAGCAATATTTAGATACCCTATAAATGATGGTTTTCAATTTGTCCATCAACAACCAAGTCAATATTCAATGGTTTATCAGCGATAAAACTTACTTAACGCTTATGATTCCTACTTATACATGGCTTGTAAATGTTTAATTCACTAATAGCCATCCTTATTACTCTGTAAAAGACATGATCCACCAATTCATGATTCTCTACGAAAAATAAATTTAAACGAATCGAAGACTAAGGTTTTACAAATTATTACCTTAATGTTCTTTGCATTCTTGCTGAAAACTTGTATGATTTGCTTCAAGCTCATTTGATTACTTTTTAACTCACTTTTCTCTCTCTTAAATATATTGGTCAAATTTTGTAAACAACCAAAAGAACCAAGCTAGCTTCTTTATATAGGAAATCCAAATGGAAGGAAAAATGATCAAATGGCAACCTCTTTACTATTCACACCTCCATTGCAACTTAGCCACCAAGTAAACACTTTACTTGGCCACCAAGTGGCCGACCCACATGGCCTTGTGGGTCCCCTCATGGGTTGCCCCATGGGTTTTACCCATTTGGTGACCCATCGGTTCGATTCACGATTCGGTTTCTTGGATCGAGCTTGATTTAACCTAACATTGGGCCTTAACAATACTCAATCTTAGGCTTTATTTTACAAAACATTGGGCTTGACATAACCAAGTCCAATTGGATTCTATAAAGTCCATAAATTCAAAGTCCAATAAGAACTAATCATATTCTACGCATATAACTCACGTATTCTCTTCGTACAATATTCGTATTATACGTCGTAATGTTCTTCATACTATACTCGTATACTAACTAGTATCCTACTCGTATATCACACGTATAAAATCCCTAATCATTATACACATTCATTTCCTTCTCGAAAATCACTTTCCATAACCCTAAGGTTTTAACTCCGGAAGCGAAGACTTTGTTTGCCATAACTGAAATATTATTGGATATTCCATCTCGTCTTAGAATTCTATCATTATGCGTTTCTTGGAATTTCAAACTTTATTCCCGAGAAGAAATGGAAGAATAGCGTTTTTACGAAAATTTCTTGGAAAACTTTTATTTTCGTCTTGGAAATTCAAAACAATTAATTCTAGAACATAGCCAGAATCCTAACCACATCCGCACATTCTAGGTCATAGAACGACCTTCATATTGCTTTACTCACATAAATAATCAATTAAATTTATCTAATCCACATAATCAAATAAAATTTAATTCTCATAAAAATTTGATTTTCTCAAGCATTACATTCCCCCCCTTATAAGGATTTTGTCCCCAGAATCTCGCTACAATTACATAAAAAATGAGGAAAATTTTCCTTCATTTTACTCTCGAGTTCCCACATTTCTTCTTCGGCAATGTGGTTCCTCCAAATCACCTTCACCGAAGATATTATCTTATTTCTCAAGACTTGTTCCTTCCTAATCAACAATTTGAACTGAAAATTCTTCATACATTAAGTCTTTTTCTATCTGAATAGATTCGTACTCTATTACGTGTTTGTAGTCCGGTTTATAAGGACGCAACACTGACACGTGAAACACATTGTGTATACGTTCCATCTCTAGAGGTAAAGCTACTTCATAAGCTACCTCTCCTATCCTTCTTAAAATTTCAAAAGGTCCTATAAACCTTGGACTTAACTTCCCTTTCTTTCCAAAACGTATCTTCCCTTTCCAAGGTGATACCTTCAGAAAGACATATGACTACTTCAAATTCCCTCTTCTCACGGTGAGGATATGCATACTTCTTTTGTCTATCTTGAGCCGCTATCAATCGAGTACGTATTAACTTTACCATATCTACCATCTATTATACCATCTCAGGTCCCAACATCCGATGTTCACCTACTTCATCCCAACACAGTGGTGTTCTGCACTTCCTCCCATATAATGCTTTATAAGGCGGCATGCCTATACTAGCGTGAAAACTATTATTGTACGTGAATTCCACCAAAGGCAGATGTTCGTCCCAACTCCCATTAAAATCCATAACGAAAGTTCTTAACATATCTTCTAGTGTTTGAATTGCTCGCTCACTTTGTCCATCCATCTGAGGATGATACCTTGTACTCAACTTCAGCTGCGTTCCCATTTGCTCTTACAAACTCATGCAAAAATTCGATGAGAATCGTGGATCACGATCTGACACAATCGAAACAGGTACTCCATGTCTTGAAATAATTTCTTTGACATACAGTTTAGCCAATTGTTCTAGGTTATAACTAACTTCTATTGTTAAGAAGTGAGCCGATTTCATTAACTGATCCACTATTACCCAAATAGCGTTGTATCCCTTCCTTATCGTTGGAGGTCCTACCACAAAGTCCATTGTGATATGCTCCCATTTTCACTCTGGAATTTCTAGTGATTGCAATAATCCACTTGGTCGTTGGTGTTCAACCTTAACTTTCTGACAAGTTAAGCACTTACTAACAAATTCTGCTATCTCTCTCTTCATGTTAGGCCACCAAAAGTTCTATCGAAGGTCTTGATACATCTTATTACTACCTGGATATATCGAGTACCTCGAACTATGGGCCTCACTCATTATTTCTTCGTTTAACTCAAAATTATATGGAACCCAAATTCTTCCTTCAAAACGAAGCAATCCCTCCTTGTCGAGGTTATACTTAGTCTTCTCTTCATCTTCCATCCTCTTCTTCACTCGCTCGCATTCTTCGTTGCCTAATTGCACTTCTTTAACCCGTTCCACTATGGTTTGTTGGGTCTCCATTGCGAATAATATTTCTACCGCTTCATTCGATAATTTAACTTCTAGCTCCATTCTTGCCATCTCTGTTACTAACTCAGTCTGAGTCGTTAACATTGATAGCTTTTCTCTACCCTTCCTACTTAGCGCATCGGCTAGTACATTTGCCATTCCTGGATGATATAAGATATCACAGTCATAATCTTTTATCAACTCTAACCACATTCTCTACCTCATATTCAACTCCTTCTATGTGAAGATATATTTCAGACTTTTATGGTCCGTGTATATCTCACACTTCTCTCCGTATAAATAATGTCTCCATATTTTTAAGGCAAAAACTACAGCTGCCAATTCTAGGTCATGAGTAAGATAGACCTTCTCATAATCCTTTAACTGGTATGACGCATATGCAATGACCTTGCCATGCTGCATAAGCACGCAACCCATTCCTCTATGCGGAGCATTGCTATAGATTACGAAATTTCCCGTATCATCTGGTAAAGACAATATAGGTGACTCACTTAGCCTCCTTTTTAGTTCCTAAAAACTATTCTCACACTTCTCAGTCCACACATACTTTACTGTCTTCCTCGTCAAATTGGTCAACGGAGTAACAATTTTAGAAAAGTCCTAAATGAACCTTTTATAGTATCCCGTTAACCCCAGAAAACTACGAACCTCAATTGGCGTTTTCAGTTGTTCCCAATTATTAACTGCTTCCACCTTCGCTGGATATATGGAAATCCATCTTTATCAATAACATATCCTAAAAATTGCACTCTTTCAAGCCAAAAATAACACTTAGTGAATTTTGCATACAACTTTTCCTTCCATAGTGTTTCCAACACTATCCTTAAATGTTCAACATGATCTTCTGGCGTCTTAGAATAGACTAGAATATCATCAATGAACACTATGACAAACTTGTCCAAATACTATTTGAACACTCTGTTCATCAAATCCATGAATGTGGCTGGCGCATTAGTCAACCCAAACGACATAACCAAAAACTCGTAATGACAATAACGAGTTTGGAATGCCATCTTAACTACATCCTCCTTCCTTACTTTTAACTGATGGTACCCCGTACGAAAATCTATCTTAGAGAAATACTTTGCCACTTTCAACTGATCAAATAGATCATCGATCCTGGGCAATGGGTATTTATTTTTAATCGTTAACTTGTTCAACTCTCGATAGTCGATACAAAGTCGTAATGACCCATCCTTCTTCTTTACAAACAATACCGGTGCTCCCCACGGAGATACACTCGGTTGAATGTACTTTATGTCTAATAGTTCTTGTAATTGAACCATTAACTCTTCCATCTCCACTGGCGCCATCATATACGGTGCTTGAGAAACTGGTGTCGTACCTAGTAATAGATCAATCACAAACTCGACCTCCCTATCCGGCGGAAGACCTGGTAATTCATCCGAAAATACATCCGCGAACTCTTGAACTATAGGTATCTGTTCCAATGATGCTCCCACTCTTTGGGTATCCACAACATGGCACAGGTGTCCTATACACCCCTTCCTTAACATTTTCCTAGATTGTGTCATGGTTAGACAACAAGAGCGTCTCGGTGATTTACTACCGTACAACACTACCTTAGTTTTCTAAAAAAGCCGAAGGTTCACACTTTTCCTATGACAATCTATTATATCTATATGGTTAATCAACCAATCCATACCGAGAATTACATCAAATTCTCTCAACCTTATTGGTTCTAAATCTACCAATAATTTGTTACCTCTAATATCTACGCAACAATTCCTATGAATATGTCAATGGGAATTATCTCTTCGTTTGCTACCTTAACGTCTAAAGGTATCTCTAATTTTTCTGGGAGTAAACTTAATCGCTTAGCAAATTCACATGCTATAAAAGAACAAGTAGCACCCGAGTCAAATAACACATAAGCATTTATTTCATTGACAGTGCGTCTACCTGAAGATGGTGTTGGTCTAGTAATGGCTAACTTACCACTACTAGTACCCTTGCTACCCTCTGACCCCTTCTTTGGACAATTTCTTGCCATGTGGTCCATCGACCCACACATAAAACAACCCTGGTTCTTCTTGGGATTAGGATAATTGGGTGATATGTGACCCTCCTGCCCACAGTTATAACAAACCGACTTCACTTTCAAACAGACTCCTAGATGACTCTTCCCGCATGTCTTGCATGCCTCGATCCTACGCTTAGGATCCCCTTGTTTCACTCCAGTATTCCCGGAGTTAAAACTTTTTCTCTTGGACAGACTTCCACTGCCACTAGCCCCCTCCGCCTTGGGTCCTCCTGTGACGCCCCCAAAATAGGTATACATTGTGACGCCCCCAAAATAGGTATACAACACCCATCTTGAGTCGCCAGATACATGGTACATAAATTCAAATAAAAACTTAATTATACAACTGTCGTGTAAAATACGACAAAACATATGCTGTGAGTTTTAATACAAATATTGTCATCTAGACAATATCCACACTCAATGGAGTCCTCATAACATTTATTATCACACTAGTTTATAGAATAGTGAGGACTACTATGACACAATCTCGGACCATCACTCCATTCCCCAACTCGTCCCAGCTATATTCTCATTTCTTGAAGAGAACAATGAAAGAAAGGGTGAGCTCAACTAGCCCAGTAAGAAATATTATGACTAAGATAATGCAGAATAAATTATCCTTAGCCTTCAACAGTATAACAACTGATAGAATACAATAGAAAACAAGTTTTAGATCAACAACTGCAGCGGAAATAAGCAATCCATTAGAAGAGTCAAGTAAAGCATAAAATCTACTATCTTCTATAATTTAAAAAGTTTTTCATCAACTTTATCGCTGAGACTCAGCTTAATAAATAAACAATATCATCGATTCTTCCCTGCACTACGGGCCAAGGATATTCATTTAATCATCAATGATCATGACTATACCGAATAATCCCTTGTCATAATCATACCAAAAACTTTCCATCAATGCAATACAGGCCACTGAGGACTTTCACCACATCATTCGTCACATTACGGTCATGATTATACCGAATAATCCCTGGTCATAATCATACCAAGTCCATCTATGCACGTAAGCCAAAGATGACTTTCATCACAATATAAGCATGAGGATGATGACAATGACATAATAATTCAATAAAACAAGTTCAAGGATAAATTTTAAAGATTTATAAGTTAATTAATCCAGAAATCAATAAAGTCCAAATTGTCAACATGATACTGCTTTGTGGAGTTAAATTCAAGAATAATATTCATGTACCAAAAATAATTTGGACAAAAAAGAAATATATTTTTCGGGTGAATAGTACCCCATGAAAAGTACTTCGGGAATAGTACCCTGTGAATAGTACCCCAACACGAAAAGTGTCCCGAATACCCGAGTGAATGATACTAGAGTAAATAGTAATTGGGTGAATAGTAACCCATGAATAGTAACTTATAAATAGTACTCCGGCACGAAAAGTACCCTGAATACCCGAGTGAATAATACCAGAGTGAAGAGTAACCGGGTGAATAGTAACATGTGAATATTAACTCATAAAAAAATACCAAAGAAAATGATATTCCATGACGAGTACAAAAGAAATGATATCTTATACGAGTATAATAGAATATATGAAACTGCAAATGGATTTTCACCCGCCATACGGTAATCTACATAGACAGATCATTTCCACAATTTAATAAGGAATGAATACGAAGGATCATTCACCATGCATGCGGTAATCCACATAGTCATGTTATTCCAACAGAATAATAAAGAATGGAATAACAAAAGAATTCACCATGCATACGATAGACCGCACAGACAGGTTATTCCCAACAGAATAATAAAGAATGGAACCAAGTCATGCGAAACAGATGCATGTGATATTCCAACGAGAATAATAAAGAACGAAACCGTGTCATGCGTAATCCAAGATAGGATGGATATTCCAATGAATAATAAAGAATGGAATAACAACGAATTCACGTGCATGCGATAGATCGCATGCATGCGAGTTATTCCAATGAATAATAAAGAATGGAATAACGAGAAGAATTTCACCACGTATGCGGTACTTGATGTAGGCGAGTTATTCCAACATAATAATAAAGAATGGAATAACAGAAGAATTTCACCATGTATACGGTAGTCCGCGTATACAAGTTATTCCAACAGAATAATAAGGAATGGAATAACAATAGCTCTCTTCATGAATACGAAAGAAATAATACCCCTTACCTCAAAGGAAGACTGAATACTGGAATAGTGAGGTAGCAGACTTCTCTTCTTCTTTCTCTCTATGATTTCTCTCTATAATAATTGCTCTATAGCTTTAGTGAATTGGTGAGAAATGAGGGAAGAATGAGCTTCTATTTATAGGAAAATATAGTTTCAATAATTGCAATTTTTGGGGCTCCAAATATTACAGTATAATACCTTCCTCTTTTTCTTCATTTTTAATTTAGTCCTGCAAGTATTATCAAACTTGCACCACCTCCCCTAATAGTAAATAATGTGAATCAATAGTTCAATCATGTGAATCAATAGTTATAATCATGTTAAAATATAAATAACAGTATAGTACCTCCATCTATACCTCCATTTTTAACTTAGTTATGCAAGTATTATCATTCTTGCACCAACTCCCCTAATACTAAATCATGTGAATCAATAGTACACACACGTGAACACATAGTTATAAGCATGTGAATTAATAACATTTAATTGCTCATTTATCCGGTTAATTACCCGATTGGTCAATATAACCTCCAGACAATAATTATTATCGAAATAAATTTTGATTTCCATTAACACTAATAATTCCCACACAATGGAATTATCAATTTCATCTTTAATCAACACGAACTTATTCATCATTAATATTATAACTCACAATATTTAATAACCAGGTCATTCCTAGGAAAGAGGGGGCTTTCCGATAAGGATTTCTCTTTATTGGCACACAATTAGGTGACCAAACCTCTCATTGACAGAACTTCTAGACATTGTCAATATTGCAAATAATAATATGAATAACTTTGCCGTCTCAATTATTAATTTAATAATATATATTATTCACATGATACTGTGACAATAATTGAATCAATAATATGAGAGATATAATGCAACAATTACTGTAGCTATAATTGAGTATAACTGAGTGACTTCTTACGTAAGCATCAATAATCAATACCATGTTCTACTATGCAACCACGAGTATTACTGTACTTTTACTACCGAGTAGTTCAACAGTTTTAACGGTAACACTTTTGCCGTTATTTTTATAAAAAGATAATTCTGTCATTTTCTAACTACGATAATACTTCCGTTGTGGGGTCCACCAATGATTGTGCCGTCGTACGGATATTCCTCAACAAAAAGAATATTCCACAACCAATCGAATATTATATAACAACTTGCATACTTTGCAAAATTTATAAATATTACCCACAACTATAACATTATATCAAATCCACACCATAATATTCAAAAAAACTATTTCAAGAAATTTAAATCTTTATTCATAAAATTTGGGGTCTCACAATCTCCCCTCCTTATGCAATTTTGCCCTCGAAATTTACTTACGTACCTGGTATGCCGAAGAGGCAAGGATACCTTGACTTCATTTCAGATTCTAACTCTCGAGGTATAACCTTTGAGTGTCGAATAGGATCCTTCTTATCCAAGATTTTAACATGTATCTCCTTATACATTAAATCTTCTACTATCTCGTCTAGTTCCAATTCAATAATGTGGTTCGGGTCATCCACATATTTACGTAACATCGATACGTAAAAAAAATGTTATGAACATGCGACATACTTAGCGGTAAGGCGAGTTTATAGGCCACAGTTCCTACTCGATCGAGGATTTCAAATGGGCTAATTAAATTGAGGGTTGAAATTTTCTCTCTTCATCGACTCTTGCTTCTAGAATAACGCATTCTTGAACCTTCTTCTTCATTTTCATCAGCTTCGGGTCTGAAGCTTGAGCAGCTTTTAACTTTATCGATTAAAGTCGATTCTAATCGTATATTCGTTATCCTTACGTGGGTCCCTAGAGTCTTTAACTCTATCTTCATCATTTGTAAGTTATACGAAATGGGTTTTTTTGTTAACAACGTCACACTAGTAACTGCATACGATCTTCTACTCAACGCGTCAGCTACCACGTTCGCTCTTCCACGATGATATTGAATGGTATGGTCGTAATCTTCAACAGCTCGAGCCATCGTCTTTGGCACATTATACATTCATTTTGGTTGAAGAAATATTTATGGGTTTTAAAAATGGGTTTTGTACTAGGGTCAATACATAATTCGATTTCATGCTCTGGGGTAGGCCAGGAAGTCTTCAAGAATATGTCAGGAAATTTATTAACGATAGAAATATCATTCAAATTGTGACTCTCGTCCAAGACTTGGATAGTACGTCACATTGATACCTATCAACTTTCCACCATCGTTCACAATGTCGCCTATAGAAAGTCTGGCTTTGGTACATTCCACACAAGGAAGTCACCAGAAAAAGGCTCAGGACTCTTTACTTATGGTTTGATATGACAGTGGTTGACTTTAGGGTTTGGTTGCTTGAATTCGCATAATAGGTTGGTTATGAATATGAAAGCTAACAACCTTACGAAAAGCTTGATGAGTAGTTAACCAATCGATTCCTAAAATCACATCAAAGGCAAGTATTTTCAAAGAGATAAGATCGACAGGTAACGTGAAAGTGTCGATTTGAATCAAACAAGATTTATAAATAGTAGAGGTAACGAAGGTTTCTCCTAACAAAGTTTCAACCAATAAGTCAAAGTCTAACTTCTCTGGGGTCAAATTTAAACGTTGAGTGCAAGCAAGAGAGATTAAAGAATGGGTAGAACCGGTATCTAATAAGGTATAGACTTCATAAAAATTTATAATTAACTAACCAGTGCCAACTTCGTTCGGGTTACCCGCTTTTTGAGAAGTCACGAAAAACGCTCTTCATGAAACCACCGACTTTGTTTTGTCCGTATCCGCCTTTGGTGACACCGTCCCAGCTGAACTTAACTTTGGTGCATGACAAAATCGGGCTAGGTGACCTTCTTTTCCACAATTGTAACATGCTTTGGACTGCATCACGCAGTTTGGACTGATATGTCCCTCCCCTCCGCATTTGAAGCATACAATTGGTGGTTGTTCTCCTTCCTCAAAAATGGGTGTTGGTGTTGCTCTCTTTCCATCATTGTTGAACCTTCTCTTCTTGAAATTTCCACTTCTATTATCTTGGCCATGATTACCATCGAAGTGGTTACCATTATTGGCATGATAATTTCCCCCACGATGGTTATCATTGTTCCGATGGCAGTTGCCATCAGTACGATTATTATCGTATTGTTAGTCGTTGCCTTTTGGTTGTGCTGACTCATTATCGCGCTCCAATAACTGAGCCCTATTCACAACATCTGAATATAAACAAAGTTTGTGAGAAATGAGGTAATGACGTATATCAGGTTTCAAACCTCTTAGAAACATTCGCGTCATTCGCTCCTAATTATCCACCGAATGGGATGCAAACCGGGATAACTCCGCAAATTTAGCCTCGTATTGCGACACGGTCATATTGTTCTGCTCCAACTTGATAAACTCCACCTCCTTCATGTGACGAATACTTTCGGGAAAGTACTTATCGTTGAATAACTCTTGGAACTTCTCCCAAGTCATCTTGAGTGCGGCCACGTTGAGTGCGTTTCTGATTCCCACCAAGAATGTCGCCTCTTCACGCAACATAAAGGTGTGGCGAAGGGAACCTTTTGCTCCTCGGAGCATCCCAAGACATCAAATATCTTGGTGATTTGCTTTATCCACGTCTCCGCCTTAAGTGGTTCTGGCTTTCCCAAAAACTTTGGCGGTCCCCTCCTTGAATCGCTAATAGCGGTGACCATCCGAGAGTTGCGGTGTTTCCCACTCGTATTTTGGATGAGTCTCTCTCTTTGATGTTGCATGAATTGCATAAAGCCTCTGAACATCTCATCATTCATCATCTGATCGGTGTTGTTGTTTACCTGAGGTTTATTGTCTTCTTGTTGCACATTATCCTGGGTATTGATCGTTGGTGACTCAATGGTCTCATGTGCTTCATTGCTTATCTCGACATTTTTAGATGCCATTTTCAAATACTGCCACAAAACAAGGGTTAATTAAAATATCACATATTATCCCTATACTCCAACCGACCAATTAAATAACAAATAAACTTTGGTAGGTCATACTAGCGAAGGAATTCCCCGTCTCTCCCCTCCTAGTTATTGTCTCAAATCTCAGCCAGGGATCATATCCCTAAGCTTTGATACCAACTGTGACGCCCCCAAAACAGGTATACAACACCCATCTTGAGTCGCCAGATACATGGTACATAAATTCAAATAAAAACTTAATTATACAACTGTCGTGTAAAATATGACAAAACATAGGCTGTGAGTTTTAATACAAATATTGTCATCTAGATAATATCAACACTCAATGGAGTTTTCATTACATTTATTATCAAACTATTTAATAGAATAGTGAGGACTACTATGACACCATCTCGGACCATCACTCCATTCCTCGACTCGTCCCAGCTATATTCTCATTTCCTAAAGAGAACAATGAAAGAAAGGGTGAGCTCAACTAGCCCAGTAAGAAATATTATGACTAAGATAATGCAGAATAAATTATCCTTAGCCTTCAACAGTATAACAACTGATAGAATACAATAGACAACAAGTTTTAGATCAACAACTGCAGCGGAAATAAGAAATCCATTAGAAGAGTCAAGTAGAGCATAAAATCTACTATCTTCTATGATTTAAAAAGTTTTTCATCAACTTTATCGCTGAGACTCAGCTTAATAAATAAACCATTTCATCGATTCTTCACTGCACTACGGGCCAAGGATATTCATTTAATCATCAATGATCATGACTATACCAAATAATCCCTGGTCATAATCATACCAAAAACTGTCCATCAATGCAATACAGGCCACTGAGGACTTTCACCACATCATTCGTCACATTACGGTCATGATTATACCGAATAATCCCTGGTCATAATCATACCAAGTCCATCTATGAACGTAAGCCAAAGATGACTTTCATCACAATATAAGCATGAGGATAATGACAATGATAGAATAATTCAATAAAACAATTTCAAGGATAAATTTTAAAGATTTATAATTTAATTTATCCAGAAATCAATAACGTCCAAATTGTCAACATGATACTGCTTTGTGGAGTAAAATTCAAGAATAATATTCATGTACCAAAAATAATTTGGACAGAAAAGAAATACATTTTTCAGGTGAATAGTACCCCATGAATAGTACTTCGGGAATAGTACCTCGTGAATAGTACCCTGACATAAAAAGTGTCCTGAATACCCGAGTTACTGATACTAGAGTAAATAGTAAATGAGTGAATAGTAGCCCATGAATAGTAACTCATGAATAGTACTCCGACACGAAAAATACCCCGAATACCCGAGTGAATAATACCAAAGTGAATAGTAACCGGGTGACTAGTAACCCGCGAATAGTAACTCGTAAAAAAAATACCAAAGAAAATGATATTCCATGACAAGTACAAAAGAAATGATATCTCATACGAGTATAATAGAATATATGAAACTGCAAATGGATTTTCACCCGCCATGCTGTAATCCACGTAGACATATCATTTCCACAATTTAAAAAGGAATGAATACGAAGGATTATTCACCATACATGCGGTAATCTACCTTGACATGTTATTCCAATAGAATAATAAAGAATGACAGAAGAATTCACCATGCATGCTATAGACCGCACAGATAGTTTATTCCCATTTTTGAAATTTCAAAGTTTGACTTTTTCCGAGAAAGTCAACTGTCAACCCCGACAAATTTTGTGTTTATAGTCTATTTCTACTAATTTCATCGTTCCGGACTCAAATATCACTTCCGCGTCTACAAATTCAACTCCGAACTCAAATTCAATTTTTAATAACATTCATTATTAATATTATAACTCACAATATTTAACAATCAGGTCGTTCCCAAGAAAGAGGGGGCTTTCCGATAAGGATTTCTCGTTATTGGCGCGCAATTAAGTGACCAAACCTCTCCTTGATAGAACTTCTAAACATTGTCAATATTGCAAATAATAATATGAATAACTTTGTCATCTCAATTGTTGATTTAATAATATATAAAATATTATGCAGATGATACTGTGACAATAATTGAATCAATAATATGAGAGATATGATGCAGCAATTATTATAGCAATAATTGAGTATAACTGAGTGACTCTCACATAAGCATTAATAATCAATACCGTGTGCTACTATATAACCACGCGTATTACTGTACTTTTACTACCAATTATTTTATGACAACTTGCTTACTTTGAAAAATTTTCAAATATGACCCTTAACTTTAAACTTTTATCAATTTAACTATTTACCAAAATAGAAAAATTGAATACTTTTATTTCATAAAATTCGGGATCTCACAATCCCCCCTCCTTATGAAATTTTGCCCTCAAAATTTACGTCCCTGGTAGTTCGAAGAGATAAGAATACCTTGCTTTCTTTTCGGATTGTACCTTCCTGGTTATTTCCTCTGTATCATGATTTTCCCATTGCTCATCTCCTGTATTTCAGATATCATTCTAGAATATATCTTCAAAGCAAAGGTTAATTGACATATCATAATTTATCAACTTATCAAGTAAACAATTTCAGCTTAGATAAGTCACACACTAGCGAAGTATATAACTCGTCTCTCCCCTCCTAGTTCTAAACTCTTATCTCCGCCAACGACCATATCCCTAAGCTCTGATACCATTTGTGACGCCCCCAAAATAGGTCCACCCGACCCATTCCGAGTCGCTAGATATCATACTATAAAAATCAAATACAAACTTCATTTATCTAACTATTGAGCGTAAATGCGAGTAGTGACGACAACACATAAGTCATGAGTTTTAATACAATATTATCTCGTAGACAATATCCAAACTCAAATTGTTACAATGCCATATAAAAATATAGCAGCAAATATTTGAAGACCACAAAGAAGAACGAGAAGATTACTATCATATTCATTCTAATGAGGTGCACTTTTGACGCTTTCAAAGTCGGGTTCTCATCACCCTATTGTTGTTCGCCAAAATCAATTATTAAGTGACGTATAAAATACGACACACACATCTTAGGTCCTCAATACAATTATCTGTTGCATTTCATGTCGTTTAATAATGTATTGAGAAACTTCGACAGTCTCGGACCATCACACTATTTCCCTGTTATCTCCGCTCAACCCAGCTACACTCTTATTACCTGAAAGGAATTGTGAAGCAAAGGGTGAACACAAATAGCCCAGTAAAGAATATCATGACTAAATATAATTAAATTATCAATAGCCTTCGTCTATAATAAATCAGAGATTTAGAACATATGGTTGATGATAAAACTTTTTAACCATAGTTGCAGCGGAACGAGCAATCCATTAGAAGAGTCAAATAGACCATCAGGTCTATTATCTTCTCCATGTTAAAAGTCCACCAATAATGTTTTATCCTTGTAACATCAATCAACAATTCTTGTCCACAATCATATGAATAACTCATAATCATAATTGTGATTCTAATTTCCTCTTCGCACCCAAGACGAAGATAATTTTCATCACCTATCTTCACCTGAAATATCAAAAATCATGGTTATACTAAATCACAATTCCTACTCATAATCATACTAATAAATTCATCTTTGCACTACGGCCAAAGATATTCATTAACAATTCATCTTTGCACTACAGGCCAAAGACATACAACTGTATTTTAGAAGAGTCAAGTAGAGCATGATATCTACTATCTTCTACAAATTAAAAGTGTATTATCAATATGTTATCGCTGAGACTCAGCTTAATAATTAATCCACATCATTGAATCATCCCTGCACTACGGCCAAGGATATTCATTAGTATTACGACCATGCATTATCCATGCACTACATGCCAAGGATATTCGTGTTTTCAACAATAGTCATGATTATACCGAATATTCCCTGGTTATAATCATACCAACAACTGCCCATCAATGCACGTAAGCCAAAGATATACAACCAATAATAATCAACGGTCCATCTTTGCACGTAAGCCAAAGATATACAACTATAAAACCAATAATCAACAGTCCATCTTTGCACGTAAGCCAAAGATATACAACTATAAAACCAATAATTAACAGTCCATCTTTGCACGTAAGCCAAAGATGTACACCTATAAAACCAATAATCAACAGTCCATCTTTGCACGTAAGCCAAAGATATACAACTATATAATCAATAATTAACAGTCCATCTTTGCACATAAGCCAAAGATGACTTTCATCACAATATAAGCATGATGATGATGACCATGATATAAGCGAAAATAAGGATAAATATTAAAGACTTTAAATTTATCCAAATATTATCAATCACTTAATAAACTTATAATCTAATATTATTAATATTATAACAATATTTTAATCACTTCTTAAACTCATAAACAATTTATTTCAATTGTTTACACTTTACCAAATAATGCATTTAATCATTCAAAAATGCCATACTCATAAGATTTCATCACCAATGATCAAATCCCTCATCAAAAATCTGCATATACCCTATATAGGATTCCCAAGCCATAAAATCCTATTTTTCAATTTTGTTACTTCACATAACATATTTTATTCATTTACTCATAACTAGTTCATTTTCATGAAAAATACCAAATCAGTCCTAAAAATATTTCTTTTATGGGATTTAGCAGAATATAGTCCCATATTGAACAAATATTTTTCTCAGAATTTTTAAAATTCTTTTACTATTTTTCATATGGCCAAAACTGCTGAATATTTAGACATTTATCATAAATTATACTTTTGTCCAAAAATTCCAAAATTTACAGGGTATACTCCTGTTATATACATGTACTCCCAATAAAAATTTCAATAATTTTGGAGTTAACCACAAGGAGTTATAAGGGTTTACTTTTAAAATATTTTTTTCCCATAAAATCCATAACTCTTAATCTATACATCCAAAAATCGCCATCTTTGGACACAATATAGAAAACTCATCAAATTATCATTTCCAAGTTTTTCAGAATTTTTGAGGGACAGAAAAATTATGAAACTACAAATGGATTTTTCACCCGCCATGTGGTAATCCACGCAGACAGATCTTTTTTACAATTTAATAAGGAATGAATACAAAGAATCATTCACCATGCATGCGGTAATGCACATAGACAGGTTATTCTAACAGAATAATAAAGAATGGAATAACAGAAGAATTCACCATACATGCGATAGACCGCACAGACAGGTTATTCCCAACTGAATAATAAAGAATGGAAACAGGTCATGCGTAATCTGCACAGACAGGATATTCCAACAGAATAATAAAGAATGGAATAACAACATAATTCACCAGGCATGCAATAGACTGCACAGACAAGTTATTCCAACAGAATAATATAGAATGGAACCAGGTCATGCGTAATCCGCACAGACAGGATATTCCAACAGAATAATAAAGAACGGAACCAGGTCATGCGTAATCCGCACAGACAGGATATTCCAACAGAATAATAAAAAATGGAATAATAGAAGAATTTCACCATGTATGCAGTACTTCGCATAGACAGATTATTCCAACATAATATTAAAGAATGGAATAACAATAGCTCTCTTCATGAATACGAAAGAAATAATACCCCTTACTACAATAAGAATATCCCTTACCTTAGAAAAATTAGATACTGGAATAGTGAGGTAGCAAACTTCTCTTCTTCTTTCTCTCTATAATTTTCCTCTATAATAATTGCTCTATAACTTTAGTGAATTGGTGAGAAATGAAGGAAGAATGAGCTTCTATTTATAGGAAAATATAGTTTTGATAATTGCACGTTTTGGGGCTCAAAATATTACAGTACAACACCTTCAACTTTTCTTTCAATTTTTAATTTAGTCCTGCAAGTATTATCAAACTTACACCACCTCCCCTAATAGTAAATCATGTGAATTAATAGTTCATTCATGTGACTAAATAGTTATAATCATGTGAAAATACGAATTACAGTATAGTACCTCCATCTATACCTTCATTTTTAACTTAGTCATGCAAGTATTATAAATCTTGCACCACCTCCCCTAATAGTACATGAATGTGAATCAAATAGTGTAAGACCCCAACTTTTATAAATAAAGATGAATTTTTCTATAAATATTATTTTTGAATATTATGGAATAAATTTGATATAATGTTATAGTTGTGGGTAATATTTATAAATTTTGCAAAGTATGCATGAGTTGTTATAAAATATTCGTTTGGTGAGAATATTCTTTTTGTTAGGGAATATTCGTATGATGGCTCAATCATTGGTGGACCCCTAATGAAATTATTGTCGGATTGAGAAAGCGACAAAAAATATTTTATAAAAATAACGGTGGAGGTATTTACAGTTAAAAGCTGTTGAACTACCGGTGGTAAAAAATACGATGTCTGGCGTGGTTGCATAGTAGTAGCACACGGTATTGATTATTGATGCTTACGTGAGAAGTCACTTTCAATTTTATGCTTAATTATTACTACGATAATTCTTTGCATCATATCTCTTATATTATTGATTCAATTATTGTCACGGTATCATCGTATAATATGTTATAGTATTAAATCAATAATTGAGGCGACAAGTTATAAATGATTAATAATTGTTGAAAGATTAAATATGTGTTGATTAAAAATAAAATGATTTGTGGTAAGTTTGATTATTTTATGGGGGGCTCATATGTCATCATCTAAGAGTCTCTTAAATCGATAGTAATTACCTTTGTGAATAGTAATTACCTTCGTAATAGTATTTACCTTTCGTCGATAGTATTTACCTTCGTCAATAGTAATTACCCTTGTGAATAGTAATTACCTTCGTCGATAGTAATTACCCTTGTGAAGAATAATTACCACTTGTCGATTTCACATTACTGAGCGTCGAACCACTTGTCGTTTCACATTCTGAGCGTCGAACCACTTGTCGTTTTAACATTACAGGTGATCGAACCACTTGTCGTTTCACATTACGAGCGTCGAACCACTTTTCTTTTTCACATCATCGATTAAATCGAGCCACTTGCCTTTTCACATGGCGGTCTGCTAAGCTAGAAATCTTCTATAAATAGAGGCCTAGTGCTTCATTATTTTTCACGAATTCATTCAAGCTATGAGAGAGAAAGTATAGAGAGAATAGAGAGAAAGAAGAAGAGTATTTTGTTACTACACTCTTTGCGGTATTCAATCTCCTACCAAAAGTAAGGGGTGTTATTCTTTCTTATTCATGAAGAGAAGCATTGTTATTCCATTGCTTATTATTACATTGGAATAACTTTTGTATCTGTGGTTTACCCTATACTTGGTGACATTCTTCTATTATTTTGTTGGAACATCACATGCATGTGTTTTACAGGACTGGTTAAAATCTTTATTATTATTACATTGGAACATCACATGCATGTGTTTTACAGGACTGGTTAAAATCTTTATTATTATTACATTGGAACATCACATGCATGTGTTTTACACGGACTGGTTTAAATCTTTATTATTATTACATTGGAACATCACATGCTGTGTGTTTCTGGGACTGGTTCCATTCTTTATTATTACATTGGAATATCACATATGCATGTGTTTTTCACGACGGACTGGTTAGATTATTTATTATTACATTGGAATAACTTTTGCATGCGATCTATCGCATGCATGGTGATTTCTTTTGTTATTCCATTCTTTATTATACCCGGTTGGTTAAAACTTTGACTTCTATACTCCATGAAATTAGTGGAATATCCTTGATATTTGCGTTTCATCGATATCTTTTCATGGAAATATTCTTACGATCATTCTTGAATTTTACTCTACAAAAGCGAGTATCATGTTGATAATTTGGGCGTTAATAATTCTGGATAAAATAATTCTTGAACTTGTTTTATTGAATTCTTATATCATTGTCATCATCCTCATGTTTATATTTTTTTTAAAGTCATACATGGCACCTGTAGTGCATAGATGGACTTGGTATGATTATGACGAGAGACTATTCGATTGTAATCATGGGTAGTAATGTTACAAATGATGTGGTAAAAATCCTCGATTGGGCGTAGTGCATTGATGGCCGATTGTTGGCATGATCATGACCATTAATGAATACACAAATATTCTTGGCGTAGTGCATGAATAATTGTGGTCGTGATCTTAAAGAATATCCTTGGTAGTAGTGCGGGGGTGATTCGATGATGTGGAATATTTATTAAAGTTGAGTCTCGGCTATATGATGATGAAAAACCTTTTAAAACCTAAAAGATAGTAGACTTTATTTTCTACTTGACTCTTTTAATGGATTGCATATTCAGCTGTGATTAAAGCTGGTTGTCTATTGTATTTTATCGGTTTAACATTGTTGAAGACTATTGATAATTTATTACGCATTATCTTAGTCGTAATATTTCTTCTTGGGCTAGTTGAGCTCACCCTTTCTTTCCTTTATTCTCTTGAAATGAGAATATATATTTGGGGACGAGTCGGGGAAGCAGTGATGGTCTGAAGATAGCATTAGTAGTCCTCACTATTACGTGAAATAGTGTGATAATAATTGTAATGAGGACTCCTTTTTTGAGTTTGTATAATATCTAGTAGGCGATATTTGTATTTAAACTCACGGTTTATGTCGTATTGTACCACAGCGAGTTATGTTAGTAAGTTGTATTTAAATTTTGTACCATGTAAGTGGCGACCCAAGATGGGTGATGTATACCTAATTTTGGGGGCGTCACGGTTAGTATGAAAGCTTAGGATATGATCCTGGCTAAGATGTGAGAATAGTACTAGGAGGAGAGAGGCGGGGAATACCTTCGCTAGTATGACCTACCTAAGTTTATGTGCTATTTTATTGGTTGGTGGGAAGATAGGGATAATTTGTTACATGTCAATTAACCTTTTGTTTTGTGGCGATATCTGAAAATGACATCGAGAATGTTGAGAATATGATGGGCCTTGAGCGATCGTTGATTCACCACATATTAATAATCGAGGATAATGTGCATCATCGAGGCGACAATCCTCATGAAAACAACAACTTGACCAAATGATGAATGATCAAATGTTAGGAGGCTTTATGCGATTTATACAACAATGTGAGAGCGACTCTGTCCAAAAGCGTGGGGTGGAAACACGGAAAACTCTCGGTGGTCTGCGCTAAACAATTCAAGAGCTGGGACCACCGGAGTTTAAGGGAGAGCCAAAACCACTTACTTGGCGGAAGCATGGATAAAGCAGATTACCAAGATATTTGATGTCTTGGGATGCTCAGGAGCAAAGGTTCTCTTCACGCCTTTATGTTGCGCGGAGAGGCGGATTCTTGGTGGGAATCGGTAAAAGCGTACTCGACTTCTTTGTCTTGAAGATATCTTGGGAGAAGTTCGGGAGGTACATTCAGCGACAAATACTTTCTGAAAGTATTAGCCACATGAAGGAGGTGGAGTTTATCAAGTTGGAACAAAACAATATGGCCAGTGTCGCATGATACGAGGCAAAATTTGCGGAGTTATCACGGTTTCGTCCCACTTGGTGGATAATGAGAGAGAATGGCGCGAATGTTTTAAGAGGTTTGAAGCGGGAATCGTCGACATCTTATTTCTCATAAAGCGTGTTTGTATTGAGATGTTGTAAATAGGGCTCGATTAGTGGGAGCGATAATGAGTCAACTTGACTAAAAGAAAGCGGTAAGCAAAATTATAATACCGGTGAGAGTAGTCATCGAGCGGTGACAACAAGCGTGGAGGAATCAACGGGCGGATATGGTAACCGCCGGTGGTAATCGAGGGCCAAAACAATAAGAATGGACATTTCAAGAAAAGGAGATTCAACAATGATGGAAAGGCGTCTTTTGAGCACCCGTTGTTAAGGAAGGAGAAAGACCACCTATCGTATGCTTCAAATGCGGAGGAGAGGGACACATCGATCAAAGCTGCGTCATCTTGAGTCAAAGCATGTTATAATTGTGGAAGAGAAGGTCACTTAGCTCGATTTTGTCGTTCTAGAAGACAAATTGACTAGGATGGAGGCACCAAAGGCCGTCCGGAAAATTCAAAAGCCGGTAGTCTGAGGAGGCGTTTGTTGTGACCTCCCAAAGAGCAAGGAATCCGAATGAGGTCATCACGGGTAAGCTTATCATAAACTCTAATGAAAGTCTATACTTTATTTGATCTGGGTTCTACCATTCTTTTATTTCTCCTACTTGCGCTCATCGATTAAATTTGACTCAGGAGAAATTAGACTTTGACTTATCTGTGGAAACTCCGTTGGGAGAAACCTTCATTACATCCCTTTGTTTATAAGTCTTGTTTGGTTCAAATCGGTACCCTCACATTACTGTCGATCTTATTTCATTAAAAATACTTGCATTTGGCGTGATTCTAAGGGATTGATTGGTTAACTACTTATCATGCAAAAATTGATTGTTTTCGTAAGGTTGTTAGCTTTCATATTCCTAATCAACCTATTATGCGAATTCAAACGACCAAACCATTAAAATCAATCACGGTCATCTCAAGCCATAAAGCTATTCGTTTATTGAAAAGCGGATGTCAAGCTTTCTTAGCTCGTATGTCTGATTTAAACAAAAATCGTCGGGTTTTGAGCGATATTTCTATTGTTAATAAATTTCACGACGTATTCTAGAAGAACTTCTGGCCTACCCCAGGCGTGAAATTGAATTTTATATCGACCTTGAACCCGGTACAAAACCTATTTCAAAGCCCCATATCGAATGGCTCTATTGAACTTGAGGAGTTAAAGACCCAGCTGCGAGGAATTGTTAGACATTGGCTTTATTAGTCCTAGTACTTCTCCTTGGGGTGCTCTGTTCTATTCGTGAAGAAGAAAGATGGGAGTATGCGACTTTGTATTGATTATCGGGAGTTGAATCATGTCACCATCAAAAATAGGTATCCATTGCCACGTATTGATGACTGTTTGACCCGGTTGCAAGAGAGCAAATTCTTTTCAAAGATTGATCTTCATTAGGATATCACCAATTGAAGATTAGAACCGTGACATTCAAAGGCGGCTTTCGGAACTCGATGCGGGCATTATGAATTCCTAGTCATGTCCTTTGGATTGACTAATGCTCCTCTTTGCCTTCATGGATATGATGAACCAGAGTATTTAAGGAATATTTAGATCACTTTGTGGTCGTCTTTATTGATGACATCCTTATTTATTCAAAAAAAGTAGTGAAGATCATGAAAGCAACACTTGAGGTGACACTCCAAAAGCCGTGAATATAAGCTTTATGCGAGTTGAAGAAATGTGAGTTACGGCTTGAAGAAGTAGCATTCCTTGGGCGCGTGGTATCAAGTCATGGAATATCATTGACCCGACAAAGATTGAAGCTATTCAAAGTGGGAACAACCTAAATCGATGATCGAAGTCACGTAGCTTTCTCGGTTTATTTGGTTATTATCGGAGATTCGTGGAAGGATTTTCTCGAATCGCTACTCCATTGATTTCGGTGACTCGGAAAGATACAAAGTTTGGTTGGGCGAAGAATGTGAGAGGAGTTTTCAAGAACTCGAGAGGAGACTTATTTTATTTTGTTACGACAATACCATCGGCTCGGAGGATTTGTCATCTGATGATGCTTGAGAGCAAAGGGTTGGGATGTGTTCTCATGCAACATGGAAAAGTTATAGCCTATGCCTCGCGACAACTCAAAGAATATGAGAGGAATTATCCTACTCATGATCTAGAGTTAGCATTTGTTATCTTTGCACTTAAAATTTGGAGGCATTACTTGTATGGGGAGAAAGTGGAGATCTTTACGGATCATAAAAAGCCTCAAATATTTCTTCACTCAAAAGGAACTCAACATGCGACAACGGCGTTGGCTTGAGCTATTGAAAGATTATGATCATACCATCGATACCATCTGGAAAAGCGAGCGTGGTAGGCGGCGCATTGAGTAGAAAATCATATGCAAATCTGAGTGCGATATTGTCAACGCAAAGGCCCATTTTGTGTGACTTGCAAAGGATGGAGATAGAGTTAAAGACTCGAGGGACGCGTGTGATGATAGCGAGTATCTGAGTAGAACCGACTTTAATCGATAAAGTTAAAATTTGCTCAAGCTCTACGGACACAGGCGATCGTATGAGGAAGAAAGTGCAAGAAGGTGCTATCTTGGAAGCAAGAATCGATGAAGAAGGAATACTTGAGTCAACTCCGGACTTTGTGTTCCTAACGACCACGATTTAAAGTATAATATCATGATGGGCGCGCTGACACACCATTTGCAATCCATCACAGGAGTACCAAAATGTATCATGATATTAAATCATACATTTTGGTGGAGCAATATGAAGAGAGAGATAGCGTTGTTTATCTCAAGGTGTCTAACTTGTCAAGCGAGTTAAAGCGGAGCATCAAGTACAAAAGGTCCATTGCAACCACTTGAAATTCGAGAATGGAAGTGGGAGCACATTACCATGGATTTCGATTCACCGGTCTTCCTAAGGTTTCTCAAGGCATTGATGCGATTTGGGTCATTGTTGATAGATTGACCAAGTACGCTCATTTCTTCCAAATCGAGAAACTTATACACTTGAACGCGTCTTGCTCGTATGTACATAAGCGAGATTGTAAGGCTGCATGGTATGCTTAGGTATCCATAGTTTACGATCGAGACCCAAGATTCACTTCACGATTTTGGGTTAGTTTGCAAAAAGCTATGAGCGCACGGACTTACGATTTAGCTTCGGCATATCATCCTCGGAGACGGACGGACGATCGGAGAGGACTATTCAAACTCTTGAAGATCTATTAAGACTACTGTGTCCTTGATTTCAAGGGAGTTGGGACAAGTTCTTACCATTGGTGGAGTTTTCCTACAACAACGGTTATCAAGCAAGTATTGGCATGGCTCCATTCGAGCGTTGTATGGAAGAAAGTGTCGTTCTCGATTATCTTTGGGATGAGGTGGGTGAAGCAACGTTGTTGGGGATAGGAGTTGATACGTATGACTACGGAAAAGATTCAAACGATCAAATGACGTATAAAAACCTCACAAAATCGACAAAAGAGTTATCTTGATCTTTATCGAAAGGGCGTGGAATTCGATATAGGAGATCATGTGTTGTTAAGAGTTGCTCCATGGAAAGGAGTTACAAGATTTGGAAAGAGAGGAAAACTTAATCCTCGATTCATCGGTCCATTTTAATCCTCGATCGAGTAGGAGGCGTGGCCTATAGACTCGCTTTCTGCTTGAAATATGTCTCGTGTTCATAACATTTTCACATATCCATATTACGTAAATATGTGAAAAGACCGAACCATATTATTGAGTTAGAGCCGGATGAAATAGCGGAAGATTTGGCGTATGAAGAGGTTCTGTTCAAATTTTGGATAAGAAGGAACATATTCTACGCTCGAGGTTATACCTCAAGTCGAAGTTTTGTGGAGGAACCACGATGTTGAGGAAATGACTTGGGAGTTAGAATCGAAATGAAATCAAGGTATCCTTACCTCTTGACATACCAGTCGTACCCTAATTTGAGGCGAAATTTTATAAGAAGGGAGGTTGTAAGACTGACTTTTATAAATAAAGATGAATTTTTTCTATAAATATTATTTTTGAATATTATGGAATAAATTTGATATAATGTTATAGTTGTGGGTAATATTTATAAATTTTGCAAAGTATGCAAGTTGTTATAAAATATTCGTTTGGTGGGGAATATTCTTTTTGTTAGGGAATATTAAATACAATGGCTCAATCATTGGTGGACCCCTACAATGAAATTATTGTCGGATTGATTGAAAGCGACAAAAATATTTTATAAAAATAACGACGGAGGTGTTCTGAGTTAAAAGCTGTTGAACTACCCGGTGGTAAAAGAAATACGATGTCTGGCTGGCGTGGTTGCGTAGTAGCAGCACGGTATTGATTATTGATGCTTACGTGAGAAGTCACTCATTTATGCTTAATTATTACTACGATAATTCTTTGCATCATATCTCTTATATTATTGATTCAATTATTGTCACGATTATCATACATATAATATGTTATAGTATTAAATCAATAATTGAGGCGATTAAAGTTATAAATGATTAATAATTGTTGAAAGATTAAATATGTGTTGATTAAAAATAAAATGATTTGTGGTAAGTTTGATTATTATTTTTATGGGGGGCTCATATGTCATCATCTAAGAGTCTCTTCGTCGATAGTAATTACCTTGTTTGTGAATAGTAATTACCTTCGTCGATAGTAATTACCTTCGTCGATAGTATTTACCTTCGTCGATAGTAATTACCTTCGTCGATAGTAATTACCCTTGTGAATAGTAATTAATAGATAGTATTACAACCGTTAATAGTAATTACCTTTACCAGACGTCGAACCACTTGTGTCGTTTCACATTACGGGCATCGAACCACTTGTCGTTTCACATTCTGGTAGCGTCGAACCACTTTTTCTTTTCACATCGAACCATTCATCATCGTCGAGCCACTTGCCTTTTCACATGGCGGTGCTAAGCTAGAAATCTTCTATAAATAGAGGCCTAGTGCTTCATTATTTTTCACGAATTCATTCAAGCTATAGAGAGAGAAAGTATAGAGAGAATAAGAGAAAGAAGAAGAGTATTTTGTTACTACACTCTTTGATATTCAATCTCCTACCAAAAGTAAAGGGTGTTATTCTTTCTTATTCATGAAGAGAAGCTGTTGTTATTCCATTGCTTATTATTACATTGGAATAACTTTGTATCTGTGGTTTACCTATACTTGGTGACATTCTTCTATTATTACATTTGGAACATCATATGCGTGTGTTTTACAGGACTGGTTAAAATCTTTATTATTATTACATTGGAACATCACATGCGTGTGTTTTACGGACTGGTTAAAATCTTTATTATTATTACATTGGAACATCACATGCATGTGTTTTTACGGACTGGTTAAAATCTTTATTATTATTACATTGGAACATCACATACATGTGTTTTACGTGGGACTGGTTCCATTCTTTATTATTACATTGGAATATCACATGCATGCAATTTCTTTGGGACTGGTTCCGTTATTTTATTATTCTATTGGAATAACTTTGCTGCATGCGATCTATCGCATGCATGGTGATTTCTTTTGTTATTCCATTCTTTATTATACCCGGTTGGTTAAAACTTTGACTTATATACTCCATGAAATTAGTGGAATATCCTTGATATTTGCGTTTCATCGATATCTTTTCATGGAAATATTCTTACGATCATTCTTGAATTTTACTCTACAAAAGCGTATCATGTTGATAATTTGGGCGTTAATAATTTCTGGATAAAATAATTCTTGAACTTGTTTTATTGAATTCTTATATCATTGTCATCATCCTCATGTTTATATTTTTTTAAAAGTCATACATGGCTTTTGTAGTGCATAGATGGACTTGGTATGATTATGACCGAGAGACTATTCGGTGTAATCATGGTAGTAATGTTACAAATGATGTGGTAAAAATCCTCGATTGGTAGTAGTGCATTGATGGGACGATTGTTGGCATGATCATGACCATTAATGAATACACAAATATTCTTGGCCGTAGTGCATGAATAATTGTGGTCGTGATCTTAAAGAATATCCTTGGTAGTAGTGCGGGGTGATTCGATGATGTGGAATATTTATTAAAAGTGAGTCTCGGCTATATGATGATGAAAAACCTTTTAAAACCTAAAAAAGATAGTAGACTTTATTTTCTACTTGACTCTTTTAATGGATTACATATTCAGCTGCAGATTAAACTTGGTTGTCTATTGTATTTTATCGGTTTAACATTGTTGAAGACTATTGATAATTTATTACGCATTATCTTAGTCATAATATTTCTTCTTTGGGCTAGTTGAGCTCACCCTTTCTTTCCTTTATTCTCTTTGAAATGAGAATATAAATTTGGGACGAGTCGGGGAAGCAAGTGATGGTCACGAAGATAGCATTAGTAGTCCTCACTATTACGTGAAATAGTGTGATAATAATTGTAATGAGGACTCCTTTTTGAGTTTGTATAATATCTAGTAGAGCGATATTTGTATTTAAACTCACGATTTATGTAAATTATTGTACCACACGTTATGTTAGTAAGTTGTATTTAAATTACATACCATGTAAGTGGCGACCCAAGATGGGTGATGTATACCTAATTTTGGGGCGTCACACTTTTATCAATTTAACTATTTACCAAAATAGAAAAATTGAATACTTTTATTTCATAAAATTCGGGATCTCATAGTGCAACCCCGCGTATTACTGTATCTTAACCACCGGGTATTCTAACAGTTAACGGTAAAACTTTCGTCATTTTTTTATAAAAAGATATTTTTGTCGTTTTCTCAATCCAACAATAATTCCGTTGTGGGGTCCACCAATGATTGTGCCATCGTACGAATATTCCCTGACCAATCGAATATTATATAACAACTTGCGTACTTTTCAAAAGCTATAAATATTACCCACAACTATAACATTATATCAAATTCACTCAATATTCAAAAATGATATTTATATAAAATTCATCTTTATTCATAAAAGTTAGGGTCTTACAACCTCCCCTTTTATGAAATTTCGCCCTCGAAATTAGGGTACATACCTGGTATGATGAATAGGTGAGGATACCTTGATTTCATTTTAGATTCTAACTCCCAGGTCATTTCCTCAACATAGTGGTTTCTCCACAAAACTTTAACTTGAGGTATAACCTTGGAGCGTAAAATATGCTCCTTCTTATCCAAGATTTTAACAGGAACCTCTTCATACGTTAAATCTTCCTCTATTTCATCCGGTTCTAACTCAATAATGTGGTTCGGGTCTTTCACATATTTACGTAACATAGATATGTGAAAAACGTTATGAATACAAGACATACTTGGTGGTAAGGCGAGTCTATAGGCCACAGTTCCTACTCGTTCGAGGATTCAAATGGGCCAATGAATCAAGGATTGAGCTTTCCTTTCTTTCCAAATCTCGTAACTCCTTTCCATGGAGCAACACGTAACAACACATGTTCTCCAATATTGAATTCCACGTCTTTTCGATGAAGATCATCATAACTCTTTTGTCAATCTTGTGAGGTTTTTATACGTTGTCGGATCGTTTGAATCTTTTCCATAGTCATACGTACCAACTCCGGTCCCAACAACGTTGCTTCACCCACCTCATCCCAGGATACTGGAGAATGACACTTTCTTCCATACAACGCCTCGAATAGAGACATGCCAATACTTGATTGATAATTGTTGTTGTAGGAAAACTCCACCAATGGTAAGAACTTGTCCCAACTTCCCTTGAAGTTAAGGACACGGAGTCTTAATAGATCTTCAAGAGTTTGAATAGTCCTCTCTGACTGCCCGTCTGTTTGAGGATGATAAGCTGAACTAAATCGTAAATATGTGCCCATAGCTTTTTGCAAACTAACCCAAAATCTTGAGTGAATCTTGGGTCTCGATCAGAAACTATGGATACTGGCATACCATGCAATCTTACAATCTCGTTTATGTACATACGAGCAAGACGTTCAAGTGTATAAGTTTCTGGTATAGGTAAGAAATGAGCCGACTTGGTCAACCTATCAACAATGACCCAAATCACATCTATGCCTTGAGAAACCTTGGGAAGACCGGTAATGAAATCCATGGTAATATGCTCCCACTTCCATTCTGAAATTTCAAGTGGTTGCAATGGACCTTTTGGTACTTGATGCTTCACCTTGACTCGTTGATAAGTTAAACACCTTGAGATAAACTCCGCTATCTCTCTCTTCATATTGCACCACCAAAATGTATGTCGAAGATCATGATACATTTTGATACTCCCAGGATGGATTGCAAACGGTGTGTTGTGCGCCTCCATTATGATTTTATACTTTAAATCAGGGTCATTAGGAACACAAATTCTTGAGTTGACTCGAAGTATTCCTTCTTCATCGATTCTTGCTTCCGGCATAGCACCTTCTAGCACTTACTTCCTCATACGCATCAGCTCTAGGTCTGTAGCTTGAGCAACTTTAACTTTATCGATTAAAGTCGGTTCTACTCATATATTTGCCATCATCACACAGGTCTATGGAGTCTTTAACTCTATCTCCATCCTTTGCAAGTCATACAAAATGGGCCGTTGCGTTGACAATATGGCACTTGTACCCGCATATGATCTTCTACTTAATGCGTTAGCTACTACGTTCGCTTTACCAGGATGGTATTGAATGGTATGATCATAATCTTTCAACGGTTCAAGCCAACGTTAGCTACATGTTGAGTTCCTTTTGGGTGAAGAAATATTTGAGGCTTTTATGATCCGTAAAGATCTCCACTTTCTCTCCATATAGGTAATGCCTCCAAATCGTTAGTGCAAAAATGACTGCTGCCAACTCTAGATCATGAGTAGGATAATTTCTCTCATATTCTTTGAGTTGTCGTGAGGCATAGGCTATGACTTTCCCATGTTGCATGAGAACACATCCTAACCCTTTGCCCGAAGCATCACTGTAGATGACAAATCCCTCCGAGCCAGATGGTATTGTTAGAACAGGTGCTGAAATGAGTCTACTCTTGAGTTCTTGAAAACTCTTTTCACATTCCATGCTCCAACCAAATTTTGTATCTTTCCGAGTCAGCTGAGTTAATGTAGTAGCGATTCGAGAAAACCCTTCTACGAATCTCCGATAATAACCAGCTAAGTTGAGAAAGCTACGTACTTTGGTCACTAATTTAGGTTGCTCCCAGCTTTGAATAGCTTCAATCTTTGTCGGGTCAATAGATATTCCATGACTTGATACTACGTGCCCAAGGAATGCTACTTCCTCAAGCCAAAACTCCTATTTCTTCAACATGGCATAAAGCTTATTTTCACGAAGCTTTTATAGTATCAGTCTCAAGTGTTGCTCATGATCTTCACGGCTTTTAGAATATATGAGGATGTCATCAATAAAGACGACCACAAAGTGATCCAAATAATCCTTGAATACTCGGTTCATCATATCCATGAAGGCAACAGGAGCATTAGTCAATCCAAAAGACATGACTAGGAATTCATAATGCCCGTACCGAGTTCTAAAAGTCGTCTTTGGAATGTCATCGGTTCTAATCTTTAACTGATGATATCCAGAATGAAGATCGATCTTTGAAAAGAATTTGGCGCCTTGCAACTAGTCAAACAGGTCATCAATACGTGGCAATGGGTACCTATTCTTGATGGTGACATGATTCAACTCCCGATAATCAATACAAAGTCGCATACTCTCATCTTTCTTCTCCACGAATAGAACAGGAGCACCCCAAGGAGACGTACTAGGTTGGTTTTAATGGTTTGGTTGCTTGAATTCACATAATAGGTTGGTTAGGAATATGAAAGCTAACAACCTTACAAAAATAATCATTTTTTGCATGATGAGTAGTTAACCAATCAATCCCTAGAATTACGCCAAATGCATGTATTTTCAATTAAATAAGATCGACAGTTAATGTGAGGGTACCGATTTGAACCAAACAAGAGTTATAAATAGTAGATGTAATGAAGGTTTCTCCCAATGGAGTTTCAATAGATAAGTCAAAGTCTAATTTCTCCGGAGTCAAATTTAAACGTTGAGCGTAAGTAGGAGAAATAAAAGAATGGGTAGAACCGGTATCAAATAAGGTATAGACTTTACTTGAGTTTATGATAATCTTTCTCGTGATGACCTCGTTCGGGGTCCTTGCTTTCTGGGAGGTCATGCAAACGCTCTCCCTTGCACTACCGGCTTTAACTTTTCTGGGACGGCCTTTGGTGCCTCCATCCCAGCTAGACTTGTCTTCGGTGCACGACAAAATCGGGCTAGTTGACTTTCTCTTCCACAATTATAACACGCTTTGGAACGCATCGCGTAGTTTGGACTGATGTGTCCCTCCCCTCCGCATTTGAATCATATGATAGGTGGTCACTCTCCTTCCTTAACAACGGGTGCTGGTGCTAACGTCTTTCCATCATTGTTGAATCTCCTCTTCTTGAAATATCCACTCTTATTGTCTTGGCCATGATTACCACCGAAGTGGTTACCATTTCTGGCATGTTGATTCCTTCCACGTTTGTTGTCACCACTTCGAGGACTACTACCACTAGTATTATCATTTTGTCAGCTGCTCTCTCTTGATTGGGTTGACTCATTATCACGTTCCAATAATTGAGCCTTATTCACAACATTTGAATACAAGCAAAGTTTGTGAGCGATAAGGTATTGACGTATCTCGGGTTTCAAATCTCTTAGAAACATCTACGTCATTCTCTCCTAATTATAAACTAAGTGGGACGCAAACCGGGACAACTCAGCAAACATAGCTTCGTACTGTGACACGGTCATGTTGTTTTGCTCCAGTTTAATGAACTCTACCTCTTTCATGTGACGAATACTTTCGAGAAAGTACTTGTCATTGAACAGCTCCTGGAACTTCTCCCAAGATATCTTCAGTGCGGCAGGTTGAGTACACTTTACAGATTCCAACCAGTAATCTGCTTCTACCCGCAACATGAAGGTGGCAAAGGGAACCTTTTGCTCCTCGGAGCATCCCAATACATCAAATATCTTGTAGATCTTCTTTATCCACGTCTCCGCCTTAAGTGGTTTTGACTCTCTAAAAAACTCCGGTGGTCCCAGCTCCTTGAACTGTTTAGCAGTGACCGTCCGAGAGTTGTCAGTGTTTCCACCTCCATTTCGGACAGAAGTCTCTCTTGCCTGATGTTGCATGAATTGCAGAAAGCCTCTGAACATTCCATCGTTCATCATTTGGTCAGTGTTGTTGTTTGCATGAGGATTGTTGCCTTCCTGATGCACATTATCCTAATTATTGATATGTGGAGACTCAATGGTCTCCTGTGCTCCATTGCTATTCTCAACATTCTCAGATGTCATTTTCAAATACTGCCACAAAACAAGGGTTAATTGACATGTCACATATTATCCCTATACTCTGACCGACCAATTAAATACCAAATAAACTTAGGTAGGTTATACTAGCAAAGGAATTCCCCGTCTCTCCCCTCCTAGTTCTTATCTCACATCTCAGCCAGGGATCATATCCCTAAGCTTTGATACTAACTGTGATGCCCCCAAAACAGGTATACATCACCCATCTTGAGTCTCCAAATACATGGTACAAAATTCAAATACAACTTAATAATACAACTGTCGTGTAAAATACGACAAAACCTAAATTGAGAGTTTAAATACGAATATTGTCTTCTAGACAGTATTCAACTCAAAAGGAGTCCTCAATACATTTATTATCACACTATTTCATAGAATAGTGAGGACTACTAATGCTATCATCTGGACCGTCACTCCGTTCCCCGACTAGTCCCGGCTACGTTCTCAATTCTTGAAGAGAACAATGAAAGAAAAAGGGTTAGCTCAACTAGCCCAATAAGAAATATTATGACTAAGATAATGCATAATAATTTATCGTTAGCCTTTAACAGTGTTAAACTGATAAAATATAACAAACATCAAGTTTAACTACAGCGGAACAAACAATCCATTAGAAGAGTCAAGTTGAACATAAAATCTACTATCTTCTACGATTTAAAATATTTTTCATCACTTTTATCATTGAGACTCAACTTAATAAATAATCCACATCATCGAATCACCCCTGCATTACGACCAAGGATATTCTTTAGTATCACGACCACAAATTATCCATGCACTACGGGCCAAGGATATTCTTGTATTCATCAATGGTTATGATCATGCCAACAACTGTCCATCAATGCATTACGGGCCAATGAGGACTTTTACCATATTATTTGTAACATTACGGTCATGATTATACCGAATAATCCCTGGTCATAATCATACCAAGTCCATCTATGCACTATGTCGAATACATATGACTTTCAACATAATATAAACATGAGGATGATGACAATGATATAAGAATTCAATAAAACAAGTTCAAGGATAAATTTTTAAAGATTTATAATTTAATTTATCCAGAAATCAATAACGTCCAAATTGTCAATATAATACTGCTTTGTAGAGTAAAATTCAAGAATAATATTGTACCAAAAATAATTTGGACCGAAAACGAATCAATTTTTATCATTAATAGTACTCCGGGTGAATATTACTCGAGTGAATAGTGTCCCGTGATTAGTACTTTGGGAATAGTAACCCTGTGAATAGTACTCCGGCATGAAAAAGTTAAAACTTATCAAGAATGCTCAGAATAATATTTCCATGAAAAATATTGGATGAAGCGCAAATATCAAGGATATTCTACTAATTTCATGGAGTATAAAAGCCAAAATTTTAACAAAACGAGTATAGAATTCGAAATCTTAAACGAAATAATATTACTTACATACTACAGAGTATGGAAGAAAATATTATTTCAAGCGAATATTGAACAAAAATAACATCCCTTACCTTGAAAAGAAGAGTATTTCAACTAGTATAGCGAGGATATTCTTGAAAAAAACTTTCACTATTTTCTACGCTCAAAGCTTTCTAAAACTCGAAAGAAATATGCTCAAGATTATAGAAGAAGAATTTTCTGATTCTGGTGTGATTTTCAATTCTAACTTAAGCGCCTATTTATAAGAAAATGCTAGAACGCCATAGGAGAATAAATAATAAAATATTATTATTATTAGTATTTTCCTACGCCTACCAAAACCAACCAAGACCAGCCATCACAATTGAACGAAAAATTCTAGCACATGTTTTGAAAAAAACAAAAGTGGGTCCCACCCATAATTTTAATAAAAACATTTTAATTTCTGAAACTTCAACAATTCATAATAAATTGCCATTTTATCAGAAAAATACAAATTTTATGTTCATTCCACACGAAATCGAATTCTCTACAACTTTGTAGCTTTAAGTTTTTCCAAATTCCAAATAGAAAATATCTGAAATTCACAAACGGACGATTTTCAGCACCTCTTAAAATTCATAACAAATCATACATTAATTTTTAACGGTTCAAAATTTGTGAACATATATACTCAACTTATATATGTATAACATATCCAAAAATCACAACTATCCAACGGTCGAATCAAAATTATAACTCACGCAAAAGAGCTTAAAAACACCGATTTGATTTTTTAAATACCTCCAATCCGACAAAATACTGATAAAACACCTCAACATTAATTCCTTCATTTATAACCACATAAAATAAACATTTTCTTATCCATCATTTATGTCCACATAAAATAAATATTTCCTTATCTTATAAATCAATAACTAATTATTCACAAATAATACTACAGAATCACAATAATGACAACGTCGACTGTTTCAAAGAAAGAGGGACTTTTCGATAAGGATTTCTCCTTACTGGCACGCAATTAGGTGACCAAACCTCTCCTTGTGAGAACTTTCTAGACATTGCCAATAATGCTATCTAATAATATTATTCAAATAATATGAATTATTGATTTGATAATGGGAAATCTTCGCGTTGACAATTATTGAAACAACAATAATATAAAATATTAACGCAAACAATTATTAAATCAATAAAATAAAATATTGAACAGTAATTACTGTAACAATTATTGAGTAGTGCCTTCTTACGTAAGAATCAATAATTCAAAAATATTGTGCAATACCGTGTGCTATTATGTAACCCCGCGTATTACTATATTTTAACCACTGGGTATTCTAACAGTTAACGATAAAACTTTCGCCGTTATTTTTATAAAAAGATATTTTTGTCGTTTTCTCCATCCGACAATAATTCTATTGTGGGGTCCACCAATGATTGTGTCGTTGTACGAATATTTCCTGATAAAATGAATATTCCCCGACCAATCGAATATTATATAACAACTTGCGTACTTTGCAAAATCTATAAATATTACCCACAACTATAACATTATATCAAATTCACTCCTTAATATTCAAAAATGTATTTATAGAAAATTCATCTTTATTCATAAAAGTTGGGGTCTTACACCTCCTTCTCCTTTACCCTTATTCTTCCTCTCCTTGTGGTATTAGCTCAAAGCCTTACTACCACCCTCTGCAATGATTGCCTTATCTAGAATGGTCCCATAAGAGGCACTCTGGAAAATAGAAATCCTACTATAGAGCCAAGGTTTTGTTGGGTAAAATCTAATTACGCACAACACGCAAGTATACGTGGTCAACAAGTAATAAAGTGATAAGTTGAGTATCGTTCCCACCGAGAATTATTTAATAAAAATCACCAAGTACTAACCCATGACCAATTTAATCTTATTTAAACAAATGATTTAATAATTTAATTTAAAATAATTAAATAAACTATTACTAACTATCCCTAGAATGAAACAAGATATTGAAGACTTGAGATTACAATTTCACTTATTGTTACATTTAAATCAACACACTTCCTGTTATGCCAAATTATTTATATTGGATTGTTAATCAAGAACACAAAAGTAAAATATGGCCATCTCTCAATGCACCATACTCATATCAAATCAAATCCACAGATGATAGAATCAATTTGAAAACCCTAATTAACTAACCCACTATATCTCTATGTGAATTACAATTAAAAAGGGTTGAAGTTCAAGTTCTTATTAGACTACATATGGCGTAAAGGCATATCTCTATCCTAATCACGAATCATGAATTCCATCCATGCAGAAATCACAAACACATGCTATCATGATCAGATCTAAATCTATACTTCATCTCTCGAGTTCATATAGATTATCACGGTAATTGTTAGCTAGGCAATTAAGCAATTCATTACAAATCATAATAGACAATCCAAATATAGCTAATAAGACTAACAAAGAAGCATATCAAAGTAAACTACACAATAAGATCCATAGAAATCTCAAAATAGAGTTTAATTCATACATAAACTAAAATCCATCATCCACAATTGATTAAGAATTAAAAAGATACAAATAAATAAGAAAAGAAATTAGAATTGAGATAAACAAATCTGCATTCTTTTGCTTCCAATTTGATTCTCCAACGATAATCAATAGCTTCAATCTTCAATTCTAATCTAATCTAGGGTTCCTAATCTAAGAAAGAATGAAAAGAATTCGTTTCTAGAAATCTATCCCAAGAGGGATTTTATAAACTCTTAGAACTAGCCTCCCAATCCAAGTAAAACTCAAGTATTT
Source organism: Panax quinquefolius (assembly GCA_020205615.1). Classification (NCBI taxonomy): domain Eukaryota; kingdom Viridiplantae; phylum Streptophyta; class Magnoliopsida; order Apiales; family Araliaceae; genus Panax; species Panax quinquefolius. Next base: position 123,796,879 of record CM035156.1, on the reverse strand, counting down.
AGAGTTCTAATGGACACCCTAACAAGTTAAGCAACTAAGAATCCTATTCTAGCTCAAATTGGACATCAAATAACCCAATTTCACTCTATTCCCGCTGCCTAGTGCGCTCAGCGTTGTCCTAAGCCATTCTTTGACGCGCTCGCGCTTCTCTGGTCCGACATTCTGGCGGCCTAGAAGCGCTCGCGCTAGGCGCGAAGCGCGGTCCGCGCTTCTGTTGCTTTCTCATTATGCGACGTCCTTTGGTAAAACAGGTATAACATTTGATCCGCTTGGAGTTACGGGGCCTGCCACCTATCAAATCGAAGATAACGACGAGATCTACAACTTTCATTCTTTGAGGATTGATAAATTCGAATTCAATCAAGGCGGAAATCGGGCTTGAAATAGATGTTATGTAAATGGTAAACATGACAACTCTTAGCTTTGATCTTCGTTGATAAAAAGTCCATAACTCTCACATCCGAACTCCAATTGGGATGATTCAAGATGTTCTGGAAAGCTAAGAAATAGAGCTTTAATAAAATCCAAGTTCCAAGCCAAGAACATGCATTTAGCTTGGTATTAAAAGTTCTTCAATATTCCCTTCTTGCACTTACTTACGCATTTTAGTCCAAAACATGTCCGAATAGCTTATCCTTGCTTCTTTATGCCAATGTCATGCCATAGCCTACAAAATAACATAAAATGTATGAAAAGTAACTATGAAGCATGAATATAAGCAACTAATTCAAGTAACAGATACCGGATAAGTAGGTATAAAACCTACTTATCAGGTTTCAATCCCTGCTCAAACCTACGAGCCTTCCTCTTCTCAGTGTCCACTTGGTGTGGAGCAAACCTTGCCAATTCATTAAATTTGGTCGCGTATTGGGGAACCATCATGTCCCCTTGTTTAAGTTCTAGGAACTTAATCTCCATCATCCCTTGCATGCTTGTAAGAAAATAGTTCTTGAAGAATACCTTCTTAAACTATTCCCACGTAACCGCATCAGTTCTAGCCCCACCCTGGTGAGCCTCCCACTAGAAGTTGGCTTCCCCTTTCATCATATAGGACACAAAAGAAGTCTTTTGCGCCTTTACTACGTTTATAATAATAAACGCCTTTTGTATTTCCTTCACCCATGTCTGGGCTTCTATTGGGTCCATGGTTCCTTTGAACTCCAGTAGACCTACGCTTTTAAACTTTTTAAAGGTAGTCGTTCTGGCTACCCTAGGTACTGTGGGTGCTCTACCCCCAGTTTGGTTAAATGCAGCCATTAATAAATTAACGAACTCTTGCATAGGGTTATTCTGACCCCCTTGGTTATCATTATGCGATTCAGCTTCCTGATTACGTTGTCTTCTTCTTGGCGGCATTATTATGATTAAATAAATAAAGTTTCATTATTATCTATTTACTTACTTAGTTATTATTCATCAAATAATAACAACTCATACCACAACAAAGCACATCAATTAAAAACTTCATTATATAAATATGCTTCTTCATAGTTCAAAACTATTTACAAATTGATTCCATAGCCAAAAGCTATTACATTACTATCCCGCGGTTAACTTCTACAAAAATTGGGATTTACAAAAAGACTACCCTTTAATTATACAAAAGATGGTTTTACGTCACTACACATATACAAAAAGATCCACTGATCTACTAACAGTGCCTCACAGCATTTTCATACTTTTGATTCGCAAGAATTGAAACAATATCCCGACTAATAGTATACCGAGTCTGCCCCAACTCAATGGAATAACAATCAATTTTTAGCTTAAAATCTTCATGAGCATTGTTATGGATATAAGACATCCGTGCTATCTTCTGGTTCTTCTCAACCAGTTCGTTACGAAGCTCTATGGCCTCCTTCTTATAGTCCCTCACTTTATCCGTCATGAGCACCTTCTCGTCATGCTCTAAGTCAAAATCTGCTTCTGCAGACTTCTTCGCATCATAGAGATCACTAATCTCCTTATTCTGGTTCTACACAACAGTGCGTAGTTGCACATTCTGGTCAAGCATCGATAAATTCAATGCCTTCATTGCATCTGGAGGTGTTGGCTCTAGTGCAGGTACGACCGTATTGAACAATGCTACCTCCATCTCCTCATCCCCATCGACCACCATATCTAGATATGACGATGATCCCATGTTATCCATGTCTCCCTCAGAGTAATCCTCCTCGGAATAGTCCTCCGTTGGCTCGGACTCTTCTAGGATAACTAATGGTACTCCCACCACGGGCATAGGTACAGGCTCTACCCGGTTCACAGACTCTTCGCTCACCACGTGTAAATCCCTATACATGGAGCTATCGATGGGCATCTACAATAACACATAATATGTTGATTAGTACATAATACACAATAATATAAGCATAAATCACATTTAGTTTATTTAAGGTTAATTTCCATTATTTAAATCTTTCAGTACTGAGTTTCCTCAATACTTAATTAACTCATTCGACTCGAGTTCAATTCCTTCTGACTTTTCCTTTTCTAACGAGGTTATTAGCCTAAGATTCCCCCCCCCCCCCGCATTAAGTTTTATAACCTAATGCTTTGATACCAACCTGTGACACTAATGGTACTTCGTTCCATAGCACCTCACAAGGGTACCTATCAGCTTGCCACCGACTTGCTCAGCGCCCCCTACGGAGAGTCTGGCTGCGGTGCATTCCCATTTAAGGACATCACCAGCGAGAGGCTCGGGGTTCTTAATGCATTACACTTATAGCTTTGATACCAACCTGTGACGCCCCCAAATCCAGTTACTTTCAACCCACAGATATGGTGCTACACGGTACTCATCACTATACATTCATTCCATTGAAACAACATCAAAATGAACATAATTACTACCTTCTTATTACAATAATAAGTATAAATATTTTCCCAGGTTCTGAAACCGATACATTCTTCATTTATCATAATATGATTCTTACAACATACTAATCTATTACACGATAATCTATTTATCCATCTTAGCTTTACCTTTATCCCTACTGGGATCCTCAGTTCTTTCAGCCTTAGATGCAATCATATAATTCAAGCAATAAGTAAGCATAACTAGCTCAACAAGTCTAGCAATAAATAATATCAATACCACGTCGAGAATTATATGATTATCTTCAATAACTGAACAAGTAGCTATGAAGTACTATGAAACATTAAATAACACTTTTCATTTCATAAAACAATTCCAGAGTACATATAGTAACTAAGGAATACTGAGTTGGTCACAAGACCATGGACATTCTCTTTTCATTTTCATTCATGAAAAAGGACAACCCGATACTAAGTCCATAAGTTTGATATATCTTATGAGCAATTCTAGGTGATCAGCCTATAGTACTCTATGTTGATTAAAACTCATCTGTTAAATGTGTTTACGTTTAAGTTTTGGCAACCTCGTGTGCCCATCGAATAATCGATGTAAAATACATTTGTTTGTTCATACTCAAGCTTACCTTAAATCCGTACCAAATACTTGGCATAGGATAGTGTTAATAGTTCTATATCGAAAGACTTGTAAACAAATCAATCTAACTCTTAAGAATAGTATAGCTGAGTTAAAACTGGCATTGACCCTTTCGTAAAACAATTCATGCATAACATGAATCACAAAAACTTGGCTAACACGAAGGTTAGACAAGCGTTAAGAAAACTTGCCTTCAAGCATCTTCAAATAAAATATTCAATAGTTCTTGATCTTTACAGTCTCTACATGATATATTCACATAGCACACTGTAATTGGCTATCAAACAATTTAATCACTTTATTTTTGCCATCTTCTTTCTCTTATATGTCTTAATTGAATTTATTTTATTAATAAATGTCAATTCGACTTACTATTCTTCCTTACGGCTTGTTAACGTCTTACATTACTGACCAATAATTGATCATCATTGGTTAATTACCAAAGTTTGAATACACTTTACTTCCGTATATCTCGCGTTCTTCGTTTAATTACTATAAACAACATTCATCTTCTAAAGTCATCACTATATATATAGTATATATGAGCGGTTTTACCATGTATATTAAGTGTATACATGCCCCACTATTGATTTACAATAAATTAAGATTAGAAAACTAACTTACCCAACCTTTCTACACTACCGATGCTGCGGCGCCAGCCCTCAATACATTATTGGCGTTGCGGCGCCAACTTCCGTATATCTCGCATTCTTCGTTTAGTTACTATAAACGACATTCATCTTCTAAAGTCATCACTATATATATAGTATATAAGAACGGTTTTACCATGTATATTAAGTGTATATGTGCCCCACTATTGATTTATAATAAGTTGAGATTAGAAAACTAACTTACCCAACCTTTCTACACTACTACTGTATTTGCCAATTCCACCTCAATACATTAATAATAATATTGCATGCCAACTAATAGTGTGTTATGCCCGGCCTCGGCGCGAGATCCCTTTATACTAGTGGTGCTGCGGTACCACTCTCCAGTAGCTAAGTCTCCCTAACTGGCACTGCGATGTGAGTTTTAAAGCTTGGGGTGGCGCTGCGGTGCCCAACCCGAGCCCTTGATTTTTTTTTCAAATTTTCAATACGATTCTTCCCGGAGTCATAACTTAGTCTTTTTAAGTCGGACTTGGCTCGTTCAAAAGCTATTTTCTTACACGTTCCATGTACTTTGATTTCATTAAAATAAAAATAGTTTTTAAATCCGTTAATGATGAATTCACTATTAACGTCCTAATAAGCGTTTGTTAAACGTTCTTAAGCGTTCATAGCTCATTTTCTTTGTTCTAAGTTAAAATTCAACCATTCTTGAGTCCACGACTCTGGAATACGTTATACTATGTTATGCCATCGAAAACTAGGATTTTTGAACTAAACGACAAGTTTTCACTACTAATCCGAAATTATACGATTTCAACGTTTAACGTCTAATTTTGTAAATTTTGCCATAACTTCGTTACTCGTTTTTTATACGTCAAATAAAATGGAACTAATCCATTGATTTATTGTCTGCATCCTAACCAAGTAATATTCACATACCCTATGTAGACACTCAAAATTTTCTGTATATCTGTTACTAACATTACATGAAGACAGAATCGTCTTTCAGAGATAACCCTGAAGGACAGTTCAACTCAATCCCAGAAATACCATCGGAAGTTTCAAACTCCAGCCCAGAAATAACATCAGAAGTTTTAGTTCCAACCTCAGAGATAACCTCGAGGCATGCAGTTCCAATACTAGAAATCACACCGGAGAAGCTCGTTTCATCTCGGAGATAACCCCGAGATACTCAGTCTCTGTCCCGGAAACAACATCGGGAAAGACAATGTCAACCTTGGAGATAACCCCAAGGAGTGAAGTTACAGTTCTAGAGATAACCCCGGAGATGCTCATTTCAACCTATGCAGTCAGCTTCAACCTTGGGACTCACACCGAGGCACTCAGCTCCAAACCTGGAGATAACCCCGGGAGGTCAGGCACACCTCAGAGACAACCCTAAGGACGTCTAGTACTTGCAGCAGCCCAATCTCAAAGAAAACCTTGAGCAATAACTGCTTTATCAGCTAAAACCGGAGATAACCCCGATGAGGGATAAAATCATCATTTTGCCACCTCGATTCCATATTGCGCTGTCTCAAACACAACAATTCAACATACCGGATAAAATTTGAAGCATAAAGACCAAGGGTATGGTCCCATCTTCCTGACTTCTGACAACCTCTAATCCCATGGCATGGCATAGCTCTCGATAATAGAATTTCGTAAAAGGTCTTATACACCTCAATCGGAGGCTTGGATTGAAGTTCTGCAAGTTCGAACGGACATCACATTGCACGTGTGCACGTACTTTGAGACGGCTAGACCCACGGAACCCGAGGCACCCCAAGCAGTCGCAGGTACATCTGCGGCTGCCACAGGTGTACCTGCGGCTCCCCCTCTATAAATAAAGGGCTTGGGGTGGCCATATTTCAAGAGAAAATGTGACACCCCCAAATTCGGTACTTCCATTTCCACAGGACTTGGTATTCACTGTACAAACATCATCTATCTATCTACCCATAAATAAATGCAAACCATGCAATAGATAGAATAAATAATAAATCTCCCCTTATGGGGTTACATCAACTGCATAATAAATAAATCCAAGGTTACTCTAACCTTAAATCATCTATGCGGAAACATAAACAAATAAGTCTTAAATAACATCAATTATAATCATCATTACATAATCACAATAATAAAAACAATCTTCATTACTTGGTAATCTTGCCCTTGCCCTTACTAGTGGAAGGTTTGTCTGCTCTTTCGTTCTTAACTACAATGTTATTATTACGCAAGAGTGAGCACAATTTCCCACAAGTATAACGATATAACAAATGACTAATAATAACATGCGAATGAATTAACAACTTCTGAAATAAAGCTCAACTTTTGAATCAAGAATTAATAACAAGAATCAAAAGAACTTCTGAGGGTCATAAGACCTTGAACTATGTCCTAGGTTGTCAAGTGTTTATACTTGAAACCTTTAACAGTCATAAGACTATGGACTTTTATTCTCGTATATAGGGGGATTAGCCCTTAGTACCATACTGTGCACAATATCTTAACGCTAACGCATAAGTAATCCCCTATAAAGGGTTGTTCATCTCAGTTTGACATTCGAGTCCGCACCAAAGGAAGTTTGGTTTGGATAATTCATCAAGGGTTCTGAAATTTAGAACGCTCATCAACTATGGACTAGTCGAATCAATAATGGTTCGCTAGTCTAATAAGGTTTAACAATAACTGATAATTTAACTTGGATAAAATCTCAAAAGTATACAATAGAATAATTATTGTATAACAACATCATACTTGAAGGATTAATAAGCTTTAATATACGAAACAGACTTAATCAATAATAATGAGAGTTTGCTCAATGATAACAAGTAGGGTTAGGAAACTTGCCTCGTACGTAGATTACACGTTAATAAAACTCGTTCTTTGATTTAAATCCTACATATCATTCATGTTCATAATACCAGTCAATTATAACGTACCAAACCTATTCCTTGTCTAACTCAATTCGTGACTATACTTAGTCATATTACTATACTTGTTTCCACATAATATTACACTATACGAATAACAAGCTAAGTATATAATCAATAATTCAATTAACATGCAATTTTCTTCTTAACTTGGTAAAAACTTATTTTAATATCTCATTATATGTCTAACAAGTTTTTAAATTCATTAGACTAAGTTGATATCACATTTCTATACCTAAACATTTTTTTAAAACTCATTTACGATTATTTCGCTAAGAAATGTATGCCTTTCACTTCTAAGCCTATTCTTCTTGCACTGGCTTAGGTTCTTTAATGCTGCATGATGGATTTGCTCTGAGGAGTTGGCCATGAGCGAGACTCATTTCTAGTTCTCGCAATTAAGTAAAAATTGCAGAACATGGTTAAAAATTTCCAATCAACTTATTTTTACACGAATTTAGACATACCCACATGCTAGAATTCATATATAATCAATGCCTAACATTTATGGAGTGATTTTCACCCATTAAAACACATAATCACAGAATTAAAGCATGCAAATTGTACTGTTCTTGATGTTCTTGAAGTTTTGAACATAAATTCTAAAATTTAACGCCATAGATTCGTTATAAGACCAAATCCAACCATTCAAGTTTCGTTTTGTTCGTTTTATCATGCATAATCATATAAGTGTGTGAATTTTGCAAAACAATTTATATTTGATATACTAAAGACACGTATAAGGCCATATGGCCATATAACGTACTCTGAAATCTTTTACTATATAATTTCATGAAACTGAAGATATGGAAATCCACATAATATATATTAAAACATGCTATACTACTCGAATTATTACATATATCTCTAACACAATTTGCCAATTTACAAAGATTCACAGAAAGTATGAAAGTCATTTTATAAAAACTAAATGACGTAAAATATGAGAATTGGGTTAGAGAGATTACCCAAGCATAGATGAACAAGGATGAAAAATTTCTCTCTACTTCAATCACAGTACTCACAATCTCTCTCAAAATTTCTCAAACTCTCTCTGAATTCTCTCTGAGCTCTCAACTTAGCATACGTGAAAATAACATAATACGCTTGAGGCGTATAAAAACTGACGTGATGATGGTCAGTTACCCAGTCATGGGTTAACTGCCCATAACCTCCCTTAGTGCCATGTTTGGGTAGCAAGAAAATAATTCAAAAACCATTTAATTTAATAAAATATTATCATATAGTTTAAATAATGTCACACCCATAAATCTTATATCTTATTTAATTTACTTAAATAAAATGTAATAATTTCTCAATAATGCACATATTCACATAATTAAATTTTCTCATTTAATAATAATATCAAATTATTAAATCTCTAATTAATTAAAATACTATCGGGCTTATTAAATATTTCTTTTAATACAATAAGCTCACATAATCACATACTTTGAATAATAAAATTACGCACATTAATTTAATAAATATAACACATATAATTAAATTATTAATCTACCACAACTTCATCAATTAATTATTTAATCTAATAATTAATTCATCGAAAATATTTATTCAATCCAATAAATATTAAAAATTAAATTACAAAATATTGGTTGTCACATCTTTCCCTTCTTAAAAGGATTCTGTCCTCAGAATCACAACTCAACAATTCGTCCCGTTACATTCTCCCCCCCTCCTTACAAAGATTTTGTCCCCAGAATCGCTTATAATAATCTAAGTAAATAAATGAGGACAATTTTTTATCCTATTCTCTTCGAGTTCCCACGTAGCTTCTTCAGCGTTGTGGTTCTCCAAATTACCTTAACAGAAGGTATTACTTTATTTCTCAGAACTTGTTCTTTTCGGTGGACAATTTGAACAGGAATTTCTTAATAAGATAAGTCTTTATCGAAGTGTAAGGGTTCATATTCGATCACGTGCTTCTAATCGGGTTTGTAGGAACGTAGGACTGAGACATGGAAAACGTTGTGGACATTCTCTAGAGCTGGAGGTAAGGCTACCTCATATGCAACCTCTCCGACCCTTTGCAGAACTTCAAAGGGTCTAATGAATCTTGGGCTTAATTTCCATTTCTTCCCAAATTTGATCTTTCCCTTCCAGGGAGAGACCTTTAAACACACATAAGTACCCAGCTTGAATTCAGCATTCTTACGGTGTGGATCGGCGTATTTCTTCTGTCTATCTTGAGCTGCTGTCAATCTCGCTCGGATCATTTTGATTATTTCTGCTGTTTATTGTACCAATTCTGGGCCTAGTAGTTGTCTTTCGCCAACTTCATCCCAATATAGCGGAGTTCTGCACTTTCTGCTGTATAACGCTTCATAAGGTGGCATGCCAATACTAGCGTGGTAACTGTTGTTGTAACCAAACTCTACGAGCGGTAGATGATCATCCTAATTTCCTTTAAAATCCATTATACAAGCTCTTAACATATCTTCCAAGGTCTGAATTGTTCTTTCACTCTGTCCATCTGTCTGAGGGTGATATGTTGTGCTCATTCGCAACTGTGTACCCATGCATTCCTGTAGACATTTCCAAAAATTCGACGTAAAACGCGGATCTCTATTAGAAACAATTGACATTGGAACTTCGTGTCTTGAAACGATCTCTTTCACATATAACCTCGCCAACTGATCTAAGTTAAATATGATTTTGATCAGAAGGAAGTGTGCGGATTTCGTCAATCGATCAACAATAACCCATACTGCGTCGTAGCCTTTCTAAGTTATCGGTAGGCCAACCACGAAATCCATTGTAATATGTTCCCATTTCCATTCTGGGATCTCTAAAGGTTGTAGTAACCCACTCGGTCTCTGATGTTCTGCTTTAACTTTCTGACATGTCAGGCACTTGGCAACACATTCTGCAACCTCTCGTTTCGATTTTGGCCACCAAAAATGTTGTCGAAGATCTTTGTACATCTTGGTGCTACTAGGGTGAATCGAATATCTTAAGTTGTGAGCCTCGCTCAAAATTTCTTCCTTAATCTCTGGTACTGGCGGTACCCAAATTCTGCTCTCAAATCTTAGTAATCCCTCACTGTCTATTTTGAATCTCGGTTCAGTCCCTTCAGATATCTTTTTCTTCACTTTCTCACATTCTTCGTCCTGAAGTTAAGCCACCTTAACTTTATCTAGTAAAGTTGTACCAGCTTGCATCTGGAACAGCTTCTCGTCGATCTCCATAGGATACTTCACTTCCAATTCCAACTTTTCCATTGCTAAAATTAACTCCTTCTGCTCGGTTAACATCATTAATTTCTCCCGACCCTTTCTACTTAAGGCATTGGCAACCACATTTGCCTTACCCAGATGGTATAGAATCTCACAATTGTAATCCTTAATTAACTCCAACCACCTTCTTTGACGCATGTTCAAGTCTTTCTGTGTAAAAATATATTTCAGACTCTTGTGATATGTATATATTTCACACTTTTCCCGTAAAGATACTGCCTCTAGATTTTCAAAGAGAAAACTACTGCAGCTAGCTCCAAGTCATGGGTCGGATACCCCTTCTCATAATCTTTCAGTTATCATGACGCATACGCAATGAGTCTGCCATTTTGCATAAGCACACAACCAAGTCCTTTATGCGATGCATCACTATAAATCACAAAATTTCCTGTGTCATCTGGAAGAGATAACACAGGTGCTGTACTCAAACTCTTCTTTAATTCTTGAAAGCTTTCCTCACACTTCTCCGTCCAAATAAATTTCACCGATTTCCTAGTCAAATTCGTCAACGGAGTTGCGATCTTGGAAAAATCCTGAATGAATCTTCTGTAATAACCCGCTTATCCAAAGAAACTTCTTACTTTCGATGGCGTCTTCGGCTGATCCCAGTTAATCACATCTTTGACTTTGGAGGGATCCACCGAAATTCTATCTCTATCAATCACATGTCCAAGAAATTGTACTCTTTCAATCCAAAATTCACATTTCGAAAACTTAGCATACAACTTCTCTCTTCTCAATGTCTCTAATGTCACCCTCAAATGCTCTTCGTGTTCTTCCTTGGTTTTTGAATATACCAAAATATCATCTATAAATACCACTACGAATTTGTCCAAAAACGGCTTGAACACTCCATTCATTAAGCCCATAAATGCTGCAAGAGCATTTTTTTGACCAAATAACATTACCAAAAATTTGTAGTGACCATATTGTGTTCTAAATGCTGTCTTCGGTACATCCTCTGGTCTCACCTTCAGTTGATGATAACCACTTCTCAAATCTATCTTTGAAAAGTATCTTGCTCCCTTTAACTGATCGAACAAGTCGTCAATTCGCGGTAATGGATACCTATTCTTGATCATAACCTTATTCAGTTCTCTGTAGTCTATGCAGAGTCGCATTGATCCATCCTTCTTCTTCACAAATAAAATCGGCGCTCCCCACGGTGATACGCTAGGTTGAATGTACTTCTTGTCCAGTAATTCTTGTAGTTGGACCATCAGTTCTTTCATCTCTACCAGTGCCATTCGGTATGGTGCCTTCAATATTGGAGCCGTTCCTGGAGCCAAATCGATTACGAACTCAACTGCTCTATCCGGAGGAAGTCCTGGCAAATCATCTGGAAATACGTCTGCGAAATCTCTCACTACTGGTATCTCATCGATTTTTGAATTCTCTTTACGACTATCGACTATGTAAGCTAGATATCCTCTGTACCTTGCCTTAACAACCTCCCGGCTGCGCATCATCATCGATAACTCAAGCATGCAGGCGACTTGCTACCATAAAACACAACCTTTGACGGAGTCATAAGGATAATACGCTTCATCTGGCAGTCAATTACCACCCCATAACTGGATAACCAGTTCATACCCAAAATAACATCGAATTCTCTGAGTCGAATAGGGATAAGATCTATGTTCATGATATTACCCTTAATATCCACTCTACAATTCTTATGCACATACTTAACAGGGATTATTTCTCTATTCACAATTTCTATGTTCATGGGGCATTCTAACTCGTCCCTAAGCAATTCTAAGTTCTTAGCAAAGTCATCGGATATAAATGAACAAGTAGCACCCGAATCAAATAATACATAAGCATTAACTTTATTGATCGGAATGATACCTGACACCACATCGTGAGACTGCACCGCATCTTGCACTGTCATGTTGAACGTTCTGGCTGTTGGTCGATTGGTTGCGGTTGGTCCTGCAATAGTCAGAGTGCTTCCACCAGTATTTCCTCTATTTCCTCCTGAACTCGTCCTTCCCGATCCCTTCTTAGGACAATCTCTTGCAAGATGGTCCTTTGAGCCACATGTGAAGCAGGCACCCTTCTTTGGGTTCGGACAGTTTGGTGCTATGTGGCCTTCCTGACCACAATTGTTGCACACTCGCTTCCCTTTCATGCAAACTCCCAGATGAGTTTTTCCGCAGGTTGGGCACAGTTCAATCTTCTTCTTCTGCCCTCCGTGTTGACTTCCAGCCGACGAATTATCAGACCACTTCCTCTTCTGACTGTGATTACCCCCAGTACTACTCCCACTAGTTTTGTTGTTACCTTCATTCTCACTTTTCTTCTTCTTCTGATCCTGATTGTACTTAGTTACCGCATCGCTTCCACCTTTAGCGAGTATGGCCTTCTCTAACACTCCCGTAAAAGTGTTCAATTGGAACATTAACACTTTGCTATACAACCAGGGCTTCATTCCATGTTCGAATCGTCTTGCCTTCCTCTCGTCGGTGTGCACTTGGTATGTGGCGAACCTATCCAACTCGTTAAGCATTTTCGCATAATCAGCTACTGACATACTACCTTTTTTTAACTCTAGAAATTGAACTTCCATCTGATTTTGTGAACTTGCCGAAAAGTACATCTCGAAGAACATCTTTTTGAATCTTTCCCAGGATATTACACCTTCACCTCCTCTCACTTTGTTTGTCTGCCACCAATAACTGGCTTCGGACTTCAGCATAAATATTGCACACGCGGTCTTCTGATCTTCTCTTACTCGCGTGACGTCGAACACCTTCTCCATCTCCATCAACCAAGTCTGAGCTTCGATTGGGTTTATTGAACCCTTAAACTCGGGCGGTCCCACCGCCTTGAAGTCCTTAAACGAGGTATTTGGTGGAGCTTGTGGTTGATTATTAATTGCCCCAGCCAAAAGGTTCACCTGTTCTTTGAACAAGATTAGCATTAGGCGTCGGTGTTGTTCATTGGTTCTTCTTCAGGCTTGACGGTTTTGTTTTTTCTTCTAAGCGGCATATTTCTATTAAAAATATACGCTTATTAGGTCTTTATTCAATCTCTTAAACATTTAAGACATAAATAAAACATTTAATCATAACTCACTTAACACATCAATTCAAATAAACTCTGACATTCTCATTTAATTCAAAAGTTTTAACATCAATAAATAGCATCACTGCTATTTACATCCACTATCCCGAGATAAAGAATCTATAGGATTTAAAACATCAAAATATTCCTTTGTTTATAAACACATCGGAATTTACATCATTAACTATCAAATAGTTTTCAAATAATTAAACTAATACTATCACTTCCTATTAAGACGTTGGATAGCCTTGCCATGTTCTTCTTCCATAATATGAGACATCGTCCTACGATCAAGCATGTATGATGGTAGACATTCAAACTGGATTGGGTATTTCATAAACTCTATCCTGAGTCGTATCCATTGCATTGTGAAATGTAGAGTACGTCTCCCTAAGCTTAGCCTTCTTTACACGACAATCATCTTCTGCGAGATCAGCACGACGCGATTCTCTTACCCAACCTTCCCCTGCTATGGCAAGCCTTTCTGAGCTCTCTTTCAGATCCTTCTTCAACTTTTCTATTTCTGCGGACTTATCCTCGGTTTGACCCTTCTCGTGAACCAGATCCCACTCCACGTTTCCTAAACGTGTGTGAAGAGTCTCAATCTCCTCATCCTTCTGCTCAATAGTACTCTGCTGAATAACAGTCATCTCTGTCAGCTCCTGAACAGTGTCCTGCAACTCAATGTTACGATCATAAAGTGCATCATACATTCAGCATCAATGGAGTTCGGTGGAAACTCCTCTTCTTCCTCAGGATCCTCCTCTAGATCAGTCTCAAGCTCATGCTCCTGACCAATAACAGTGATCAATGGAGATGGCTCTCTCTGTACCAGCTGTTCCCTGATGACATGAATGTCTCGGGGCTCCTCCTCTGTAGGTACTCAGGGTTCCTCCTCCCCGGCTCGACTAGCTCCTCCAACATCCGACATCCTGACAACAAAATTTTAAGTTTTAGTTACTAATTCGTGCTAACGAACACATAGATTAACACATAAGCACATAAAGTCTTTTATTATCTTCAAAGAATTTAGAAATTAATTTCTTAGAACTCGATAAGAGTTTACCACCACTATGTTCTCAATCTACTACAAGGCTATTACCTAAGGTTGTTCCCCCACCTAAGGTTCATAACCTACAGCTCTGATACCAACCTGTGACACCCTCAAATTTGGTACTTCAATTTCCACAGGATTTGGTGTTCACTGTACAAACATCATCTATCTATCTACCCATAAATAAATGCAAACTATGAAATAGATAGAATAAATAATAAATCTCCCCTTATTGGGTTACATCAACTGCATAATAAATAAATCCCAGGTTACTCTAACCTTAAGTCATCTATGCGAAAACATAAACAAATAAGTCTTAAATAACATCAATTCTAATCATCATTACATAATCACAATAATAAAAATAGTCTTCATTACTTGCTAATCTTGCCCTTGCCCTTACTAGTGGAATGTTCGTCTGCTCTTTCGTTCTTAACTACAATGTTATTATTACGCAAAAGTGAGCACAATTGCCCACAAGTATAACGATATAACAAATGACTAATAATAACATGCGAATGAATTAACAACTTCTAAAATAAAGCTCAAAAGAATCATGAATGAATAACAAGAATCAAAAGAACTTCTGAGGGTCATAAGACCTTGAACTATGTCCTAGGTTGTCAAGTTTTTATACTTGAAACCTTTAACAGTCATAAGACTATGGACTCTTCTTCTCGTACTTAGGGGGATCAGCCCTTAGTACCATATTGTGCACAATATCTTAACGCTAGCGCGTAAGTAATCCCCTATAAAGGGTTGTTCATCTCAGTTTGACATTCGAGTCCGCACCAAAGGAAGTTTGGTTTGGATAATTCATCAAGGGTTTTAAAATTTAGAATGCTCATCAACTATGGACTAGTCGAATCAATAAGGGTTCGCTAGTCTAATAAGGTTTAACAATAACTGATAATTTAACTTGGATAAAATCTCAAAAGTATACAATAGAATAATTATTGTATAACAACATCATTCTTGAAAGATTAATAAGCTTTAATATACGAAACAGACTTAATCAATAATAATGAGAGTTTGCTCAATGATAACAAGTAGGGTTAGGAAACTTGCCTCGTGCATAGATTACACGTTAATAAAACTCGTTCTTTGATTTAAATCCTACATATCATTCATGTTCATAATACCAGTCAATTATAACGTACCAAAACTATTCCTTGTCTAACTTAATTCATGACTATACTTAGTCATATTACTATACTTGTTTCAACATAATATTACACTATATGAACAACAAGCTAAGTATATAATCAACAATTCAATTAACATGCAATTGTCTTCTTGACTTGGTAAAAACTCATTTTAATATCTCATTATATGTCTAACAAGTTTTTATATTCATTAGACTAAGTTGATATCACATTTCTATACTTAAACATTTTTTTAAAACTCATTTCTGACCATTCTGCTAAGTGGCATTGCGGCGCCACTTCTAAGCCTATTCTTGGCGTTACGGCGCCGTGGCACTGCGGCTTAGGTACTTGGGGCGGTGGCGCTACGGCACGGGATTTGTACAGGGAGTTGGCACCGCGACGCGAGACTCCAGTTCCAGTTTTGCAATTCGCGAAAATTGCAGAACATGGCTAAAAATTTCCAATCAACTTATTTTTACACGAATTTAGACATACCCACATGCTATAATTCATATATAATCAATGCCTAACATTTATGGAGTGATTTTCACCCATTAAAACACATAATCACATAATTAAAGCATGCAAATTGTACTGTTCTTGATGTTCTTGAAGTTTTGAACATAAATTCTAAAATTCAACGCCATAGATTCGTTATAAGACCAATTCCAACCATTCAAGTTTCGTTTTGTTCTTTTTATCATGCATAATCATATTAGTGTGTGAATTTTGCAAAACAATTTATATTTGACATACTAAAGACACGTATAAGGCCATATGGCCATATAACGTACTCTGAAATCTCTAACTATATAATTTCATGAAACTGAAGATATGGAAACCCACATAATATATATTAAAACATGCTATACTACTCGAATTATTACATATATCCCTAACACAATTTCCCAATTTACAGAGATTCACAGAAAGTATGAAAGCCATTTTATAAAAACTAAATGACGTAAAATATGAGAATTGGGTTGGAGAGATTACCCAAGCGTAGATGAACAAGGATGACAAATTTCTCTCTACTTCAATCACAGTACTCACAATCTCTCTCAAAATTTCTCAAACTCTCTCTAAATTCTCTCTGAGCTCTCAACTTAGCATACGTGAAAATAACATAATACGCTTGAGGCGTATAAAAACTGACGTGATGATGGTCAGTTACCCAGTCATGGGTTAACTGCCCATAACCTCCCTTAGTGCCATGTTTGGCTAGCAAGAAAATAATTCAAAAACCATTTAATTTAATAAAATATTATCATATAGTTTAAATAATGTCACACCCATAAATCTAATATCTTATTTAATTTACTTAAATAAAATGTAATAATTTCTCAATAATGCACATAGTCACATAATTAAATTTTTTTCATTTAATAATAATATCAAATTATTAAATCTCTAATTAATTAAAATACTATCAGGCTTATTAAATATTTCTTTTAATAGAATAAGCTCACATAATCACATACTTTGAATAACAAAAATTCTCCACATTAATTTAATAAATATAACACATATAATTAAATTATTAATTTACCTCAACTTCATCAATTAATTATTTAATCTAATAATTAATTCATCAAAAATATTTATTCAATCCAATAAATATTAAAAATTAAATTACAAAATCTCAGTTGTCACAGAAAACGGCGAGAAAGCCCTGTTCAATTTACTCTGTACACACCCTAAATTGAGTGATTTCTCATTTTAAGCACTTGTGAGCTTATATTCAGTCATATTTTTACCAGCGGGAGCCAAGTGTTCATCAATTTAAAGCTATAGAAGTCTTCTTTGGCAATCCAATGTAAGCCTTCTTACACACTTTAAATGTAACGACCCCAAAATTTATGCAATTTAATTCTCGACTTCGGTCATTAATAATTCATTCAACCTCTAATTTTACATCATTAAACGATAATACAACCATTGAAATTTGCGGAATAATTAAAATTTTCTATTACAAACTATCCTCGTTCCCAAAACCTTCAACCACTACAAAAAAATGGGCCTTTAGCAACGATTTTTTGGGCAACGACTTTATAAGTCATTGCTAAAAGTATATGTTTAGCAACGAAAGTTGTCATTCGTTGCAGATTTTGTCAGGCTTTCAGTTTTCGCAACGAAATTCATAAGCCGTTGCAAAATTTTGTTGCTAATTCATTGGCGGGAAAAAAGTTCGTTAGAAATTCGTTGCAAAATTTTTAGTCACTTGATTTCCCGTCATCGTGGGCAACAAAAGTTTTTTTATTGCTAAAAATATGGGCTTTTGCAACGATTTTTTAGGCAACAACTTTATAAGTCGTTGCTAAAAGTGTATGTTTAGCAACGAAACTTGTCCTTCGTTGCAAATTGTGTTAGACTTTCACTTTTTGCAACGAAATTCATAAGTCGTTGCAAAAATTGGAAACAAAATTCGTTAGAAATTCGTTGCAAAATTTCTAACCACTTGATTTCTTGTCATCGTAGGCAATGAAAGTTTTTTTGTTGCTATATTTCATTGCCTAATATGGACCACATTCATTGGCAATAATTTTTATTTTTGTTGCATATTTTATACAACTTTTTGCAATGACTATTAAAATGTTGCCTTAAATTAAGATAATCTCAATAAGGATGTTTTTGTAAGACCATATTCGGTATTCGGAAAATTGTCAAAAAATATTCGTATTTAGTATTTAAAAATTATGTCCAAATGCAGAACATATTCGAACCTGTAACCTATCATTTGGAACTTTGGTCATTTGACCGCTGAAGCAACACAAGTTATCTGTTAATATCTTGCAAGGATTAATATTTATATCAAAATATGAGATTTCCCCCATATATTTCTTTCTTCTCCTTCACTACATACCATTAATATAATCTTAGGAAGTTATATAATAATAATAATAATAATAAATAAATAAATAAATAAATAAATAAAAATAACAACACTATAATTTCGCTTATATATGTCAAATACTTACAAAATTATGATATTTATCTTACATGTTCTTTAATTTATTTATTTTGCCTTGGAATATAGTATAAGTTATTCTTTTCAATTATCTTCTTCTTTTGCAACAAATAATTAATGGGCAATCAAACACTTTTTTGATGGAAATTAGTAATAAAATAATTAAATGATATATTGATGATCGTATATGATCAATATATAGAAGATTATAACGTAAATTAATAGCCAAGTTAATTAATTAGTTTTTTTAATATTGGACATTTTAAAATAAGGAATAATTAATGCTATTGTTTTCCGAAAATCTACTGCTTTTTTATTTTGTAAAAAAAAAGGATTGATATAATAATTAGCGCTTGGGGAGAAAAGGGAAAAAAAGAAGTCAAGCAGGTCTTTGTATACTAACGATCTTATATATCACAGAATAAAACGACAAATTAGTGTGTTATTATTATAAGATAATATATTTGTATTTCATGCATAAATATTTATATGAATATTTAGAGATAAATTTATATATATATATATATATATATATATATATATATATATAGAGAGAGAGAGAGAGAGAGAGAGAGCAAGGATCAAGGGCATTCCCCTTATCTAGCATTCCTCCTTAAATAACACTCCTTTATTAAAACTACGTCGTTTTGGAGATTTTTAAAAGAGAGTGGTCCCACTTACTTTTCTTTTATTTACAAAAATACCACCCGCGACCCCATTTATTTTTTAAAAGAAACTCCAAAACGACGTAGTTTTAATAAAGGAGTGCTATTTAAGGAGGAATGCTAGATAAAAGGAATGCCCTTGATCATTGCTCATATATTAAAATATTCATAGTTACGTTATATAAATATTCATAGTTACTTTATATATATTTAGTTTAATATGGAGATTTTAGATGAGTATATATATATATATATAGATGGTAATAGAATTTATCTAATACACAAAAAATATAACATAAGAAGTAAAAATGTGACGCCCCCAAAATAGGTCCATTCCATCCAACCCATTCTGAGTCGCCAAATACATGGTACAGAAATAACTACAACTTTATTATTACAACATATAAACTGTGAGTTTAAATACAGATATTGCCATCCAGACAATATCCACACGCAAATAAATCCCCATCATAATTATTGATACATTATTTTACAAAAATGATGAGGACTACTAAACAACTCTCTCTAGAACCTTCATTCCATACCCCGACTAGTACTCGCTACATTCTCGCCTCCTGAGAAGAAAAATGGAACAAAAAGGAAAAGGGCGAGCTCAACTAGCCAAGTAAAGAATATTATGACTAAGATAATATACAACAAATTATCGTTAGTCTTCAACAGGGAAAAATCTAATAGAATAAAATAGACAACCAGTTTTAAATGAACAACTGCAGTGGAAACAACAATTCATTAGAAGAGTTAAGTAGAGAATGCAAACTACTATCTTCTATATATGAATTTAAAAGTTTATCGTCGATATTTTATCCCTGTAACATCAATCAATATATATCTGGAATCAAATATTCATCTTTGCACTACAGGCCAAAGATATTCATCAGTTGGTCATGTTCGTCTAAACACCTGTTCATCTTTGCACTACGGGCCAAAGATATTAATCAGTCGGTCATGTTCATCTCAACACCTGTTCATCTTTGCACTATGGGCCAAAGATATTCATCAAGAAATCATTCATCTTTGCACTACAGGCCAAAGATATTCAGTAATATCATCATTTAGGACTGAGGATGATGAAAAATATTTTAAAGGAAACGAATCCAGTGAAACAAAAGAACAAATATTAATGATTCGTATTTTAAACAATCCAAGTTCAAAAATACTTCATAAGTAATTAGAGTGGAGTAAAATTCAAGAATGATCAAAACATGGATACAATCAAAGCTAGTATCCAGAATAGATATTTTGAACAAAAAGAAGAAATTTTATTTTTCGGTGAATAGTGCCGTATTCGTGAATAGTGTCGTATACGTGAATAGTGCTGTATACGTGAATAGTAACTCCGACAACAAAAGATAAAAATTTCCCAAAAAACATCATCACGCTTCGTGAATAGTACTCGTGAATAGTAACTCATGAATAGTAACTCGTGAATAGTAACCCCGACATGAAAAAGTTCTAAATTTGATAAAATTTCCAACCAATATTTTAAGATAATGATATTGAAGAAATAATATCATTTTCGAATAAAATAACATCCCTTACCTCGAAAGACAGTACTTCTAGATGAAACACCGGATATAGGCTATGACTTGAACTTGAACCGTATAGCAATACTCAAAATACTCACAAGAATACGCTCGATAATATAGATAGAGAAAACTTCAGTTTCTGGTGTGATTTTCAATTCTAACCTAAGCACCCTATTTATAGGAAAATGGTTAGAACACCAAAGTAGAAAATTTAATATAATAATATTATTATTATTTCCACAACTTCCTATGCACCAAGAATCTGAATTCAGCTATTGCACACATGCAAAATGAGGCCCACACATTGAAAAAACGTTTTTGTTAATATAAATATTTAAAACTTCCAAAAATCAATTATTTTGGAACTCCAAAACTTTAATAATTCATAATAAATAGCCTTTTTGTCAGAAAATTCGAATCTTGCGAGTTTTTATAGGAAATTCAATTCTCTACAACTTTGCAGAAGAAAGTTTTTCCAAATTCTAAATAGAAATTGACCGAAATCAATAAACGGGTGATTTTACAGGCTATAATCAAATTTTGGTCAATAATTGTGTCCACCAACACACAAAATATGTGTTAAACATTTATTGCCACAAAAATACTCTTCCTCCTCATATACTAATATATCCCACATTCATTATAAAAATATCACCGTTAATATATTATTAAAATAATATATTTAAATGAATTATTTTATCAGAAAAAGATAAATTTTCAATTTTCAACAATTGTCACTTTAAAAATTTTCTCCATCTATATCCACATAAAATTAATATTTTCCTCATCATATAAATCAATAATTAATTATTCACAAATAATATTACGAGAATCACAAGATCGACAACTTGTGACGGTAGTTCAGAAAGAGGGGGCTTTCAATAAAGATTTCTCCTTCTTGGCGCCGCAATTAGATGACCAAACCTCTCTTTAGGCGAACTTTCTAGACATTGCCAATAATGTTTTCTAATAATATTATTCAGAAAATATGAATTATTGCTTCGATAATGGAAAATCTTTGTGTAATGACAATTTATTGAAACAACAAGTAATATAAAATATCATTGCGCAATTATTGAATCAATAAAATAAAATCTTGAATAGTAATTCTTCGTAACAATTATTGAGTAGTGCCTTCTTATGTAAGAATCAATAATTGGTGCAATACTAAGTGCTTCTTGTTCAATAACGCGTATTAGTGTGTTTTAACCACCGGATATTCCAACGATGATAATTGTGAATAACTTCGCCGTTATTTATAAATAACTTATATTTGTCATTTTCTTCATCCAATCGCTTTTTAGTTATGGGGCCCACAAAAGATCGCAAGAATTGTAAATACGAATATTCCCGAAGTGATCTGAATATTCCATGACCAAACGAATATTTCCCGACAATAATGAATATTTTATAACCACTTGCTTATTCGAAATATTTGCGTATTTTACCCATAACTATCCACATTAATCAAATCAACCCTTACTATTTCAAAATAATAAATAGAGGAAAATAAATTTCATTTATTAATAATTTGGGGTCTTACAAAAAATATCACAACTATGTTTCGAACCTAAGACCTATGGGTTATTGGGTCATTAAGCTACCACTAAGCCATTCTAATTTATTAGTTAACTAAACTACCATCATAACTTGTAGCGGTAGACAGTGTAGCACATGAGCAAATGAGGGGCAAACGAGTAATTTCTCGTGTCGCTACAGCCTGTAGCGACAAGGGAAAATCCATTTCAATCCGTGTCATCCAATGTTGCGATCAACGGTATAGATTATGATTGTTGAAATTGTACCCGTGACAACCGATTGCCAAGAATAGGGGCCCATATATATATAGTCGTGTATATTCTATTTGTGCGCAGACTTTCAAAACTGCGTCGTTTTGGCATATTTGTTTTTGATTTTTGATTTTGGAGGAGAGAAGCTATTTTTTTAATAAAAAAAAAAATCTGCCAAAACGACATAGTTTTGGCAGACTATGCACAAATAAATTAGAGCATTCATTTTAAAATTAAAATTTAGAATCTCAAAAATGATGAAAAGTTATTTGAATTTTAATTTAGATTATTGATTATTCCATTTATTAAAAATAAATAAATTAATATTTATTCATTAATACTATACTTTAAAACTCATTTTTTTTTTTCTTATTATAGCTATAGTTGTAATTATAGTATTCGTTTTAAAATTTAATATTTCAAAACCGATAAAAACTTGCTTTCGAATTATAATTTAAAAAATTAATCATTATATTTATTAAAAATAATAAATTAACATTCATTTATTAATAAACTTTACTTTAAAATTCATTATTTTTTTTATTCTGATTATAGACTTATAGATACAATTACACAACTTTTATCTTTTGCTATAAACCCGAAAAGATATCTAGATCTAGATCTTCTTCTTCTTAATGTTTGCTGAAGAGACGGACGAGGAGGATCGTGAATTGGATTAAAATAAAATAAAACTTATAATTAATAATTTTTATTTATAATAATTATATCATTAAAATTAAATAAATATACATCAAAATTTGATGATACCATGTTGGGCTTGGGCTCTATGGCAGTCCAAATGAAATTATTATTGTGGGTCTAATATTAATATGAATAAAATTCGTACAATAGGGTTTCTAGTAGGGGTGTTAAAAAAAATGGTATTTTCAGTTTTTAGGGAAATCGAACCGGTTCGGACCGGTTGGTTTGGTATAAAAAGAAAACGGTTTGGTATCGATTCCGCGGAACCGATACATATCGTATTTTCGGTACCGGTTTTGGTAGGAGATTTGGTCGTTCGGTATAAACTGAACCGAACCGGGTGTACCGGTTTATTTAATAATATTATTAATATATTACTTTCCATCTTTACTTTTCAAGTCTTTATCTTTGCTTTACTCTTTTGCTTTAGGCTTCACGCTTCAGCCTTCTCTTTATTCCCAAATTTGACTGAAATCTCTCCATCTCGAACCTTTGTGACACAGTAAGTCGCTGATCTCTCCATCTCTTCATCTCGAACCTTTGTCTCCATCCATCTCAAAGCTTTGTCTCTCAATCTCCCTTCGTAAGTCACCGATCTCCATTCGTAAGTCTTCAATCTCCATTAGTAAGTCGTCGACTCCAAGTCTCTAACTCCATAATCAAAAATTTTCTTAGGTAATTTTGAGTTTATTTTGAGATTTATTCAATTGATTAATCTCTATTTATGTCGATATATATGGGTGTTTATTGTTTACTTGTTTAGGGCTTTTTTGTTGATGATTTGCTTATTTTGTTGGTGGTTTATTTAGTTGATGTATATATTTCTTTAATTCTTTTTTGTGTGGAATCTTCTTAAATCTGATTGATTTGGTGTAATTGCAGTATTTTAGTTGTTATCACTCCTGGTAGCTTAACAAAGATAAACTATTTTGATTTTATCATT
The DNA here is from genome assembly GCA_020205615.1 of Panax quinquefolius. NCBI lineage: Eukaryota > Viridiplantae > Streptophyta > Magnoliopsida > Apiales > Araliaceae > Panax > Panax quinquefolius. The sequence continues at coordinate 123,772,714 of CM035156.1, read as the reverse complement.
CTCCACCTCAAGTATTTTGATTTTATTGGTTCTTAAAATCAAGTTTAGTTTTAAACAAACACACAGATGATGTATTCTTGGGAATGATATTGAAAACAAAATAGATATTGAAATTTTTTCTTTAACGACGGTCAATTTATTGTCAGTTTAAAGTCTCCATTTATAAATTTTTGACATTGATGGTTGTTTTTCATCAGAAAAAATAATAATAATAATAAGAAGAAGAAGAAGAAGAAGAAGAAGAAGAAGAAGAAGAAAGTGTTAGGTTTGTAATATTCATGAAGCAATCAAATTGCATAAAAAGTGCGGAAGCGTGTAAAAATCAGAGTTTAAAAATTTTACAAACCATATACCCGGATCACCCTTTATGCATAATTATTAATTAAACGAAAAGATAAAGAATAAAATCATACCCTTGAAGATCGAGCTTCCTCAGGTACAAGTTCACCTCCAATCCTTTTCGCGTTCAACTTGAATCCACCGGGTTTGGTTCCTTCCTTTGATCAACGTTAGCCACCCAAGTGTTTTGCCTCTAGAGGTGATCCACCAAGGAAGAAAAAGATTCAAGAAGATGGGTGGTTGGCTAAACCCTAGTTTTTCTATCTCCATAGAAAAGGTGTACTCTCCCAACAATTGAAATTATGTCGTATGTTGAAAAAGTCAACAACCCCCACCACCCATAATAAGACTCCTCTTATTTATAGATGTGGACAACCCACCTTAACAATTAAGGAATTGGGTTTATTTAATTAATTAAATTCTTTTAATTAATTAAGCTCCCTAATCTTATTAGGGATAATTAATTAAACTCTTTTAACTAATTTTCCTTCCTAATCCAATTAGGAATAAATGAGAGTACTTATATTAAATTAATTCCTAAACTCTTTTAGAAATTAAAATAATAATAATTGTAATAATATTAATAAGACTCCTCTTATTAATTTATATTTAATATTTCTAAAATATTAAATAATAAATATTAAGCTATTTAATTTATTCTATCACCATAGATTAAATTAAATATACTTAACATATTATTACGATTATGCCATTAACTTCTTAAATAATTATTCTTCCTTTTATGGTGTGACCCTTTAGGTTCTCCATATTAAAGCTGGTTGTGAATAAATCAATTTGAACAATTCTAATCTTATTTAAATAAATAAATTAAATAATTAATTTATTTAAATAAATAATATTTATTCTACAATAGGATAAGCCTCCCTAGCGATCAACGACTTTCCGGATAATATAGATTTCAACATTAATCATTAAAGAACCTTTGAGTAAATAGTTTCAGTACAATTCAATCCTTCCACCATACAATGTCCCAATTAAATATAAGACATGGAATTCTTTGTCAAGTCTTATTTTATTTAATTATATGTATTTCGATCCTTAAATGCACAACTCCAAATAATGCAAATTAGAAACTCCTTTCTAATTTCATTACGCCTTCGCCAAGGACTCTTTGGGGTGTCATTTATCGAATCACATAGGACATTTCTCTTCTTTTATTAGAAGTGGTAGATTCTTTATTGATCATACATTATCTCCATATACAACTTATTATACCCAAGCATACCCTTTGATATACCCTAAGGGTCTTAAGGAATAAGTAAAGTATAACTCATCATACACAAGATACTATGATGATCTCAAGTCCAAGGATCACTTGTACTACTATCACTACTGAGAATTCCTATTGACAGTGCAAATAAAACTCCATTAGGTATTCCTTAGCGAGCCAACGTTCAAATGAACTTATTCTCTAATAAGCACCTACATACTTGCTTTAGTGTCTCCACACAAATGATCATGAGATCAATCATCCTCATCCAATGAGCAAAGTTAACGTATGTACCAATCTATCCGGATTTACTAATCCCCAATTTAGTAATCCAATGATTGGGAACTATTTTAGTTTTAAGCTTTCTAAGAATTTAGATCTCATTAGAATGATCATCATCATTATTCTAAAAGCATTGCTTAAAACTATGGGTTTATCACATATTATAAAACAAAGATCATGTAGATAATTAAAAGCCTTTAATAAATTAATACTTTTTATTAATAAATGAATAAGATTGTTACAAAGTATATGCTTTATCATCAAACATGATTGGCTTGTGTGCATACTACTTTCAATCTCCCACTTGCACTAAAGCCAATCTTCATGGTAACTCATACTCTTCTTCTCTATGTGACGATTATCCTGCTGTTGGATAAGCTTTAGTTAATGGATATGTAATGTTGTTCATGAGAGTCCACTATCTCTATAGTGATTTCCATCTTTCAATGATTCTAATAATCAAATGAAAGTGCCACAACACATGTTTAGATCCAAGATGAGACTTAGGAATTATTCCTAGTTCTGTAATGAACTTTTAATCCAAACAATCAACTTGCAGCTTCATTTATAGCTATATACTTTGTCTTTATCACTAAACCAAAGAACTCTTTCTTTGTTTGGAACCTTTCAATTCAATCGCACTAATTGCTCAAGATAACGCTTTACCTTAAAGTGGATTTTTACGTCATCTTGGTGCCGTCGAAAAACTTGAGTCTGTTAAGCCCTCTAGTTTTAATTTAGACCCACCATGTATGCTCACATCTTTAGTGCCGGTTAAGAACTTTAAGATGTTTTTCACTATCTTACAGTGATCTTCTCCAGAATATGACCGATCAACATCAGGTCTCGTATATTTCATTGCATACATGATAGTCACTCATGCGATCTCTCTTTTTAGGAGTCTGTGGGGACTATAAAGAGAGATACACTCCATAGCTCATCAACATGAGACATCTCTTGGAGTTTGCCATGCTAAACGACTTTAGCATCAAATGAATATACGTTCCTTGGGTTAAGTTGAGCATCCTTTTAAATCTATCTATATAGATTTGCATCCCCAATAATGATACTCTTCCCAAATCATTCATGGAGGATTGTTTAGACAACTTTATCTTTACTGATTGTAGCATTGGTAAGTAATTCCTCATCCGTAGTAGTATATCAACATATAATACTAGAAATTTCACGACGCTCCCAATTGACCCTTTTGTACACACTAGAAGTCTTACCTCATCGAATGTAACTCTGGATCATCATCTTCTATGATGTGTACCTCATCATCATCATCCATGATGAATCCATACCCTCCTAGGTATCTTTGGTACTATTCCGATTTCTGATTGATTTGTGGTATAATAGGTCTATCTACTGAGTTCCTCTTATTTGACTTATAGTATTTTGTGGTTCTTGAACTCTTCAAGATCTATTATCCTCCCACTAGCCCCTTTTAATGATAAACACCTTTATCTTAGAATGTGGTGTTTCATAATAAACACCTTTTGCTATGTAGGATTATAAAACATATGCCCTAAACTTACTTTAGGATGTCCCACAAATCAGACATGTCAAAATTTGTCCCAAGCTTATCCTTTGAAACCTTTTCACATAAGTTGGACAACCCCTTATCTTAACATACTTAAGATTAGGAATCCTCCCCATCCATAACTTTTATGGAGTCTTGGGGAAATGGATTTTAAGGTTACCTTTTCGTAGATATGTAGCCATTTCTAGGACATGATCCTAGAAGAATATTGGAATGTCGGTAAAATCATTATGGATCGCACCATGTTCAAATAGGTACGATTTTTCCTTCAGATACATCAATCAATTATTGCGTATCAGGATGTGTCCATTATGAGAAAACCATTTGAGATGATCTAGAAACTCATTGCACAAGTATTTATTCCTTGATCTAATCAAAGAATCTTAATACTTTGCCAATTTGTTTCACTTCTGAATTCTTTGAACCTTTCAAATAATTCACACTTGTATTTCAACAAATACATATATTCAACTCTTTGAATGATCATCTCCTTTTCTTATACTAATTTGATCAATATGCAAAATTATTTTCACGTAAGTCAAGTATACAAAATCCATTAAGTAATCTTTCAGTTCTATACAAAACATTATTATTATAAATAGAACAACAATTGTTCTTAATTATAATACCAAAGATTTATTGTCAACAATAAAATGGAAATAATGTTTCTAACAAGAATTGGAATACAATAACAACTTATTGACTTAATAGATTTGCTGGTAAAAAGTCTTTAAACTATAAGTTTCTATGGCTAATGTTGCAACCTTTGCTTCATTTCCCACACATAGGATTACTTATATTTGTTTAGCTTTCTACTTCTTCTTGGTCCCTTCATAAATCTATATTTATGATAACCAAAGTCGGTATCCAATACCCAAGTAGAACCTTGACTTAAAGAAAAATTTATTTCAATCATGAACAAAAACTGTGTATTGTAACCGAAACTTCACTAAGCTTCTTTGGTTAGCCTCTGCAAGATGCTTCTCGCAGTTTCTTTCCAGTGTCCAGGCTTATTGCAGTGGAAGCAAACTCCTTTGCTATCCGTATCAGTTTTGCTCTTATTATCCTTTGTTTATGCCTTTCTATTTACCTTCTTTGAATCGTTCTTCTTTTCAAAAGATCCTTTGGCCCCTACCAGTAAGACTTGATCTTTCTTGGTTGGAAAGTGACTCTCAACATTTTTCAATATGTTAAGCAAATCAATGAGGTCGATATCTAGCTTGTTTATATGAAAAATTCACAACAATTGTGAAAGGAGTCCAGAGGTGAGTGCAAGATCAAATCTTGGCTCAACTCTCCATCCATGACAAAACCAGTTGTCCTAATTGATCAATCATATTGATTATGTTAAGAACTTTTTTATGCATACTTTATAGTGCCATTGGCCATTCTAGATCGGAAGAGCTCCTTAGATATCGATATCTATCACCCCTACTTTCCTCACCATCAACTACTTGGCGTGCGGGGAGTATAGTAGAAGTATCCATAGTTTCAGTCGATTTGAAGCTTGTTACTCATGGATACGAGCATGATGCATTGAGCCAACTGTGCATCATCTTTGCCACTTTCTAAAAGTAGCAATGTCTTCCTCAGAGGCATTGTCTGCAACCATTGCAGGGATAGGCGTATTAAGGACATAAGATAGCTTTTCAAATTTATGAGAACTATTCTCAAATTCCTTAACCAATCCATTTAATACGGTCCAGTTAAATAACATTTAATATGTTTCGCAGTGATAGTAATTAAGACATTGTAAAATTTTGTAAATGAATTTGTATTTAACAACATTTTAACATACATTCTTTTATTAATTACCAAAATAAATTAGGTCTTGTTTTAAATTGGTATCTCCCACTATTTTCTTCAAACTATATTACCCTCACTTATATAGTTAAAGCAAAATCTAATTAAAGATCTCGCTAGTGAGAATAAGGATCCCATTTCAAATGTATATAGCCTTGTGGTGACACAACAAACTATATATAAATAAATAGGTAGACAACTTTTGTCAATTACATCAACTATGCAACTCCTTTTCTTTTTGCCTCTTAGATTATTTTGATCAAGTGGTGGCACATCCGAATCAAAATTATCCAAGTTAAGTCCGAACCTAGCACTCCATATATTCAAAAAAGAAAATATCATCCTTGTGGTGACACAACAAAACAATATTGTTCAATTTTCTTTATAAGCATCAAATGTGATAAATTAACATCTTAAATACTTAATACTTGCCTTGTGGTGACACAACAAACTCATATTAAATATTTAATACTCTATTAATTTTATCATGCTTTAGAAGGCGACGTTCGATATTCCAAATATCTTTGAACGCTTAGGACTTAATATAAAATTTGAGGGGTTTGTTATTAATTTGTCTCATCTTGTTTAGCGGCATTTACATATATATATAAAATACGCGTTATATTAATGAACATGCGAAGCATGTTTGCATAATATATATATATATATAGTATAAGCATGCACATATAGAATACTATATTCTACCCGAATTGATTATGGACTTTTATTCTAGTTTGGTTCACTAGAGCCACCAAGTGAACCAAAAAGGTCAAACCCTAGGGGTGCAAGAAATAATATTTAAATATAACTATTACATTTAAACCGGGCTCCATTACAAATGGGTCTTCAAGCGCTCCTTGCTGCTTTGATCTCCAATTTTTCAAAATTAATTCTAACTATTCCTATTACAAAACTATTTTAAAATAAATAGAAACCTTGATCAAAGATCGAGGGAAGTACATAGGAGGAGATAGAATTTACATTAAGAAAAAATTAGAGAAGGCGAAGTGCATGCAGTAACCCCATTTAATAAAACCCATACATTCATGCATCCAACTAAAATAAATCCAATCGCATTGGTCGATAGTCCATAATCAATCCCATTTATTATCATACACATCACCATATGCATCAATAAATAACATTCATCTCATGAATAATAAACATTTAATATATATATTGATATCATTTAATGGGCAAATTTAGTTAGTATAAAATCTAATTTTGAATCAAAATAAACTCCTTTATTTTAATCCAAATTTAAATCAAAATAAAACTATTTTATTTTAATTTATCCTATTTTGAATAAAATAAACTATTTTATTTTAATCAAAATTTTTAATTAAAATAAACTCTTTTATTTTAATTAATTATGGAATCCAATTCCATGTATATAAAAAAAATCTTTAATTAAAATAAACTCTTTTATTTTAATTAATTATGGAATCAATTCCATGTATATAAAAAAATCTTTAATTAAAATAAACTCTTTTATTTTAATTAATTATGGAATCAATTCCATGTAAAAAAATAAAAATCTTTTATTAAAGGAAACACGGATATTGTTTCCTATTCATAAATAAACTCCTTTATTTTGAATAATATAAAATCTTATTTCATATTTAAATAAACTCCTTTATTTAAGGAAGCAGAGGATTCTCTTTCCTATTCACAAATAAACTCTTTTATTTTGAATAATATGAAATCTTATTTCATATCTAAATAAACTCCTTTATTTTAAGGAAAGATGGATTTACTTTCCTATTCACAAATAAACTCCTTTATTTTAGGAAAATAAAATTCAATTTCAACTCCAATTAGTTATTATGGAATCCAATTCCAACTCTAATTAGTTAGCATTAAATTCTAATTTTTAAATTTAAAATAAATTTTTATTTTAATATTAAAATAAACCTTTTATTTTAAGATTAAAATAAACTTTTTATTTTAATTGTAAAATTATTTAAAATTAAAATAAAACTTTATATTTTAATATTAAAATAAACCTTTTATTTTAAAATTAAAATAAACTTTTTATTTTAATTATATAATAATTAAGAATATATATATTCGTAATATATATTATATATATATATAACCATAATCCGTTCCTGTTCCTTTTTTTTTTTTTGGACAAACCGAATTTCGATTTACGTGCATCATATTAGATATATATATATAATCATTAGATAATCATTAGCAATCATTAACAATCATCATCCAATCATCCAATCATGCCATCATTAGCTTATCATGCTTTTGTCTCGATTTTCGTGACCTGCCATTACTTCTCTTGAAATCTGGTCAAGAGCAATAACAGCATGCATTGCTTAAAAAAAAAAATATCTTCTAGCATGTTTTGGGTCACGGTTTTTTTTTTTTTTTTTTTTTAATTAAATTTTATACAATAAATTATGCCCAATTAAATTGTTCTAAACACATATCAATATACATATCAAATCTGAACAATTAATAATTCGCATAAAGGTTTGGCTCTGATGCCACTGTTAGGTTTGTAATATTCATGAAGCAATCAAATTGCATAAAAAGTCTTGAGCGTGTAAAAATCGAGTTTAAAATTTTACAAACCATATACCCGGATCACCCTTTATGCATAATTATTAATTAAACGAAAAGATAAAGAATAAAATCATACCCTTGAAGATCGAGCTTCCTCAGGTACAAGTTCACCTCCAATCCTTTTCGCGTTCAACTTGAATCCACCGGGTTTGGTTCTTTCCTTTGATCAACGTTAGCCACCCAAGTATTTTGCCTCTAGAGGTGATCCACCAAGGAAGAAAAAGATTCAAGAAGATGGGTGGTTGTCTAAACCCTAGTTTTTCTATCTCGATAGAAAAGGTGTACTCTCCCAACAATTGGAATTATGTCGTATGTTGAAAAAGTCAACAACCCCCACCACCCATAATAAGACTCCTCTTATTTATAGATGTGGGCAACCCACCTTAACAATTAAGGAATTGGGTTTATTTAATTAATTAAATTCTTTTAATTAATTAAGCTCCCTAATCTTATTAGGGATAATTAATTAAACTCTTTTAACTAATTTTCCTTCCTAATCCAATTAGGAATAAATGAGAGTACTTATATTAAATTAATTCCTAAACTCTTTTAGAAATTAAAATAATAATAATTATAATAATATTAATAAGACTCCTCTTATTAATTTATATTTAATATTTCTAAAATATTAAATAATAAATATTAAGCTATTTAATTTATTCTATCACCATAGATTAAATTAAATATACTTAACATATATTATTACGATTATGCCATTAACTTCTTAAATAATTATTCTTCCTTTTATGGTGTGACCCTTTAGGTTCTCCATATTAAACCTAGGTTGTGAATAAATCAATTTGAACAATTCTAATCTTATTTAAATAAATAAATTAAATAATTAATTTATTTAAATAAATAATATTTATTCTACAATGAGGATAAGCCTCCCTAGCGATCAGCGACTTTCCGGATAATATAGATTTCAACATTAATCATTAAAGAACCTTTGAGTAAATAGTTACCGCAAATACAATTCAATCCTTCCACCATACAATGTCCCAATTAAATATAAGACATGTAGAATTCTTTGTCAAGTCTTATTTTATTTAATTATATGTATTTCGATCCTTAAATGCACAACTCAAATAATGCAAATTAGAAACTCCTTTCTAATTTCATTACGCTTGCCGCCAAGGACTCTTTGGGTTGTCATTTATCGAATCACATAGGACATTTTCTTCTTTTATTAGAAGTGGTAGATTCTTTATTGATCATACATTATCTCCATGTATACAACTTATTATACCCAAGCATACCCTTTGATATACCCTAAGGGTCTTAAGGAATAAGTCAAAGTATAACTCATCATACACAAGATACTATGATGATCTCAAGTCCAAGGATCACTTGTACTACTATCACTACTCTGAGAATTCCTATTGACAGCAAATAAAACTCCATTAGGTATTCCTTAGCGAGCCGTATCAAATTGAACTTATTCTCTAATAAGCACCTACATACTTTCTTTAGTGTCTCCACACAAAAATGATCATGAGATCAATCATCCTCATCTAATGAGCAAGCAACGTATGTACCAATCTATCCGGATTTACTAATCCCCAATTTAGTAATCCAATGATTGGGAACTATTTTAGTTTTAAGCTTTCTAAGAATTTAGATCTCATTAGAATGATCATCATCATTATTCTAAAAGCATTGCTTAAAACTATGGGTTTATCACATATTATAAAACAGCATCATGTAGATAATTAAAAGCCTTTAATAAATTAATACTTTTTATTAATAAATGAATAAGATTGTTACAAAGTATATGCTTTATCATCAAACATGATTGGCTTGTGTGCATACTACTTTCAGAAAGAACCACTGTGATAAAATTAATCCTACATGAAATAAAGAGAATTTGCTCTGTAATTTACAACCAATGGAAAGGTATGAGATTGTGAAAGATATTGGCTCTGGGAATTTTGGTGTTGTCAAGCTTGTAAGAGATAAACTTATAACCAGAAGGTATGTAGTATATATGTATATATGCATGTATATATCTTTCTCCATTTATCTGCGAATTTTTGAAGTTTTATTTGCTTATTGCTGAACTGGGTTTCTTCATTTTGATATGGGTTTTGCTTGATTGGGAGTTTTTTTGGGTTTTGCAGATTAATGAGGATGTACATAGGGAGATCATGAATCACAGGTCATTGAAGCACCCCAATATAATTAGGTTTAAAGAGGTAGTATATCTACTATTGATGAACATAGCATCTTTTAACCTTTTATGTCTTTCTCACTTTGATGATCAATTGGATTCCATGAAGTAGGTGCCAAATTTGCAATTTGATTGTTGAGTTTTCTTCATATGATATATGCTTTCGGAAAGTAGCATGATAGGAAATATCAAAAGTAAGTCCGATTGTAAAGAAGAAAAGATAACATTTTCTGTTTTATGACTACTAATATAATTTAAAACCTTATGATTTTATTCCGAATTCTGTCGAAATAGTGCCATCAAGTAAAGAAATGGATGGCTCACTTTTATATCATTTGAGTGGTGTTACTTCTTGTAAAAAATTTATAGTACTGTATACATCTAGCTGTTAATCTCCTGCTTCTTACAGAAAAGAGTAGTAATATGTTCCATTTGGTATTTTGCCTCACAAAAAAGCAATGCATAAACTGTTAAATCATAACGGTACTAATGGTTGTGCAGGTGTTGCTAACGCCAATGCATCTAGCCATTGTCTTGGAATATGCCGCTGGAGGAGAAATTTTCGAGAGGATATGCAATACTGGTAGATTCAGTGAGGATGAGGTATATTAAATTTCTCTTAAAAAAATGTCCATTCTTGTACTTTTTTTACTAAGTTCTATAACCACCCTCGTAGTAGGGTTCCATTAATATAGACAATCTAGATTAGTAGATTATCTTATTGATCAACTGCCTTTTACAAAGGTAAACTTACCAAGTTAAAGAGACCAATTAGTTAGTTAATTAGTTAACAATATCATTAAGGTAGATTTTCTAGTAGTGGATGTGTATTAGTTTGAGAATGTAGATGTGTATTAGTTTGAGAATGACTGTAAGCACTACTATACTACTAATTTGCTGTTGTACTATATAGATCACAAAATTTAGAGTTTTTTTTATTTTTATTTTCTATTCTAGTTGATGTTTTTACGGATGCTTCACCCATGGTGGTCTCAGTGTTAGATGGCTACAATGTTTGCATATTTGCATATGGGGAAACAGGGACGGGAAAGACTTTTACCATGGAGGGCACTAAACAGAATCGAGGAGTCAATTATAGAACTTTGGAGAATTTATTTAAAGTGGTCGAGGAATGGAAAGAGACTTTTACATTCCACATACTTGTTATCGTCCTTGAAGTTTACAATAAGCAAATCAGGGATTTACTTGCTACCTCAACAACATCAAAAAAGTAAGTATATTCTCTTGCATTTAACTCAGATGTCTTTGAGTCGACTTGTTGAACAACTCAACCGAAATTTGTTTTGTAATCTAACTAAATTGCCTAATAAATAATTACATGAAAAACTAATTTGCTTGGTTGTGCCATACACAATGCTCTCAGTATGTTTTCAGTGTTCTCTTTGATTCTTTGTTATGAAGTATCAAATAGTGCTATAACCATGTTGGAGAGTGATTATGCATTGATGTGCCATCCATATTTATTGTTTAGTCACTCAAATTAAACAAGAAATTGGTGGCATTCTAAAGTATTATGAATTAGGAGCCAAGCCTTGACATTGTACCACGTAACAACTCTATTGTCTTTGTGTATTGATTTTGGCACTAAGTGCCTCTGGTGACCTATTTGCTTCATTTTTTTGACTTGCTATTATTTTTAAATGTACAGGAAGACTGCTTCTACGACCTGCCTTACAATACTGGGTATCAAATTTCCGTGCTACGTTTATGGAAGACAAGGGACGAAATTATGAAGTGTACTCTCTCTATATATGTAGATATATACTTTGATTGAAGAACTGTGGTAGCTTTAGATGGTTAATTGTAAAGATAATGAATGATTATGTAGTGGATGATTTTATTAAGTTAATAATATTTTAGGTTTTTGTATTTTTGCCATTATTTGCTATGGGGACAGTGAGCCAGCCAAGTACACAAAAAGAATGTCAAATTTTGATTTGGCAACAATATAATTCGTTACCAAAGCATTGAACAAGTTTTAATATAGCAACAATTTTTTATACATTTAGCAACAAATTTTCGTTGCTAATGACATTAAAAATATAATATTTGGCAACGAAAAATTAACCTAATAATAACGGAGAGGATATTGTTGCTAATACTAAAATAAAAGGCAACATTTTTTATCGTTGCAAATCATAACAAATTTCGTTGCACATATAAAGAAACGGTAACATATAATATCGTTGTTAATCGACGACTTTTGTTGCTATTGAAAAATAACCAGCAACAAATATTTTCGTTAATGATTCAAAGATAATATCATTTCCAAATAATATAATCAAGAACGAAAAATCGTTGCTAAAAAGTTTACATTCAAGCGTAAAGCAAGCTTAGGCAACAATTTTCATAATTTACTGCAACGAAAAATGTCGTTGCAAAATGGTGTCAATTACAACGAAAATGCAAGGTCGTTGCCAAAAAAAGAGTTCATTTCATCGCCAATTAGCAGGCTTTTGCAACGAAATGGGGTTTTTAGCAATGACATTTTAATTATTCTGCAACAATAAATTTTGTTGCTAAAGGATCGATGTCTTTGTACGAAAGTCAAATTTTGTTGCAAAATATATTACTTTTGGCAACGAAAAAAATACGTTCGTTGCAGAACAATTAACTACGCTCATTGCGCAATGAAAGACGCAACGATAGTAAAGTCGTTGCCAAAAACCCTTTAGCAATGAAATTTGACACCTTTAGCAACGAAAATCGGTTATTGATGAAGCCCCATTTTTTTGTAGTGAACCTTTACATCTAAATATCTCAGAATCATTTTAATACTACAATAGTTTATATCACAAAACGTTATTACAATTCAATATTAATACATTATCCAGAACCTTTAACATGGTTCAAATAATAATAACACAACCAAAGTGTATAAATATTCAAGTATCACATATGATTCATGTCTTTCAAGTAACACATAACTTTACCTTGAATCTTGAACCTACAAAAGTGGTTATTTGCAAGGTTGAGCTCGACAGCCCAACAAAATCTAACAATTTTCATTCATCACATAGCTCATAACAACATGCTCAACATATAACATACATACTACAGTTCATATAATAAGTATAAAGATTGAGTCCTTACTCAATCAGCTTGCTTTAATCAATCATCATAGTCATCAATTGACTTTAACATTTCATACTTTCAACATATATATAACACATCATGCTCTTTGCAATAAAGATTAAAACAGTTCATCATCAAATTCACATAGCAAATAAGAACTGAAAGACTTGCCTTGATCGTTGTTTACCAATAACAGTTTAACAACTTACAGTTATCTGTACTTCACGTTCCCTACACAATTATATAATCATTCACATCAACTATTAGTCACATAGAAACACATAGTAGTTGTAATAAATCTACATCCTATAACCCTTCCTATTAATTAATACACAATGTTCAATTTGATTGTGTTAACCTTAGACTTATAACTCACTATATTTCTTTTTAGTCAAACTCGAAGTTCATTCAAGTGCTTAAGTCTTGCTAGGACTACTTATTGGTTTTATATTAAATCCATTCCATATCTTATAATATTCATTTCAATTGAATTGAAATACTTTTTAAGTTCATTAACACTTGGCACGGCGTTTCGACGTTCATTCGTCACACGCTCGATTCATCTCATTTGTGTGTACTTAGTATGCTTATACAACTTATCTAATACATCATGTATAAATGTTAAGGATCATTATATTTACTAATATTCACATTTTATAACTTAGGTCAACATCTTTGAAACTACGTACTGACTATAAATAGGGTTATGATGACATACTATGAACATTGTTTTCAATTTTCGAATAGGTTTAGCAGAACTTCATCCGTAAATCGTCATAACTTACGGGCACGGGGGTGATCAGCCCGTTGTACCCTGTATTGATCAATACTACTTGCAAGAACGATGTTATCGTTCACTCTGTCCACCTTGGGTTCATAAAAAGTTTTCCCGTGTAAGGGATGTTCATATACTTGTCGGGGTTCCAAACCAAAGCAATTCGGTTGGGTAATAGTAAGGTTTTATCTTATTCAACAATAATCTATAATTCAACATATATATATATACGGGTAATTAACAAAGGTGTATCAACATGTGATTAAATACAATGACTATCCAAGTGGGGACACTTGTATAACCATATATAGAAATTAAAGAACAAAATATATATCTGAATTACCATATACTAACATGTTGATAATCAATGATCGAATATATATATATATATATATATATATATATATATATATATAACAATAGGGTTAATAATCTAGCATAATAATAATATAGTTCTGAAACATTCTTACTCATGTCCATTGCATAAAAAAAATGCAAAGGTAAGATACTTGCCTAGTACGCTGCTTACAATTCGCAACTTAGTTTTATCTTTTATATAACCACCTATCAGTAATAAGATCATTTTACTGATTAGAATAACATATCGTAACACATAATATTGTCTATTGCAGTCAGCACATAACCTAATTACATTGCCACATATGTTCAACAGTCATTGGATCACAAACAAACATTAATACAGTCAAAATATCTAAGCCCAGATCAATTTAAAAATATGTTAATTAATTAAGCGACTTTTATCGGTAATTATCGAGTCTAAGACTCTATTCTGTAGCTCAATATCTGTAAGTATCAGTAATATTATTTTTAAATGACTTATAATAATTTTAAAACATGAATCTTCAAACACCGAAATCATTATTAAATGATTTAAATATCAAATAATTCTATTATCATTAATATTTAATTAATATTAAACTATTAATGAAACCATTATAAAATATTAAAGTTATTTATAATAACTCAAAATATTTTTAAAGTATTAATATTACCCTTAAATGATTTTTAAAATATTTAAATAATTACCATTAATATTTAAATATTAATGTACCATTTATCAAAATATTAAAAGTCATTAAGTATAACTTAAAATATTTTTAATTCATTTATATCCTTTTTAAATGATTTTTAAATTAATAAAACTATTTTTAAACCATTTATTTAATATAATTATTAAATAAACTTAATATCATCAATATTAAATTATTAATGAAATTATCCTTTAAATTTAAAAGTTATATTTTATAACTTAAAATATCTTTAAACACTTTATTTTCATTTAAAATGATTTTTATAATATTAAAATCATTTTTAAACTAATATATTTAATATAATTATTAAATAACCTTAATATCATTAATAATAATTATTAATGAAATTTACCTTTAAATATTGAAAGATATATTTTATAACTTCAAATATTTTAAATACCTTATTATTATTTAAAATGATTTTTAATATAATAAAATCATTTTTAATTTATTTATTTAATTCATTTATTAAATAACTTAATTATCATTAATATTAATTTATCAATGAATTTCATCACAAAATATTAAAAGTCATTAAAATAACTTAAAATATTTTCTTATACCATAATATAATTTTAAATGATTTTTAAGTATTAAAATTATTTTTAAATAAATTATTTAATATAATAATTAAATATATTAAATACCTTTAATATTTCAAAAATATTAATTATTTATGAAATATACTTAAATTAATTAAAAACTAATTTTCAGACTTTAATATAATTTTAATAATTTAATTTGTATTTTTAATAATTAAAAACTAATTTTCTATAATTATTTATTGAAAATATAATTTTTATATTGAAATTGTCGCTAAAGACCACCTATAGCGACAAAACTGTTGCTATAGGTGTTCTTCATGTTCATCTTCAAACCCAGAACTCATGTGCAGTTATTGTGTGTACTACTTTGACCAAGTGTTATTCTTAATCTGTGATGATTCAAGGCATGATTGAGGTGAGACCTTAAAGTACTAGTGCAGGACTACACCATTCAACAACAAACATAGTCATATCATGCATAACCAAATAGATCTGGGTACCCAAAGTAGCTGTCAGAGGCTGTTCATCATTTCTGGGTTACCCAAAAATGAAGAACAGATCGTGGGTCACACTTTGAGCCTCCACTACATGCTGATCGTGTAATACTTTTATGATATAATGATTTCAGGTTCTAGCCAGCATGTAACTTAATAGATCTATTACAAAACATTAACAAAACAACAACAAAATAATGAGATCTTGTCCGGTCAAACCATGTCAGAAGCCACGCTCATAAACTTTCTGGGTTACCCATAAAGCTCATCCGTGGACTTTCTTCTTGGTTTGACCATCCCCCAATTCCATTATGTTTGTGATAAAAGCAATCTAAGAACATTAACATGTAGTATAAATACCATACAATAACCTTATCACAACAACAAGCACAAATCAACAACAGTTTACAAGATCAGAGGCGTCAAAAGTCTTGTCAGACAATTTCTGGGCAAGATCTGGGTTACCCAGATTTTGTCCAGTCATGGTCGGTCAACGACCTTTGACTAACAATATCTTGCAATCTGTTCAAGCTATGACCTTGATTCGAGTTCTAGAGTAAAGATCGCATAACACACTTCAATATCCAACACTTAAAACACCAAATCAATGAATATACTGAGATCTAGAAGGTCTGACATTCACTGTCAGACATCAAAAGCAAAAATTTCCAATTTTTGTAAAATGCTAGATCTGAGCCTATAGATGTTATGGATCTAACATCTATTAACCCAAATCACTTAATTAGACCCCATACAACATATTTAGCACAACAAACTTAACATCTAACATGCAGATCAAGATCAAATTATAGCTAGGGTTTTTATACCTTTAAGCTCAATTTCTTGATTCTGGCTACTGATTTGATTAAGGGTGTTAGTGGGACTGGTCTTGGGGAGTGATCTAGCATAAATTTTTGGAGGTGTGGAGCTTGGGAGAGTTAGGTTGAGTATTTGTGCAAAATGGCTAACAAGTGATCTTTTTCTCTCTCCAGTCTATATATATAAGTGTTAGATGCATGTATGGCTGATCATAGTGGCTGATTGCTATCAATTTTAATCACATGGGGTTAGTAGGTTTGGTCACCAACTCTAGTACTTGGCAAGTTTGACAAGTTTCATACAATAATGCAAAGGAGGGTATTTTGGTCTTTTGGCTTGAGAATTTAATGGCACTTAGGTCAATTAGCAAACCCTTAGGGTTTAACCCTAAGGTTTAACATAAAATGAATTTCTAAGTTTTTATTTAGGGTTTAAAATAAAAATAAAATTAGTTTTCTGAAAATAGAAAATTAGGGTTTGCTAATTAGATTAGGTTTCTAATTACATTATACAGGAACATTAGGGTTTAAAATTTACTAATTATAATTAACCTTGCTAATTTTGCAATTAGGGTTTACGATTTTGATAATTAGGATTACCAAATTATAATTAGGGTTTCTAATTACCAAATTAGGGTTTTGAATTTACAATTAGGGTCTCTATAATTAGGGTTTCGTAATTAGCATCAAATTAAATATTTATAATACCCATCATGCACTACTTAACACATTAACAGATTTTTAAAGTCTAATTTGACTTCGGAATTATGGTTTAACAGTAATACTAGGGTTTTGCCATGTTACATTAAAACTGTTCCACACATTAACATTACACACATACAGTACATATTTATAGCACTGAAAAATCAAAATATAATTAATATTATATTATTATTCTCATTCCTTGATCAAAATCCAAAATTATGGTTTGGATTCCATATCTGATTTATTCTTCCATATTTAACCCTAAAATTCATATAATAAAATAATTATTATAATTATTCTAAACATCATTTCATATATTATATAAATAATATATGATTATATTTTCATGGAAAATAATTAATAAAAATATTTCTACTATAAAATTAATTATCATAAGAATATAATTTATAATAATCAATAATTCTAAAATAAAATTATTTAAAATTATTCATGTAATAAATATATTTTTATTTATCACATAAATACATATACACATTATCTTGGCACATATTCCCCATATTTATTTAAAAAAAAAAAATTTATGCCCAAAATTTCTAATTTATTTATATAGAAAATATAGGGTTGTTACAGGACAACATCTTTTATTGTCAGGAGCACAATATTTGCATATGTGCATTCCCGACGCCCTCCGATTGCCTCCTAATACATATCAGTCCCACAAATGACCGTTTTGACCCCTGATACCGACCTCGAATTGAAAAACTTAAAGAACGAAAGTTGTAGGTATATTCTTTCTTGTTTCAGACCATCTTGAATTACCTCAATCGGAGTTCGTATGAAAAGGTTATGGTCGTTTTACTACAGGAGGTCAAAGCCGTCTCAACCAAAATTCATCGTTCATTCGCTAATGCGAACTAAGTCGAACGATGCATACCAGAAGCGCAAAATTGGCGCTAGGGCGCGAAGTTTCGGGTTATTTTTGGCGCTGAGGTACGAAAATCAGAGCAGGGGCGCAGATTTTGGCGCTAGGCGCCAAAACTTACAAAACCCAACCACGAAGAACAGAATAACTAAATTCTGGACTAATTAATACTGCTAACATCAAAATTAAGACGTAAAACTTATATAGATTACTCATAAACATTTATTTATCATACATATACCAACTTAATGCAATTAAACAACAATTTCAGAAAATTTAAAATTTTGAAATCATAGTTTAAAACCCAACTCCATTGTTGACGTTGTTTTACAAGGTTTAACACTGTAAACCACAATTATCCAATGAATTCATTCCTTTGGACTACGTTCTCATTAAGTTCTTACCCAATTAACATACATAAGGTTCAATTTCACAATTAGCATATACTAATTTTGATATTTCTACAAATCACGTTCATACATGAATGTGTACTGTAAAAACAATTTCCTTTCTTTTTGAACGTAATCTAGCATACAACACCTATATACATATAGACATGCTAGTGTTAACAATTACAATTACACATATTATTATAACCAATTATAAAACACAGTTTTATAGACAATTTTGTAAAACTTTATACACAATGAATGCACTTCAAGAACACAGAGAACGTAAAACATACATAGTTATATAGTATTAAGATTATAGGAAAAGTGCCTTTTTGTTGCTTAAGAAGATACTTGTTAAACCCTTAGAAAAGCTTGAAGAACTCAGTATTTCTCTAGAATCCCAGCCTTTTCTCTCTCAACTTTCTCTGACAATTCTCTCTAAAACCCCCTGTAACTTTTTATCTTTTCTTCCCTCAGTATAAGAGTTAAGCTACTAAGCGTAAATTAACTGATAGGCTAGGTAACGTAAAATAATAATATGCCTACTAATGACCGTATTAAAAATAGCATTTACCAAACATATAACGTATAGATTATAATTATATTTTATTTATTTAGTTTATTATAATTCAAAATTCAAAATAAAACCAAAAGCCATAAGGCTCCGTTTGGCAAAACCCTTTTAAAATTAAACACTTAATATTTTTAAGCCTTGTTTGGGAAACTAAATTAAAGTCCTTTACTTTATTTTAATAACTCCTTTATAATGTAGTTATTTGTCATACTTAATTCTAATAATAATTTATTGAATAAATCAATTAATCATTATAAACTCTCTAACTTAATTATTAAATTAAATTAGAATATTATCTCATAACAATTAATTTCCTTAACCCATTAATTATTTATTAAACAAATAATTAACCAAATCAAATTAAACAAATATTTATTCAATAATAAACAAATATTTATTCAACAATAAACACAACCATTAAATATTTATATAATTCAATAAATATTTATAATTACAATTAAAATTCTGGATTGTTACATTAATTACATCGTAATAAGAATTTCAATTATTAAATTCTTATTTTAATAACTTATGAAAATTCGGGTTGTCATATCCTTCTCTCCTTATAAGGATTTCGTCCTCGGAATCAAAGAAACCTCCTTTACTCGGTTTTCACCAAGTCTTTTTTTTTTCAAAAATTTATCGTTGAATATCTTCAACACATTACCTTAATATAGATTTTATATTTCCTACTACATTCATTACTTCAACAAATTCTAGGTTTTATTTCATAACTTTCTCTTGAACTCAATTATATTTTGAGTATTATATACTCTTTAACCTATTCATTTCCTTTGCTAAGGATCGTTATCATAAACACTCGGGATGTTACATTCACCCATTCTTTTAAGAATTTTGTCCTCGAAATTTTATCTATTAATCTTTATTCATTCAATCTATCAAAATAGATTTTACGTTAATACTTTATTCATTCATTGGGTTCTACAACCAAATTCTTTCTCTAAGGATCTTTCTAAGATCATCATATTCCTCACCTCTTCCTCTTCTAAGAGTTTCACATTTCTCCTCTTTCTGGAGTTTCAATTCTTTCTTGAAATTATTATGTTTTGCTTAATTTTATCATCCTTTCCACTTTCACATTTTAGAATAATAAAAGTCTTCCATAATTGCTCAATAATTGGGAAGCGATATGAATAATAGGAATTTAAAAGATTCCAAATCATGCCGAGGGTCATAAGACCTTGAACTACGCCCACATTTAAAGTTATAAGTACTCTTTCAACTTAAACCTTAATAAAATATTAGACTATAGGAACTCCCCATACTTAGGTGTTATTCCGTTAGGTTTGTAATATTCATGTCTTGCAATCAAATTGCATAAAAGTGCTAAGCGCGTAAAAATCGAGTTTAAAAATTTACAAACCATAAACCCGGATCTTTTTTTATGCATAATTATTAATTAAATGAAAAGATAACGAATGAGAATCATACCCTTGAAGATCGAGCTTCCTCAGGTACGAGTTCACCTCCAATCCTTTTCGAGTTCAACTTGAATCCACCGGGTTTGGTTCCTTCCTTTGATCAATGTTAGCCACTCATGTGTTTGGCCTCTAGAGGTGATCCACCAAGGAAGAAGAAAATTCAAGAAGAAGGGTGGTTGGCTAAACCCTAGTTTTTCTATCTCTATAGAAAAGGTGTACTCTCCCAACAAATTGGAATTATTACGTAGTTGTCAAAGTCAACAACCCCTACACCCATAATAAGACTCCTCTTATTTATAGATGTGGGAAACCCATCTTAACAATTAAGGAATTGAGTTTTATTTAATTAATTAAATTCTTTTAATTAATTAAGCTCCCTAATCTTATTAGGGATAATTAATTAAACTCCTTTAATTAATTTTCCTTCCTAATCCAATTAGGAATAAATGAGAGTACTTATATTAAATTAATTCCTAAACTCTTTTAGAAATTAAAATAATAATAATTGTAATAATATTAATAAGACTCCTCTTATTAATTTATATTTAATATTTTTAAAATATTAAATAATAATATTAAGCTATTTAATTTATTCTATCACCATAGATTAAATTAAATATACATAATATATTATTACGATTATGCCATTAACTTCTTAAATAATTATTCTTCCTTTTATGGTGTGACCCTTTAGGTTCTCCATATTAAACCGGTTGTGAATAAATCAATTAGAACAATTCTAATCTTATTTAAATAAATAAATTAAACAATTAATTTATTTAAATAAATAATATTTATTCTACAATAGGATAAGCCTCCCTAGCGATCAACGACTTTCCGGATAATATAGATTTCAACATTAATCATAAAAGAACCTTTGAGTAAATAGTTACTCAGACAATTCAATCCTTCCACCATACAATGTCCCAATTAAATATAAGACATGGAATTTCACAAGTCTTATTTTATTTAATTATATGTATTTCGATCCTTAAATGCACAACTCCAAATAATGCAAATTAGAAACTCCTTTCTAATTTCATTCTGCCTTGGCCAAGGACTACTGGGTTGTCATTTATCGAATCACATAGGACATTTCTCTTCTTTTATTAGAAGTGGTAGATTCTTTATCGATCATACATTATCTCCATGTACAACTTATTATACCCAAGCATACCCTTTGATATACCCTAAGGGTCTTAAGGAATAAGTCAAAGTATAACTCATCATACACAAGATACTATGATGATCTCAAGTCCAAGGATCACTAGACTACTATCACTCACAGAATTCCTATTGATAGCAAATAAAACTCCATTAGGTATTCCTTAGCGAGCCACGCTCAAATGAACTTATTCTCTAATAAGCACCTACATACTTGCTTTAGTGTTCCACACAAATGATCATGAGATCAATCATCCTCATCCAATGAGCAAAAGCAATGTATGTACCAATCTATCCGGATTCACTAATCCCTAATTTAGTAATCCAATGATTGGGAACTATTTTAGTTTTAAGCTTTCAAAGAATTTAGATCTCATTAGAATGATCATCATCATTATTCTAAAAGCATTGCTTAAAACTATGGGTTTATCACATATTATAAAACAAAGATCATGTAGATAATTAAAAGCCTTTAATAAATTAATACTTTTTATTAATAAATGAATAAGATTGTTACAAAGTATATGCTTTATCATCAAACATGATTGGCTTGTGTGCATACTACTTTCAATCTCCCACTTGCACTAAAGCCAATCGTCATGGTATCTAATACTCTTCTTCTCTAAGTGACGATTATCCCATTGTTGGATAAGCTTTAGTTAATGGATATGTAATGTTGTTCATGAGAGTCCACTATCTCTATAGTGATTTCCCATCTTTCAATGATTCTAATAATCAAATGAAAGTGTCACAACACATGTTTAGATCCAAGATGAGACTTAGAACTATTCCTAGTTCGTCAGAATGAACTTTTAATCCAAATAATCAACTTGCGACTTCATTTATAGCTATATACTTTGTCTTTATCACTAAACCAAAGAACTCTTTTGTTGTTTGGAACCTTTCCAATTCACTGCACCACTGTTCAAGGTAACGCTTTTACCTTAAAGTGGATTTTCGGTCGTCTTGGTCTGTCTAAAAAAAAAAAAAAAAAAAAAACTTGAGTCTATTAAGCCCTCTAGTTTTAATTAAGACCCACCATGAATATGATCACATCCTTAGTTGGGTTAAGCATTTTAAGATGTTTTTCACCGACTCATAGTGAACTTCTCCATAATATGACCGATCAACATCAGTCTCAGATATTTCATTGCATACATGATAGTTACTCATGTGATCTCTCTTTTGGAGTCTCATGCGGACTATTAAGAGAGATACACTCCATAGCTCATCAACATGAGACAACTCTTGAGTTTGCCATGCTAAACGACTTTAGCATCAAATGAATATACATTCCTTGGGTTAAGTCGAGCATCCTCTTGAATCTATCTATATAGATTTTATCCCCAATTAAGATACTCGTCCCCAAACCATTCATGGAGGAATGTTTAGACAACTTTATCATTATTGATTGTAGCATTAGTATGTCATTCCTTATCCGTAGTATATCAACATATAATATTAGGAATGTCACGACGCTCCCATCGACCCTTTTGACACACATCTTATTTTTGATAAAATTTTGATTTGTTTAAATGTTCCATTTTTCCGGGAAAGTGTAGAACTCTTACCTCATCGTATGTAACTCTGGATCATCATCTTTTATGATCACACCTCATCATCATCATCCATGATGAATCCATACCTCCTAGGTATCTTCAAGATTATTTCAGATTTACGATTGGGCCATAGGTACAATAGGTCTATCTCTCTGTGTTCCTCTTATTTGACTTATAGTGTTTTGTGGTTCTTGAACTTTTCAAGATCTATTATCCTCCCACTAGCCCTTCAATGATAAACACCTTTATCTTAGAAGGCAGCGTGTTTCGTAACAAACACCTTTTGCAAAGTAGAATTATAGAACATATACCCTAAACTTACTTTAGGATGTCCCACAAATCGACACTTATAAAATCTTGTCCCAAGCTTATCCTTTGAAACCTTTTCACATAAGTTGGACAACCCCTTATCTTAACATACTTAAGATTAGGAATCCTCCCTGTCCATAACTTTTGTGGAGTCTTGGGGCCGAACTTTGAGGTTACCATTTTTCGTAGATATGCAACCGTTTCTAGGACATTATCCCAGAAGGATATTGGAATGTCGATAAAATCATTATGGACCGCACCATGTCCAACAAGGTACGATTTTTCATTCAGATACATCAATCAATTATTGCGTATCAGGATGTGTCCATTATGAGAAAACCATTTGAGATGATCTAGAAACTTATTGCACAAGTATTTATTCCTTGATCTAATCAAAGAATCTTAATACATTGTCAATTTGTTTCACTTCTGAATTATTTGAACCTTTCAAATATTCACACTTGTATTTCAACAAGTACATACATTCAACTCTTTGAAT
Source organism: Panax quinquefolius (assembly GCA_020205615.1). Classification (NCBI taxonomy): domain Eukaryota; kingdom Viridiplantae; phylum Streptophyta; class Magnoliopsida; order Apiales; family Araliaceae; genus Panax; species Panax quinquefolius. The sequence continues at coordinate 123,748,459 of CM035156.1, read as the reverse complement.
GATCATCTCCTTTTCTTATACTAATTTGTTCAATATGCAAAATTATTTTCATGTAAGTCAAGTATACAAAATTTATTAAGTAATATTCCAGTTCTATACAAAACATTATTATTATAAATAGATCAACAATTGTTCTTAATTATAATACCAAAGATTTCATTGTTCAACAATAAAATGGAAATAATATTTTTAACAAGAATCGGAATACAATAACAACTTATCGACTTAATAGATTTGCCTCAGTAGGCATTGCTAAACTATAAGTTTCTATGGATAATGTAGCAACCTTTGTTACATTTCCGCATATAGATTACTTATATTTGTTTAACTTTCTACTCGCTTGGTCCCTTCATAAATCTATATTTATGATAACCAAAGTCAGTATCCAATACCCAAGTAGAACCTCGACTTAAAGAAAAATTTATTTCAATCATGAACAAAATCAGACAGAACCGAAACTTCACTAAGCTTCTTTGGTTAGCTCTCGCAAGATGCTTCGCAGATTTCTTTCCGTTGTCCGTGCTTATTGCGGGAAGCAAACTCCTTTGCTATTCAGACGCTTTTGTTCTTATTATCCTTTGTTTTTGCCTTTCTATTTACCTTATTTGAATCATTCTTCTTTTAGAAGATCCTTTGTCCCCTACCAAGAAGACTTGATCTTTCTTGGTTGGAAAGTGACTCTCAACATTTTCAATATGTTAAGCAAATCAATGTAAGTCGATATCTAGCTTGTTCATATAAAAATTCACAACAATTGTGAAAGGAGTCCCGGAGTGAGTGCAAGATCAAATCTTGGCTCAACTCTCCATCCATGATAAAACCCAATTGTCTAATCGATCAATCAAATTGATCATGTTAAGAACTTTTATCTTAAGCGTAGTGTCATCGGTCATTCTAGATCGGAAGAGCTCCTTAGATATCTCGATATCTATCGGCCCTACTTTCCTCACTATCAACTACTTGATGTGCAGAATATAGTAGGAGCATCCATAGTTTCACGCCGACATCAAGCTCGTTACTCATGGATGCTAGTATGATGCATCGAGCCAATCAGTGCATCATCTTGCCACTTTCTAAAAGTAGCAATCTCTTCCTCAGAGGCATTTCTGCGCAACCATTGCAGGAGGAGGCGTATTAAGGACATAAGATAGCTTTTCACTATGAGAACTATTCTCAAATTCCTTAACCAATCCGTTTAATTGGACCGATTAATTTAGCATCTAATATGCTTCGCAGTTGATAGTAATTTTAGACATTGTAAAATTTCAGTAAATGAATTTGTAATTAACAACATTTTAACATACATTCTATTATTAATTACCAAAATAAATTAGGTCTTGTTTTAAATTGGTATCTCCCACTATTTTCTTCAAACTATATTACCTCACTTATATAGTTCGGCAAAATCTAATTAAAGATTTGCTAGTGAGAATAAGGATCCCATTTCAAATGTATATAGCCTTGTGGTGACACAACAAACTATATATAAATAAATAGGTAGACAACTTTTGTCAATTACATCAACTATGCAACTCCTTGTATTTTGCCTCTTAGATTATTTTGATCAAGTGGTGGCACATCCGAATCAAAATTATCCAAGTTAAGTCCAACCTAGCACTCCATATATTCAAAAAGAAAATATCATCCTTGTGGTGACACAACAAAACAATATTGTTCAATTTTCTTTATAAGCATCAAATGTGATAAATTAACATCTTAAATACTTAATACTTGCCTTGTGGTGACACAACAAACTCATATTAAATATTTAATACTCTATTAATTTTATCATGCTAGAAGGTGACGTTCGATATTCCAAATATCTTTGAACGCTTAGGACTTAATATAAAAAAAAATTGAGGGGTTTGTTATTAATTTGTCTCATCTTGTTTAAGCGCGCATGCATATATATATATAAAATACGCATTATATTAATGAACATGCGAAGCATGTTTGCATAATATATAATATATATATAGTATAAGCATGCACATATAGAATACTATATTCTACTCGGATTGATTATGGACTTTTATTCTAGTTTAGTTCACTAGAGCCACCAAGTGAACCAAAAGGTCAAACCCTAGGGGTGCAAGAAATAATATTTAAATATAACTATTACATTTAAACCCTGGTCATTACAAACGGGTCTTCAAGCGCCTCCTTGCTCCTTGATCTCCAATTTTTCAAAATAATTCTAATTATTCCTATTACAAAACTATTTTAAAATAAATAGAAACCTTGATCGTGATCAAGGGAAGTACATAGAGAGGAGTTAGAATTTACATTAAGAAAAATTAGAGAAGACGAGGTACTGCAGAATCCCATTTAATAAAACCCATTCATGCATCCAACTAAAATAAAATCCAATCACATTGGTCAATTGTCCATAATCAATCCCTATTTATTATCATACACATCACCATACGCATCAATAAATAACATTCATCTTATGAATAATAAACATTTAATATATATATTGATATCATTTAACGGGCAAATTTAGTTAGTATAAAATCTATTTTTGAATCAAAATAAACTCCTTTATTTTAATCCAAATTTAAATCAAAATAAAACTATTTTATTTTAATTTATCCTATTTTGAATAAAATAAACTATTTTATTTTAATCAAAATTTTAATCAAAATAAACTCCTTTATTTTAATTAATTATGGAATCCAATTCCATGTAAAAAAAATTTTAATTAAAATAAACTCATTTATTTTAATTAATTATGGAATCCAATTCCATGTATATATAAAAAAAATATTAAAGGAAACACGGATTATCTTTTCTATTCACAAATAAACTCCTTTATTTTGAATAATATGAAATCTTATTTCATATTTAAATAAACTCCTTTATTTAAGGAAATTAGGATTTCTTTCCTATTCACAAATAAACTCTTTTTATTTTGAATAATATGAAATCTTATTTCATATCTAAATAAACTCCTTTATTTTGAATAATATGAAATCTTATTCCATATTTAAATAAACTCTTTTATTTAAGGAAATTATGGAATCCAATTTCAACTCTAATTAGTTATCATGGAATCCAATTTCAACTCTAATTAGTTATCATGAAATTCTAATTTTAAAATTAAAATAAACCCTTTTATTTTAAGATTAAAATAAACCTTTTATTTTAATATTAAAATAATTTTATTTTAATTATAAAATAATTAATATATATATATTATATTAACTATATATATATATATATATATATATATATATATATATAATATCCGTATATATTAAAATATATATTATACGATATATGTTATATATATATATAATATATATATATAATAAATCACGGTAATTCCTTTTTAAAAATAAAAAGCTACCACGTTGCTTATAAAAAATTAATATTTTTGTCAGAATAAACCGGCCTTGATTTACGTGCATCATGCATTCGATTGCTTTTTTTTTTTTTTTTTTTTTTTTTAAAAAGCGTAACAAGATTATATATATATATATATATATATATATATATATATATATATATATATATATGATCATGTTTTCGTTTAAAAACCATGCACAAGATTAGCCATGATTTCGTTGTTTTTTTTTTTTTTTTTAGATTTTATACAATAAAATTATGCCCAATTAAATTGTTCTAAACACATATCAATATACATATCAAATCTGAACAATTAATAATTCTCATAAAGGTTTGGCTCTGATGCCACTGTTAGGTTTGTAATATTCATGTGCGCAATCAAATTGCATAAAAGTGCGGAAGCGTGTAAAAATAAGAGTTTAAAAAATTTACAAACCATAAACCCGGATCATCCTTTATGCATAATTATTAATTAAACGAAAAAGATAACGAATGAGAATCATACCCTTGAAGATCGAGCTTCCTCAGGTACGAGTTCACCTCCAATCCTTTTCGAGTTCAACTTGAATCCACCGGGTTTGGTCAACGTTAGCCACCCATGTGTTTGGCCTCTAGAGGTGATCCACCAAGGAAGAAGAAAATTCAAGAAGAAGGGTGGTTGGCTAAACCCTAGTTTTTCTATCTCTATAGAAAAGGTGTACTCTCCCAACAAATTGGAATTATTACGTAGTTGTCAAAGTCAACAACCCCTACACCCATAATAAGACTCCTTTTATTTATAGATGTGGGAAACCCATCTTAACAATTAAGGAATTGGGTTTTATTTAATTAATTAAATTCTTTTAATTAATTAAGCTCCCTAATCTTATTAGGGATAATTAATTAAACTCCTTTAATTAATTTTCCTTCCTAATTCAATAAGGAATAAATGAGAGTATTTATATTAAATTAATTCCTAAACTCTTTTAGAAATTAAAATAATAATAATTGTAATAATATTAATAAGACTCCTCTTATTAATTTATATTTAATATTTCTAAAATATTAAATAATAATATTAAGCTATTTAATTTATTCTATCACCATAGATTAAATTAAATATACATAACTTTATATTATTACGATTATGCCATTAACTTCTTAAATAATTATTCTTCCTTTTATGGTGTGACCCTTTAGGTTCTCCATATTAAACAGGTTGTGAATAAATCAATTAGAACAATTCTAATCTTATTTAAATAAATAAATTAAACAATTAATTTATTTAAATAAATAATATTTATTCTACAATAGGATAAGCCTCCCCTAGCGATCGGCGACTTTCCGGATAATATAGATTTCAACATTAATCATAAAAGAACCTTTGAGTAAATAGTTATCGCACAATTCAATCCTTCCACCATACAATGTCCCAATTAAATATAAGACATGGAATTATCACAAGTCTTATTTTATTTAATTATATGTATTTCGATCCTTAAATGCACAACTCCAAATAATGCAAATTAGAAACTCCTTTCTAATTTCATTCTCGCCGCCAAGGACTCTTTGGGTTGTCATTTATCGAATCACATAGACATTTCTTCTTTTATTAGAAGTGGTAGATTCTTTATTGATCATACATTATCTCCATGTACAACTTATTATACCCAAGCATACCCTTTGATATACCCTAAGGGTCTTAAGGAATAAGTCAAAGTATAACTCATCATACACAAGATACTATGATGATCTCAAGTCCAAGGATCACTCAGACTACTATCACTACAGAATTCCTATCGACAGCAAATAAAACTCCATTAGGTATTCCTTAGCGAGCCACGCTCAATGAACTTATTCTCTAATAAGCACCTACATACTTGCTTTAGTGTCTCCACACAAATGATCATGAGATCAATCATTCTCATCCAATGAGCAAGCAACGTATGTACCAATCTATCCGGATTCACTAATCCCCAATTTAGTAATCCAATGATTGGGAACTATTTTAGTTTTAAGCTTTCAAAGAATTTAGATCTCATTAGAATGATCATCATCATTATTCTAAAAGCATTGCTTAAAACTATGGGTTTATCACATATTATAAAACAGCATCATGTAGATAATTAAAAGCCTTTAATAAATTAATACTTTTTATTAATAAATGAATAAGATTGTTACAAAGTATATGCTTTATCATCAAACATGATTGGCTTGTGTGCATACTACTTTCAGTTACGCCTTTCATACGATGTATTATGCACAAACATCTAAACGCATCGCGTAACTATGTCCACGGTTACAAGTAATCTTTCAACTTTAACCTTAACAGTAACACTGTAGGGACTCCCCGTACTTAGGGTGTTCAGCCCTTCGTACCATGTATTGTGCACAAACATTTAAACGCTTCCACGTAATCCTCTATAAAAGGGTTGTTCATCTCAGCATTTCAACATCTGAATCCGCACCAAAACAATTTAGTTTGGAAAAACTTCTCAAGAAACGCTTGAATTTTATGAACATCTTTCAATAAACATCTAGCTGAATCAAATAGCATAGACTTCTACAACAATTCGAACATCAATCGAAATATACATATACATATATATATATGTATATATATTCTCATATCTCAAAGAAATCTCAAAAATCTTTTTATGACGTCATGATACCGCACTGTATTTATAGTCCGTTTGATGATTCCATCATTTGGTGATTTTATCATACTACATCATACCATAGTGGGCTGAAGATCCTTAGATCACATCCAACACTAAGTAATACTGCATTGATGACTCCATCATTTTTTTCATCTCTACACCAGGTTCCATGACACATTGATGATATAAAAAATACATTTTGATATATTTCAAATCATTTTTGTCTAGCCGAAGCAATTAGCATAGACATACGGATAAAGGTATTGTTTTTAAAACTCATTGGTTTCATCATTTGATCCAAGGTTTTTCAAGAAAATAGAAGTGCAAACATCAGCACGAAGTCAATTATATATTTTGAAAGTCTAGCATAGCTAGTAGATTTAGAATATCCAGGTATCCATCAACTTCAATCTTTACTTCATTACTTCATTACTTAACCATTCTATCAATCTTCAACTTCATCAATGCTCTTTATACTATAACCGTTTTCTACCTAAAATAGTTCATTAAACTTACCGCACATTGGATGTTCAGGAACTTGCCACAATAATATGAGTTTAAGAACTTATCATAGTCTGACCATAGTCGTCCATTCGCTGAGGGGTTCAAAACATACCATATTATTATGAGTCACGAACTTACCATATGCATTAGTTTTAAGAACCGCACCTAATCCTAATAATATCTTACTAATCTTAATAGTTTCTAACTATCAAATATACACATGAGAAAAGAATCACCTTTTCACCACATATACATTGATAGCGCGACACCAACATTTCAATGATTATCAATGTAATAAACTGAGTGCAAGCACAAAATCCTCACCCAAACAAAGGTTTATACAACTCAACCATCACATGAGTCCTCAATTAAAATACCACCTAACTCTATCTTACTCTTAACTTGCTCTTTGCTCGATACGAATTCCTCATATCACATTATCTATAACTCCTCATGAGTTTAACTCGTACTATATCATAGTACATTAACTTCATAGCATCAAGCTATAATTATTCAAACATTTCAGACCATCTTTCTTTTATAACTTAAACAGATCACATCGTGATCTTATTCTATAATCATCTCCCTTAAAATTCTTTTCTTCACTCGTGATCATTTTGTTTTACGATCATCTTTGTTTCCTTTTTCATCATTTAAGATTTCGTATATGCTTTTTGTAGGGATTTCGGCACAAAAATGCAGCGAAAATAAAATAATCAAAGCAATTTTCAAAACCCAACACAGGATCCATGCGAAAAATCAATTAATTCAGAGGTTTAGATATTATACCGAAAATGAAAGTGTTTTTGAAACAGCTTCGAATCCTTAACGCAATTCCTCACGAAACTACGTGTCTATGGTATCCACACGAATGCCGCACGAACCGTCGAACGATTCTGCAAAAAGAGGGACTTACGATACTAGCCACCAAAGGAACCTTTATGAAACTGTACGTTTTCTCTCTAGTCTCTCTCTAAGAGCGGCTAGGGTTTTCAAGTTATGATCTAACCCTAAGTAGCTGCTATATATCCTATATATAGTAGTTAAATGGAATTAATCAAAACCTAATTTCATAAAATCTAAATTTATATATATATAACTTAATTAAGTCTTACTTAATTAAAATACATATATACAAACTTTCCTTTTAATTTAAATTCGTGATTTAAATACTATTAATCATATTAATATATTTAAGTCCTTAAAATATAAATTTATTCCCTTTTAAATTACGTTCTATGTGTGTGACCCTATAGGTTATTATCACGTTGGCAATAATTTTAAAATCATATTATAAAATTATAAACAGTGAGCGACATCTAGTAATGCATCACTGCTACCCAAGTAATAATAAGATCGATGATTCGATGCAACCTTTTAGTGACCAATGTTTCAATGTAATTTAATCCTTTTAACCTTAATATCCTAGATTAAACTCGAGTCATGGAATGTGTCATACTTTTCATAATTTAATCTGAAGTTTTCTTGATCAATGAGTGTACTATATGAAACAAATCACTATTTGAGCATGGCCATGCATTTCATAGTCCTACTCAATCAAGAGGCCTATGGATATCACCCCTAATATATAGGAGGGTTAAATTCCATCTAGATCACTCATATTCCTCACGCGATTCATGATGTACCCAATAATCACCTTTATAGTCCACCCTATTAAAGGTGACATTTGATGATATCAAAGTACATAAATTACCGTGTAGTAATATAGTGATTTTAGGTCGGAGGACCATTACATCATTATCACTATGAGAATTTCTAATGACACTTCGCATAATGCTCCACATAGAATTCTCATGGTGGGTCTGTCCAGTACATCGTTCTTTAACATGTACCTATGCATTGACTTAATATCTCATATATTTATGACCAATGAGATTTGGTCATCAGTCAATCCACATACTAGTCTCAATGCATCAATGTTGTCCCATCAACAATGATACTCGACTAGGGACATTTAAGAACAATGATACTAATTGTAATTATATAATCTCATATTCAAGTCACATACTTGAAACCATATAATTTGTATCACTATTCTAAGGAATTTTATTATATTAACAATTATATAACGCAGTAAATAAAACCATAATAAAATCATTCATTTATTCAATCAAATATAATATCAAAACGTTAAGCAATTATATCAAATAATTGGCCTCTAGGGCATAAACTCTAACACTTTTAATCTTCCAAATTTTGTGTATTCATCATTATTCGTTATCTTGGCTATTGGAGTTAGGCAACTCCCATTTCTTATCTTTATATCTTTTCAGGATTCTTCTTTGAATTCTCTTGTTTATAAAACAATTCTTCCTTTAAGAATTTCTAACTTCATTTACATTGCTCAACATTCCATTCGAGTTCCACATTTTCATCATACATGTCCACTTTCTATACTTGGTACACATCGAGTCTCTAACAGTTTCAATATGGTACGCTGAGTGGTTTCCCACAAACAACCAACAAACTAGGTTCCGAGTTGCTAGTTCGTATATACCTCCGCTCCATGAAGGAATCGTTTAGCCCAGATACCATACATCAACTATTAAAGAGTACAATTATACTATACTTAAATATAACTTTTTTATTCTTAACTTCTTTATCATTATCTTCTTACAGACATTGTATATTTATTATCACCTTACATCCTTATTATTGGAGTTGGATAACCCCACATTCATATTCCTTATAACTATGCGAGATTCTTCTTTGAATCCTCTCACGCAAGTTTTAATCCCTTCATTAAAAATTTCTTAAATTACTTCTTATTGTTCAAACTCTATTTGAGCTTATTCGTTCATTATCTTAACCTCTCATCTCTAAGGTTATAGCCTAAGGTACTCTTACCTAAGGTTTCTAACCTATCAGCTTTGATACCAACTGTAACGATCCCAAAATTCATACAATTTAATTCTCGACTTCGCTCGTTAATAATACATTCAACCTCTAATTTTACATCATTAAACGATAATACAACCATTGAAATTTGCGGAATAATTAAAATTTTCTATTACAAACTATCCTCGTTCCCAAAACCTTCAACCTTTACATCTAAATATCTCAGAATAATTTTAATACTACAATAGTTTATATCGCAAAACAATATTACAATTCAATATTAATAAATTATTCGGAACCTTTAACATGGTTCAAATAATAATAACACAACCAATGTGTATAAATCTTCAAGTATCACATCTGATTCATGTCTTTCAAGTAACACATAACTTTACCTTGAATCTTGAACCTACAAAAGTGGTTATTTGCAAGGTTGAGCTCGACAGCCCAGCAAAATCTAACAGTTTTCACGAATCACATAGCATATAACAACATGCTCAACATATAACATACATACTACAGTTCATATAACAAGTATAAAGATTGAGTCCTTACTCAATCAACATGCTTTAATCAATCATCATAGTCATAAATTGACTTTAACATTTTATACTTTCAACATATATATAACACATCATGCTCTTTGCAATAAAGATTAAAACAGTTCATCATCAAATTCACATAGCAAATAAGAACTGAAAGACTTTCCTTGATCGTTGTTTACCAATAACAGTTTAACATCTTACAATTATCTGTACTTCACGTGCCCTACACAATTCCATAATCATTCACATCAACTATTAGTCACATAGCAATGCATAGTAGTTGTAATATAAACTTTAATCTACATCCTATAACCCTTCCTATTAATCAATACACAATGTTCAATTTGATTGTGTTAACTTTAGACTTATAACTCACTATATTTCTTCTTAGTCAAACTCGAAGTTCATTCAAGTGCTTAAGTCTTGCTAGGACTACTTATTGGTTTTATATTAAATCCATTCCATATCTTATAATATTCATTTCAATTGAATTGAAACACTTTTTAAGTTAATTAACACTTGGCACGGCGTTTTGACGTTCATTCGTCACACGCTCGATTTGTCTCTCTTGTGTGGACTTAGTATGCTTATAAAACTTATCTAATACATCATTTATTAATGTTAAGCATCATTATATTTACTAATATTCATGTTTTATAACTGAGGTAAACATCTTTTATCGTCAGGAGCACTACATTTGCATATGTGCATTCCCGCCGCCCTTCGATTGCCTCCTAATACATATTAGTCCACAAATGACTATTTTGACCCCTGATACCGACCTTGAATTGAAACACTTAAAGAACAAAAGTTGTAGGTCTATTCGTCCTCGTTCCGGATCATCTTGAATCACCTCAATCAAAGTTCGTATGAAAAGGTTATGGCCGTTTTACTACATGAGGTCAAAATCGTCAGACCTGCATCGTTACGCTCTTTGGTAGCGAGAACTAAGTCGAACGATGGTATATTTGCCAGAAGGTGAAATTAGTCTTTGCAGATTGCAAAATTGGTGTCAAGAAGATTTAAATTGGTATTTGGGCGCTAATTTTTGTATTTGCAGACGCTTAAGTTCGGGCTATTTTTGGCGCTAAGGCACGAAAATCGAGAGGCAGTATGCAGATTTTTACTGGGTGCCAAAACTTACAGAACCCAACCACGAAGAACAAAATAACTAAATTCTGGACTAATTAATACTGCTAACATCTAAATTAAGACGTAAAACTTATATAGATTACCCATAAACATTTACTTATCATACATATACCAATTTAAAGCAATTAAACAATAATTTCAGAAAATTTAAATCCTTGAAATCATAGTGTAAAACCCAACTCCATTGTTGACGTTGTTTTACAAGGCTTAACAGTGTAAACCACAATTATCCAACGAATTCATTCCTTTGAACTACGTTCTCATTAAGTTCTTACCCAATTAACATACATAAGGTTCAATTTCACAATTAGCATATACTAATTTTTGATATTTCTACAAATCACGTTCATACATGAATGTTTACTGTAAAAACAATTTCCTTTCTTTTTTAACGTAATCTAGCATACAACACCTATATACAAATAGACATGCTAGTGATAACAATTAAAATTACACATATAATCATAACCAATTATAAAACACAGTTTTATAGACAATTTTGTAAAATTTTATACACAATGAGTGCACTTTAAGAACACAGAGAACGTAAAACATATATAGTTATATAGTATTAAGATTATAGGAAAAATACCTTTTTGTTGCTTAAGAAGATACTTGTTAAACCCTTAGAAAAGCTTGAAGAACTTAGTATTTCTCTAGAATCCCAGCCTTTTCTCTCTCAACTTTCTCTGACAATTCTCTCTAAAACCCTCTGTAACTTTTTATCTTTTCTTCCCTCAGTATAAGAGTTAAGCTACTAAGTGTAAATTAACTGATAGCCTAGCTTACGTAAAATAATAATAATACGCCTACTAATGACCTTATTAAAAATAGCAGTTACCAAACATATAATGTGAGATCCCGAAATTTATGAAATAAAAGCATTCAATTTTTCTATTTTGGTAAATTATTAAATTGATAAAAGTTTAAAGTTAAGGGTCATATTTGAAAATTTTTCAAAGTAAACAAGTTGTCATAAAATAACCGGTAGTAAAAGTGAAGTAAAACGCGTGGTTGCATAGTAGCACACGGTATTGATTATTAATGCTTATGTGAGAGTCACTCAGTTATACTCAATTATTGCTACAATAATTACTGTATCATTTCTCTAATAGTATTGATTCAATTATTGTCACAGTATCATCTGCATAATATTTTATATATTATTAAATCAATAATTGAGACGATAAAGTTATTCATATTATTATTTGCAATATTGACAATGTCTAGAAGTTCTGTCAATGAGAGGTTTGGTCACCTAATTGCGCGCCAATAAGGAGAAATCCTTATCGAAAAGCCCCCTCTTTCCTGGGAACGACCTGGTTGTTAAATATTGGGAGTTATAATATTAATGATGAATGTTATTAAAAATCGAATTTGAGTTCGGAGTTGAATTTGGAGACGCGAACGTGATATTTGAGTCCAGAACGATGAAATTAGTAGAAATAGATTATAAACACAAAATTTGTCGGGGGTGACTTTTTGGACAAAAAAGTCAACAGTTGACTTTTTAAGAAAAAGTCAAACTTCAAAATTTCAATAATGAAATTTTTGAGAAAAATATTTTCATTATGTTGGGATTGTTAGTGTTAGTGGAAATCGACATTTATTTCGATAATAATTGATGTCTGGAGGTTATATTGACCAATCGGGTAATTAATCGAATAAATGAGCAATTAATTGCTATTAATTCACATGATTATAACTATTTGTTCACATGTGTGTACTATTGATTCACATTCATGTACTATTAGGGGAGCTGGTGCAAGATTGATAATACTTGCGTGACTAAGTTAAAAATGGAGGTATAGATGGAGGTACTATATTGTAAGTATTTTCACATGATTATAACTATTGATTCACATGATTGAACTATTGATCCACATTATTACTATTAGGGGAGGTGGTGCAAGTTTGATAATACTTGCAGGACTAAATTAAAAATGAAGAAAAAGAGGGAGGTATTATACTTTAATATTTTGAGCCCCAAAACGTGCAATTATTGAAAATATATTTTCCTATAAATAGAAGTTCATTCTTCCTTCATTTCTCACCAATTCACTAAAGCTATAGAGCAATTATTATAGAGAGAAATTATAGAGAGAAAGAAGAAGAGAAGTCTGCTACCTCACTAGTCCAGTATCTAGTCCTCTTTTGAGGTAATGGATATTATTATTATAGTAAGGGGTATTATTCTTTCGTATTCATGAAGAGAGTTATTTTCTTTCAATATTCGTAAGAGTTGTTATTCCGTTCTTTATTATTATGTTGGAATAACCTGTCTATACGAAGTACCGCATACATAGTGAAATTGTTCTATTATTCCATTCTTTATTATTACATTTGGAATCACCATCGTCATGCGATCGCATCGCATGCCAGTGAATTCTATTGTTATTCCATTCTTTATTATTCTGTTGGAATATCCTGTCCGTGCGGATTACGCATGACCTGGTTCCATTCTTTATTATTCTGTTGGAATAACCTGTCTGTGCGGTCTATCGTATGCATGGTGAATTCTTCTGTTATTCCATTCTTTATTATTCTGTTGGAATAACCTGTTTATGTGGATTACCGCATGGCGGGTAAAAATCCATTTGTAGTTTTGTAATTTTTCTGACCCTCAAAATTATGGAAAAATTTGAAATGATAATTTGGTGAGTTTTCTAGATTGTGTCCAAAAATGGCGATTTTTTGATGTATAGATTAGGAATTATGAATTTTATGGGAAAAGACTATTTTAAAAGTAAATCCTTATAACTCCTTGTGGTTAACTCCAAAATTGGTGAAATTTGTATTGGGAGTACATGTATATAACATGAGTATACCCTGTAAATTTTGGAATTTTTGGATAAAAGTACAATTTATGATAAATGTCTAAATATTCGGCAGTTTTGGCCATATGAAAAATAGGAAATGAATTTTAAAAATTCTGAGAAAAATATATGTTCAATATGGGACTATATTCTGCTAAATCCTTAAAAAGAATAATTTTGGGACCGATTTGGTATTTTTATGAAAATGATTTAGTTACGAACATATGAATTAAATATGTTATGTGAAGTTGAAAAATTAGTAAATAGGATTTTATGACTTGGAAATCCTATATAAGGTATATGCAGATTTTTGACGAGGGATTTGATCATTGGTGATGAAATCTTATGAGTATGGCATTTTGAATGATTAAATACATTATTTGGTAAAGTGTAAATAATTAAAATAAATTGTTTATAAGTTTAAGAAATGATTAAAATATTATTATAATATTAATGATATTAGATTATGAGATTATTAAGTGATTGATAATATTTGGATATTTTAAACTCTAGATAAATTAAAGTCTTTAATATTTATCCTTGTTTCGTTTGATTAATGCTTATATCATTGTCATCATCCTCATGCTTATATTGTGATGAAAGTCATCTTTGGCTTACGTTCAAAGATGGACAGTTGATTATTGGTTTTACAAATGTATATCTTTGGCTTATGTGCAAAGATGGACTGTTGATTATTAGTTTTACAGTTGTATATCTTCGGCTTACGTGTAAAGATGGACTGTTGATTATTGGTTTTACAAATGTATATCTTTGGCTTACGTGCAAAGATGCACTGTTGATTATTGGTTTTACAGTTGTATATCTTTGGCTTACGTGCAAAGATGAACCATTAATTGATGAGCATCTTTGGCTTACGTGCATAGATGGACTGTTGATTATTGGTTTTACAGTTATATATCTTTGGCTTACGTGCAAAGATGGATTGTTGATTATTGGTTTTTCAGTTGTATATCTTTGGCTTACGAGCAAAGATGGACTGTTGATTATTGGTTTTTACAGTTGTATATCTTTGGCTTACGTGCAAAGATGAACTATTGATTGATGAGTATCTTTGGCTTATGTGCTTAGATGAACTGTTTATTGGTATGATTATGACTAGGAATCATTCGGTATAATCATGACCCGTAATGTTATAGATGATGTGTAAAACTTCTCACTGGCATATAGTGCATTGATGGACAGTTATTGGTATGATTATAACCAGGGATTATTCAGTATAATCATGACCATTGATGATTACATGAATATCCTTGGCCGTAGTGCAGGGATGATTCAATGATGTGGATTATTTATTAAGCTGATTCTCAACGATAAAATATTGATTATACACTCTTAAATTCGTAAAAGATAGTAGATATCATTCTCTACTTGACTCTTTTAAAATACAGTTGTATGTTTTTGGCCTGTAGTGCAAAGATGAATTGTTAATGAATATCTTGGTCGCAGTGCAAAGATGAATTTATTAGTGTGATTAGGAGCAGGAATTGTGATTTGGTATAACCATGATTTTTGATGTTTCAGGTGAAGATAGGTGATGAAAATTATCTTCGTCCTGGGTGCGAAGAGGAATTTAGAACCATAATTATGATAATGAGTTATTCATATGATTGTGGACAGGAACTGTTGATTGATGTTACAGGGATAAAACATTGTTGGTGGACTTTTAACATGGACAAGATAATAGGCCTTATGGTCTATTTGACTCTTTTAATGGATTGCTCGTTCCGCTGCAACTATGGTTGAAAATTTTTATCATCTACCATATGTTCTAAATCTCTGATTTATTATTGATGAAAGCTATTGATAATTTAATTATCCTTAGTCATGATATTCTTTACTGGGCTAGTTGTGCTCACCCTTTTGCTTCACAATTCCTTTCAGGTAATAAAGGTGTAGTTGGGTCGAGCGGGGTATTAAGAGGATTAGAACGGTGGTTTTTAGCGATTGAGGTTCTCCCTAAATAGTTTGGAAATAATTTTATTGAGTACTTTAGATAAGTGTGTCGTATATGTCATTTGATATTTAATTTTGGTGAACCGAATAAGGTGAGGTGAACCCAACTTTGGAAGGGCATTTTGCCACTATCATATAAGATGTCTAATAACATACAATCTCGTGTTATCATAAGACAGGGTTGTGCACATCCACTTGCTGAGTATATCTACGAGCACTACCTATATAATCTTGGAGTTTATTTGAAATATAATTTTCACTTGGAGACAACGGAGATAATTATATGTCAAGAGAAGACTCACTATTGGAAAGAAGATGATAGTAATCTTCTTGTTTTTCTTTGGGGTCTATTTGGTCAACCAAGGATAATTCTGTGGACACATGATATCTATCATAACCTAGACGCATGGCCTCCCATGTACGAAGGTTTCCTTGAGCACTTCCCAAAGAATTTAATTTCTAAAATAATTTTTGACTGTACGTTTATGTAAAGTACCATTGTAAGGTTCTGGTCGAGGCACCATGAGTTACATACATTTGTATTAAAACTCACAGTTTTACTGTGGTTGTATTCTGCACGACAGTTCAACAGTTGTATAAATGAAGTTTGTATTTGATTTTTATATTATGATATATGGCGACTCAAGATGGGTCGTGTGGACCTATTTTTGGGGCGTCGCAAATGGTATCAGAGCTTAGGGATATGGTCGCTGGCGGAGATAAGCGTCTAGAACTAGGAGGGGAGAGACGAGTTATATACTTCGCTAGTGTGTGACTTACCTAAGCTGAAATTGTTTACTTGATAAGTTGACAAATTATGATATGTCAATTAACCTTTATTTTGAAGATATATTCTAGAATGATATCTGAAATACAGGAGATGAGCAATGAGAAAATCATGATGTAGAGGAAATAACTAGGAAGGTACAATCTGAAAAGAAAGCAAGGTATTCTCATCTCTTCGAACTACCAGGTACGTAAATTTCGAGGGTGAAATTTCATAAGGAGACGAGATTGTGAGATCCTGAATTTTATGAAATAAAATTATTCAATTTTTCTATTTTGATAAATAGTTAAATTGATAAAAGTTTAAAGTTAAGGGTCATATTTGAAAAATTTTCAAAGTAAGCAAGTTGTCATAAAATAACAGGTAGTAAAAGTACAGTAATACGCGTGGTTATATAGTAGCACACGATATTGATTATTAATGCTTATGTGAGAGTCACTCAGTTATACTCAATTATTGCTATAATAATTGCTGCATCATATCTCTCGTATTATTGATTCAATTATTGTCATAGTATCATCTGCATAATATTTTATATATTATTAAATCAATAATTGAGACGACAAAGTTATTCATATTATTATTTGCAATATTGACAATGTCTAGAGGTTCTGTCAAGGAGACGTTTGGTCACCTAATTGCGCGCCAATAAGGTGAAATCCTTATCGGAAAGCCCCCTCTTTCCTGGGAACGACCTAGTTGTTAAATATTGTGAGTTATAATATTAATGATGAATGTTATTAAAAATTGAATTTGAGTTTGGAGTTGAATTTGGAGACGCGGACGTGATATTTGAGTCCGGAACGATGAAATTAGTAGAAATAGACTATAAACACAAAATTTGCCGGGGTTGACTCTTTGGTCAAAAAATTCAACAGTTGACTTTTTTGGAAAAAAGTCAAACTTCAAAATTTCAAAAATGAAATTTTTGAGAAAAATATTTCCATTGTGTTGGGATTGTTAGTGTTAGTGAAAATCGATATTTATTTCGATAATAATTGATGTCAGGATGTTATATTGACCAATCAGGTAATTAATCGAATAAATGAGCAATTAATTGCAATTAATTCACATGATTATAACTATTTGTTCACATGTGTGTACTATTGATTCACATTCATGTACTATTAGGGGAGTTGATGCAAGATTGATAATACTTGCATGACTAAGTTAAAAATGGAGGTATAGATGGAGGTACTATATTGTAAGTATTTTCACATGATTATAACTATTGATTCATATGATTGAACTATTGATTCACATTATTTACTATTAGGGGAGGGGGTGCAAGTTTGATAATACTTGCAGAACTAAATTAAAAATGAAGAAAAAGAGGGAGGTATTATACTTTAATATTTCGAGCCCCAAAACGTACAATTATTGAAACTATATTTTTCTATAAATAGAAGTTCATTCTTCCTTCATTTCTCACCAATTCACTAAAGCTATAGAGCAATTATTATAGAGAGAAATTATAGAGAGAAAGAAGAAGAGAAGTCTACTACCTCATTATTTCAGTATCCAGTCTTCTTTTGAGGTAAGAGATATTATTATTATATTAAGGGGTATTATTCTTTTGTATTCATGAAGAGAGTTATTTTCTTTCAATATTTGTAAGAGTTTTTATTCCATTCTTTATTATTATGTTGGAATAACCTGTCTATGCGAAGTACCGCATACATAGTGAAATTCTTCTGTTATTCCATTCTTTATTATTCTATTGGAATCACCTGTCTGTGCGGTTTATTGCATGCCCGGTGAATTCTGTTGTTATTCCATTCTTTATTATTCTGTTGGAATATCCTCACATGCGGTATGCGGATTCTTATTGACCTGGTTCCATTCTTTATTATTCTGTTGGAATAAACTGTCTGTGCGGTCTATCGCATGCATGGTGAATTCTTCTATTTTTCCATTCTTTATTATTCTGTTGGAATAACTTGTCTATGTGGATTACCGCATGTATAGTGAATGATCCTTTGTATTCATTCCTTATTAAATTGTGGAAATAACATGTCTATGTGGATTACCGCATGGCGGGCGAAAATCTATTTGCAGTTTCGTAATATTTCTGACCCTCAAAAATTCTGGAAAACTTTGAAATGATAGTTTGTTGAGTTTTCTAGATTGTGTCCAAAAATGACGATTTTTGGATGCATAGATTAGAAGTTATGAATTTTATGGAAAAAGGCTATTTTAAAAGTAACTCCTTATAACTCCTTGTGGTTAACTCCAAAATTGGTGAAATATTTATTGGGAGTACATGTATATAACATGAGTATACCCTATAAATTTCGGAATTTTTGGACAAAAGTATAATTTATGATAAATGTCTAAATATTCGGCAGTTTTGGCCATATAAAAAATAGTAAATGAATTTTAAAAATTCAGAGAAAAATATATGTTCAATATGGGACTATATTCTGCTAAATCCTAGAAAAGAATAATTTTTGGGACTGATTTGGTATTTTTCATGAAAATAGTTTAATTATGAACATATGAATTAAATATGTTATGTGAAGTTAAAAAATTGGTAAATAGGATTTTATGGCTTGGAAATCCTATATAAGGCATATGCAGATTTTTGATGAGGGATTTGATCATTGGTGATGAAATCTTATGAGTATGACATTTTTGAATGATTAAATGCATTATTTGGTAAAGTGTAAACAATTAAAATAAATTGTTTATAAGTTTAAGAAATGATTAAAATATTGTTATAATATTAATGATATTAGATTATGAGATTAATAAGTGACTGATAACATTTGGATATTTTAAACTCTGGATAAATTAAAGTCTTTAATATTTATCCTTGTTTCGTTTGATTAATGCTTATATCATTGTCATCATCCTCATGCTTATTGTGACACCCCCAAAATAGGTATACATCACCTATTCTGAGTCGCCAAATACATAGTACAGAATACAAATACATTCTTTAATATACAACAAGAAAGCTGAGAGTTTTAATACAAACATTGTCTTCTAGACAATATCCACTCTCAGGATAAGTCCTCATTATATTTATGAACACACTATTTAACAGAATAGTGAGGACTACTAATACTATCATCTGGACCGTTACTTCGTTCCCCGACTAGTCCCGGTTACGTTCTCATTTCCTGAAGAGAACAGTGAAAGAAAGGGTGAGCTCAACTAGCCCAGTAAGAAATATTATGACTAAGATAATGCAGAATAAATTATCATTAGTCTTTAACAATGTTAAACTGATAAAATACAATAGACATAAAGTTTAACTGCAGCGGAACATGCAATACATTAAAAGAGTCAAGTAGAGAATAAAATCTACTATCTTTTATGATTTAAAAGGTTTTCATCACATTTATCGCCGGGACTTAGCTTAATAAATAATCCACATCATCCCTGCACTACGGCCAAGGATATTCATTAGTATCACAACCACAATTTATCCATGCACTACGGGCCAAGGATATTTGTGTATTCATTAATGGTTATAATCATGCCAACAACTGTCCATCAATGCACTATGGGCCAATGAGGACTTTTACCACATCATTTGTAACATTACGGTCATGATTACACCGAATAATCCCTGGTCATAATCATACCAAGTTCATCTATGCACTACTGAAAAGCCATGTATGACTTTCAACAAAATATAAATATGAGGATGATGATAATGATATAAGATTTCAATAAAACAAGTTCAAGAATTAATTTATTCAGAACTAATAACGTCCAAATTGTCAACATGATACTTCTTTGTAGAGTAAAATTCAAGAATGCTCGGAAGAATATTTCCATGAAAAGATATTGGATGAAGCTTAAATATTAAGGATATTCCACTAATTTCATGGATTATAAAAGCCAAAACTTTAACCAACGGAGTATAATAAAGAATGAAATAACAAAAGAAATCACCATGCATGCGGATCAGATGGACAAAGTTATTCCAATGAATAATAAATAACGGAACCAGTCAGGCGTAAATACGCACCGGCATGATATTCCAATGTAATAATAAAGAATGGAATAACAATGTAAATCACCATGCATGCAGATCAGATGTATAAAGTTATTCCAATGTAATAATAAATAACGGAACCAAGTCCGGCGTAAAACGCATAGACAGGATATTCCAACAGAATAATAAAGAATTGGATAATAACAGAATTTCATCATGTATGCGGTACTTCGCATAGACAGGTTATTCCAGCAGAATAATAAATAATGGAATAACAAAAGAATTTCACCAAGTATAGGGTGACCGTCGTATACAGGTTATTACAACAGAATAATAAAGAATGGAATAACAGATGTTCTCCTCATGAATATGAAAAAAATAATACCCCTTACCTTATAAAGAAGAGTACTCCGACGGTAGGGCGGCGATATACTTGAAGAAACTTGCACTACGCTCAAAGCTTTCTTAAACTCTAAAGAAATACGCTCAAGATAGAAGAATAATTCTCTCTACAGTTTCTCTCTCTAGAGTTTCAGTGAATTCGTAAGAAATAATGAAGGAATGAACTTCTATTTATAGAAGAATAGATCGAATAAGAACCAATCCATGAACGGTCCAGATCGATTTATTTTTAAGCGGATGGTCTTGATTGGTTTACAATAAAATATAATATATTTTATTTATAATCTAATAAAATGAATAACTTTTAAAAGATTTTACTATGCAAACACTATGCATAATAAAATATAATATATTTTAATTATTGTCTAATAAAACGAATAACTTTATAAAAGTATTCTGTTTTATATAAAAAGATTTTACTATTAGCCTAATAAAACGAATAACTTTATAAAAGTATTTTATTTTATATAAAAAGCTATTCTGTTTTATTACATTAATAATACTAATAAAACAAAACTTCATTATCATTATTATTATTCACACTATTAATCGACTAGGTCGTTCCCAGGAAAGAGGGGGCTTTCCAATAAGGATTTCTCCCTATTGGCACGCAATTAGGTGACCAAACCTCTCCTTGATAGAACTTCTAGACATCGTTAATATTGCAAATAATAATATTAATAACTTCGTCATCTCAATATAAAATATCAACAATAATTGAATCAATTAACGTGAGATACTATGCAACAATTATTGAAGCAATAATTGAACAAAACTGAGTGACTTCTCACGTAAGAATCAATAATCAATACCGTGTGCTACTATGCAACCACGCGTATTTCTGTACTTTTAACACTGGGTGTTTCAACAATTAACGATAAAACTTCCGCCGTTATTTTCATAAAAAATATTTTTGTCATTTTCTCAATCCGACAATAATTCCGTTGTGGGGTCCACCAATGATTGTGCCGTCGTACGAATATTCCCCGACCAATCGAATATTATAAACAACTTGTGTACTTTGAAAAATTTCTAAATATTACCCACGACTATAACATTATATCAAATTCATTCCATAATATTTAAAAATGATAATTATAGAAAATTCATCTTTATTCATATAAGTTGGGGTCTTACGCTTATATAATGATGAAAGTCATCTTTGGCTTACATGCAAAGATGGACTATTGATTATTGGTTTTACAAATGTATATCTTTGGCTTACGTACAAAGATGGACTGTTGATTATTGGTTTTACAGTTGTATGATGGACTGTTGATTATTGGTTTTACAAATGTATATCTTTGGCTTACGTGCAAAGATGGACTGTTGATTATTGGTTTTATAGTTGTATATCTTTAGCTTACGTGCAAAGATGAACTATTGATTGATGAGAATCTTTGGCTTACGTGCATAGATGGACTGTTGATTATTGGTTTTACAGTTGTATATCTTTGGCTTACGTGAAAAGATGGACTGTTGATTATTGGTTTTACAGTTGTATATATTTGGCTTACGTGCAAAGATGGACTGTTGATTATTAGTTTTACAGTTGTATATCTTTGGCTTACATGCAAAGATGAACTATTGATTGATGAGTATCTTTTCCTTATGTGCATAGATGAACTGTTTATTGGTATGATTATGACCAGGGATCATCCGGTATAATCATGACCCGTAATGTTATAAATGATGTGGTAAAAGTCCTCATTGGCCCATAGTGAATTGATGGACAGTTATTGGTATGATTATAACAAGGGATTATTTGGTATAATCATGACCATTGATGATTACATGAATATCCTTGGCCAGTAGTGCATTTATGATTCAATGATGTGGATTATTTATTAAGCTGAGTCTCAGCGATAAAATATTGATTATACACTCTTAAATTCGTAAAAGATAGTAGATATCATGCTCTACTTGACTCTTTTAAAATACAGTTGTATGTCTTTGGCCTGTAGTGCAAAGATGAATTGTTGATGAATATCTTGGCCGTAGTGCAAAGATGGATTTATTAGTATGATTAGGAGCAGGAATTGTGATTTGGTATAACCATGATTTTTGATATTTCAGGTGAAGATAGGTGATGAAAATTATCTTCTTCATAGGTGCGAAGAGGAATTTAGAACCACAATTATGATTATGAGTTATTCATATGATTGTGGACAAGAACTGTTGATTGATGTTATAGGGATAAAACATTGTTGGTGGACTTTTAATATGGAGAAGATAATAGGCCTTATGGTCTATTTGACTCTTTTAATGGATTGCTCGTTCCGCTGCAACTATGGTTGAAAAGTTTTATCATCTACCATATGTTCTAAATCTCTGATTTATTATTGATGAAAGCTATTGATAATTTAATTGTCTTTTGTCATGATATTCTTTACTGGGCTAGTTGTGCTCACCCTTTTGCTTCACAATTCCTTTCAGGTAATAAAGGTGTAGCTGGGTCGAGCGGGGTATTAAGAGGATTAGAACGGTGGTCTATAGCTGTTGAGGTTCTCCCTAAATAGTATGAAAATAATTTTATTGAGAACTTTATATAAGTGTGTCGTATATGTAATTTGATATTTAATTTTGGCGAACTTAATAGGGTGAGGTGAACCCAACTTTGGAAGGGTGTTTTGACACTATCATACAATATGTCTAATAACATACAACCTCATGTTATCATAAGAAAGTGTTGTACACATCCACTTGCTGAGTATATCTACGAGAACTACCTATATAATCTTGGAGTTTATTTGAAATATAATTTTCACTTGGAGACAACGGAGATAATTATATGTCAAGAGAAGACTCACCATTGGAAAGAAGATGATAGTAATCTTCTTATTTTTCTTTGGGGTCTATTGGGTCAACCAATGATAATTCTGTGGACATATGATATCTATCATAACCTAGACAGATGGCCTTCCATGTACGAAGATTTCCTTGAGCACTTCCCAAAGATTTTAATTTCTAAAACAGTTTTTGACTGTACTTTTATGTAAAGTAGCATTGTAAGGTTGTGGTCGAGGCACCATGAGAGTTACATACATTTGTATTAAAACTCACAGTTTAACAGGTGGTTTATTCTCGCATTTACGCTCAACAAATAGTATAAATGAAGTTTGTATTTAATTTTTATAATATGATATCCGGCGACTCAGAATGGGTCGTGTGGACCTATTTTGGTGGCTTCACATATAGCGTATAGATTATAATTCTATTTTATTTAGTTAGTTTATTATAATTCAAAATTCAAAATAAAACCAAAAGCCATAAGGCTCCGTTTGGCAAAACCCTTTTAAAATTAAACACTTAATATGTTTAAGCCTTGTTTGGGAAACTAAATTAAAGTCCTTTACTTTAATAACTCCTTTATAATATAGTTATTTATCATACTTAATTCTAATAAAAATTATTGAATAAATCATTTAATCATTATAAGCTCTAACTTAATTATTAAATTAAATTAGAATATTATCTCATAACAATTAATTTCCTTAACCAATTAATTATTTATTAAACAAATAATTAACCAAATCAACTTAAATCAAATTAAACAAATATTTATTCAACAATAAACACATCCATTAAATATTTATATAATTCAATAAATATTTATAATTACAATTAAAATTCTGGATTGTTACATTAATCACATCGTAATAAGAATTTCAATTACTAAATTCTTATTTTAATAACTTATGAAAATTCGGGTTGTCACATTAAAGTCTTTCCCTTCATCTTTGCACACATCGTTCTTTACATTGAGAGTCGTGTTACGTGTGTATGCCCAGACTTCGGTCCGTGGCTTTCATATCTGTTTGTATATATATACTTATATATATATAAGCAATAAACGTTCCAGATGTAAAATCCAGGCTCATCGAATAAAGTTCGACAATTGTTCATATATATATATATTATTGCTTATATATATACATATATATTTACATTTCTGTCCCACCTGGAGTTTACTTCGTGGCGGTTGATCATTTTTACTGTCTTATTTACATTTAGTCTCGCCTAGAGTTTACTTCATCACGGTTGATCATATTTATTTCTTTATTTACATTTCTTATCCCCCATGGAGGTGTTTCGTGGTGGTTGATCGTGTATATATATATATATATATATATATATATATATATATATATATATATATTTACCGCTTTTATATATTTACATTTCCGATCCCCTATGGAGGTGCTTCGTGGTGGTTGATCATGTATCAGTATATATATATATATATATATATATATATATATATTTACAGCTTATATATATATATAATTGCTTACTAATTTTATATAAAAAACGGCCTCATGTGAGCCTAGGAATCATGTGATCACAGATCCAGTCTACTGAATCTAGTTTCGGTTCCTGCGATGGACATTTTCAACTGTAAGCAGATTGTAAATTATTCACGGTGTTTGAATTTCCTTAGATGGCTTTCATGCCCATGAGGAGTTCGGCACTGCCATATATATTATTTTCTCGAAGATGCTTCACATCTCGAAAATAAAAGCAATCAAGTCGAACATTTAATAAAATGGAAGTATCAAAGGCCTCAATTACTATTGAGCACAGGGTTTGAAAAACCTCTTTTATAAAACATCATTGCTATATCTTGTTTAAAACTAAATTTTTACATAAATTCAAACCTTGTGTATATAGGTGCGAACGAGGCGTAACACTACTTCCAAATAATCCCACATTGACCCACACATACACACACATTCATATAATAGTTTAATTTAGAAGTGGCGGTCACCGTGGTAACACAGATGTCGGGGGGTGCTTAACACCTTCCCTCTGCATAAGCAAGTCCCCGGACCCTAATGAATCTCAGTTTGACAAACCCGTTTAGTAGTGTCACATCACTGGGTCAATGTGGAAACCTTTTCTCGATTGTGTTAGTACAACCATTTAAAAAACCAACTGGCGACTCTTACAGTCAAATCGTCGACATATAAATGTCGGACCTTTTCACAGCTTGTTTTTTCAAACAAATCACACCTAACATGAAAACACCAAAAGATAAGAACAGAAAAGGGAACAATAAAAATCCCGATGTCGACATGTGGCGACTCTGCTGGGGACTCCAGTAAGAGGACTTAAGTCGCTACTACAAGCTTTTCAAAACTGTTATATGCTTGTGTGTGAATGTTGCCTTTACATTTTTTGATGAATGTGTACAAATGTATTTCCTTATTGCACTGCAATATATCTATCTGTGATATTAGTGCTTCGCACATGTCATCATTCCCATAACGGTGAGACACGTTGCATGTGAATGTGTTTTGTGTGGTTCCTCCACCAGGAGGCTATCCTGTCGGTGTTTGATTACTGAACTCGTAGGGAAACTAATTCCAACGAGGCTCAGGAAAGGCACCACCCAAATTCGCTCAAATTGAAAGACCGGATTAATTTCCCGTCAAGTAAATTGTGATGATCTGGGAACCTTCATGCCAAAAAACCGTGAGAGTAACCTAAGATAGGTCAGCCTCTGATAAACCAAATACGGAGGAAAGTCTCTTCATGCTTTCCATTTTGAATTACCTGTAAAGACAATTACTTTTAATTTCATTCCATGTTAATCTCTATGTAATGGAAAATATGAAGAATATGTGTACATGGATATTAAGGCTTGACATGCTATCAAATGACACCCGTTTTGTAGGATAATATTCCTAAAATGGACACATTATGATTGTAGACACTCAAAATTTTTTGTACACCTGTTACTAACATTGCAGGAGGGAAGATCTGTCTTTCGGAGATAACCTTGGAAGACAGCTCACATCCATTCTGGATACTATCGGGAATTCAGTTTCAACCCCGTAACACACACTGGGAGTATCAATTCAAACCTCGGAGATAACCCCAAGTTTCATCCTTCAAGATAACCCCAAGGAATGTCATTGTAGTTTCGGCGATAACTCCGGAAATGCTTGTTCTAAATGCATGCAATCAGCTTCAATCTCAGACCTCCTGCCGAGGCACTCATTCCAAAGACTCGGAGCTAACACCGATAAGACAGGCACACTTACAGATGACCTTGCGGAATTCAAACACTTGCAGCAGTCCAATCTCAGATGTAACCTTGAGCAACGTCTACTATCAGCCCAAACTGGAGATAACCCCGATGAGGGGAAAAATCGTCATCTTGCCACCTCAACCCCAACATGTCGTCTCAACATTTCATACATACATTTCTACACAACAATGTCCCATAAGAGCCAAGGAGTTCCAATCCCGAGTGCCTATTACGCGTGGCAGCACACCAGATAGAATTTGAAGCTTGAAGACCATGGGCATGGTCCCCTCTTCCTAACTTCGTACAACCTCTAATCCCATGTTATTGCGCAACTCTTGACAAAAGCGATCCGTAGAAGGTCTTGTACACCTCGTTTGGATACTCGGATTAAAGTTCTGCAAGTTCAAACAAACATCACAGTTTATGAGTGCACGTACTTTGAGACGGCGGGACCCGCGGAGCCCAGGGCACTCCGGGTAGCCCCAGGTGCATCTGCGGCTACCGCAAGTACACCTGCGGCCACCAACTCTATAAATATAGAGCTTGGGGTGGCCATTTGTAAGAGAAAAAGAGGCAAGGAAGCCCTGTCCAATTTGTTCTGTACACACCCCATATTGAGTGCTTTCTCATTTTAAACACCTGTTAGCTCACATATAGCTATATTTTACCGGCGGGAGCTGAGTGTTTGTCTATTTAGAGTCATAGAAGCCTGCCTTGGAAGCCCACTGTAAGCCTTCTCACACTCTATAAAGCCTTTCTCTTCATCTTTGCACACACTATTCTTCACATTGAGAGTCGTGTTGTGTGTGTATGCCCAGACTTCGGTCCGTGGTTTTCATTTCTGTCTGTATATATATACTTATATATGTATATATTTTTATATATGGACTAACATTATCGAGTTATGCCTCGATTGAGCCTAGACTTATGCCTAGAGCGTGGATTATATCCGATGAGCCTGGATTTTACATCCAGGCGCTTTCTTATATATATATATATATATATATATATATATATATATATATATATATATCTAGCGACAAATCGCTGAAATGATAAACCGAGCCGGGATTGACAAACATCCTTTGCGTTTACCGCTTATATATATATATATTTACATTTCTGTTAGGCCTGAAGTTTACTTCGTGGCCTTTTACTGCTTTATTTACATTTACTCCCGCCTGGAGTTTACTTCGTGGCGGTTGATCACATTTACTGCTTTATATACATTTCTTATCCCTCATAGAGGTGCTTCATGGTGGTTAATCATGTCTCTATATAAATATATATTTACCGCTTTTATGTATTTACATTTCTGATCCCCCATGGAGGTGCTTCATGGTGGTTGATCATGTCTGTACATATATATATATATATAACTGCTTACTGCTTTTCATATAAATTGCGTCATCATGTGAGCCTAGGAATCATGTTATCACAGATTCAGTCTACTGAATCTCGATTCGGTTCCCGTGATGGACTTTTTCAGCTGTAAGCATCTTGTACATTATTTACAGTGTTTTAATTTCCTTAGATGGCTGTCATGCCCATGAGGAGTTTGGCATTGCTGTATATTATTTTTATCGAAGATGCTTCACATTTCGAAAATAAAAGCAAAAAAGTTAAACATTTAATAATAAAATGGAAGTATGAAAAGGTCTCAATTAATATTGAGCACAGGGTTTGAAAAACCTCTTTTACAAAACTTTATTGCTATATCATGTTTAAAACTGAATTTTCATATAAATTCAAACCCTTTGTATATAGGTGCGAACGAGGCCTCGCACTACTTCCAAATAAATTGCACATTGATCCACACACACATTCATATAACAGTTTCTTGAAAAGTGGCGATCACCGTGGCAACAAGGATGTTGGGGGGGGGGCCTAACACCTTCCCTTCGCATAATCAAACCCCCGAACCCAAATGAATCTCAGTTTCACAGACCCGTTTAGCAGTATCACATCACTGGGTCAATGTGCAAACCTTTTCTCGGTTACGTTGGTACAACCAGTTAAAAACACCAACTGGCGACTCTTACAGTCAAATCGTCGACATGAGAACACCAAACAACAAGAAACGAAAAGTGACAAATAAAAATCTCGACGTCGACAGGTGGCGACTTTGTTGGGGACATTAGTAAGAGGGTTTAAGCTGCTACTACAAGCTTTTCAAAACTGTTATATGCTTGTGTGTGAATGTTGCATTTACATTTATGATGAATGTGTATGAATGCATTTACTTACTACACTGTAAAATATCTATCTATGATATTAGCGCTTCACACATGTCATCATTTTCATAAACGGTGAGACACGTTGTATGTGAATGTATGTTGTGTGGTTCCTCCACCAGGAGGCTATCCTGTTGGTGTTTGATTACTGGACTCGTAGAGAGACTAATTCCAATGAGGCTTAGGAAAGGCACCACCTAGATTCGCTCCAGTTGAAAGACCGGATTAACTTCCCGTCAAGTAGATTACGATGATTTGGGAACCTTCATGCCAAAAAGCCGCGAGAGTAACCCTAAGATAGGTCAACCTCTGATAAACCAAACGCGGAGGGAAGTCTCTTCATACTTTCCACTTTTAATTACTTGTAAAAGCATTTACTGGTAATTTTATTCCATGTTCATGTAATGGAAAATATGAAGAATATTTATGCATACATGACATACTATCAAATAACACCCGTTTTTTGCAGGATGATATTCCTAAAATGGACACATTATGATAGCATTTACATTATCCCTAAGACTAAACTACATAAGTCTTTTATAGGGAAACAATTGGGCCTATTACTCGCTCAAAATCTAAAAAGGCCACGAGCCTACAGCCAATCTTGTCTTCTTCTGACCAGTCTAATGCCATTTCTCGAGAAGAATTTGACGAATTGAGTAAATAAATTACAGATTTGGCTATTCTGCTGAAAGAATTACATCATTCTACTCAAGGTACAAAAATGCCTATACATACAGAATCCTCTACACAAGGAGGAACACAAGGTTATGATAAAACAAATCCAGAACCTCAGTTGGATACGACCAACAAAGACCCTGAAAACACCCATCTCAAAGGAGATCCAGACACGGGTGATATCAGGAAAAAGGTCCTTCAAATGGAAGAAACTATCGTTCTCTCAAAGGAATTGAAACACATGGAAGTGTTTCGTATGCTGACCTTTGCATATTTCATGGTGTTCATTATCTAGAGAAATTCAAAACCCCTGACTTTGAAAAGTATGACGGATTAGGGGATCCTTACACACATTTGAAGGTGTTCATTAGAGAACTTGGATATTATGCGGAAAATGAGAAGCTCAGAATGCAGCTGTTCCAGAAGAGTCTGACTGGAGAAGCCCGTTCATAGTATACCAGATTAGACAACTCAAAGATCCATAGGTGGGAAGAGCTAGCTCATGCCTTCCTCACTCAATACAGTTTTCAATCTCAGATGGCTCCTGACCGGTACCAGATTACTAAGGTTAAGAAACAGTCTAATGAGTCTTTCAGAGAATACACTCAAAGGTGGAGGCGCCTTGCTCCTCAAGTTATTCCATCTATGACAGAGTCAGAAATGGTTATAACTTTCATAGACATATAAGAACCTCATTTCTATGAAAGAGTTTTAGCTGGTATTGACAAACCATTTTCTGAAATGATCAAGCACGGAGAGATGGCTGAGATGGGGTTGAAGTCAGGAAAGATTCAAGACCTAGCCGCTCTTAAAGCAATTGCTGAACACATCCAATCTGGATCTTATGAAAACAACCCACGAAGGGTCCATAAAAAGAAAGAGGAGGATGTTTCCTTGATATTACAAGGTCAAAAAAGCAGTCAGAAAATGCCTATACAGAGGAGAAACTACTCCCCTTTTCAAGCACAGTCTTCAAACCCTCCATTGCCTAAAGGTGGAGAAGCAAAGTGCCCTCGAACGTTCACACCCTTAGGGGACTCGCTTGAGAATATTGTTGCTCTTCTGACTACTCAGAAGAAAATCACACATCTTCTTCCACTAGCCAACCCTAATGGGAGGGGTTTCAATGCTACTCGGAAGTGTGCTTATCATGCCGGAGCACTTGGACATGATACTCAAGATTGTTGGGCCTTGAAACACAAGATCCAAGATTTAATAGACAATGGTGAGATCGTGGTTACCAAACCAGATCAACCTCCTATGCAAGACAACCCTCTTCCACAACACAAGAAGAAGTGGTCAACATGATTAGTTGGAGCACTGGACAGACTTCCAATTTGAACAATGAATCATCCCAAACCATAAAAGACGGTGTTGACAGATGGGATTACGAAAAGTCCCAATTTGTTATGGAACGAAAGATGAAAGCTCTTTGTAAGCAAGTGGAACAATTGGCACAACTGGTGACTCATCAGCATCAAGTCACACGCCAGTTAGTCAGCTAGGAGCATGCATATCTCTTTCCTTTTGTTATGAATGCTCCACCATCACCTTCAGAAAGCAAAGCTATAGAGGATAAGGTTGCGAAGAGAGCAAGTGCTAAAGCCCGTCGGGATTTTCCCAATAAAATGGAATTTATATACATGGGCCAACCTATGGAATTGATATTTCAGATGCTAATCAACGAAGGAAGAATTACCTCCCTTCTACCTCCAATCAATCCCCGTTCAAGCCGGTTCAACTCCGATGGAGTATGTAAATATCATTCACATTCTCATGATATAAAGACGAGAAGAATCTTTGGGCACTCCACCACCCTTATCGAGAATCTAATTGTGGCGGTGTCCCGCAATTGGTGAGCGATGACACTATGCTACTCAAGAGTGGGAATACCTGTCCTACCAAATGGAAGAGATTAGTAGCAGTTATATCCACTGAGGCTGATGAGACTGTCAAACCATTTCCCATACAAGCAATTCAACTCAAAAGGAGCTGACAATCCTTTGAAAGTGGCTGCACCAGAGCCAATTTCTTTAACTTTCAGGCCAAAATATCTTGTTGTTAGCTTACACAAAGTCCCATGGAATTATGGAGAAGCTGAAGGATCCATGTCTCATACTACTGCTACAGTGTCGAAGGTAAATCCACTTTATCTTCCTCAGAGGGTGATGAAGCCCGCTATGAAAGCAAAGGGGAGGATTCCCATGGAGAAAATTGAGAAATTCCTCCGCACTATGGGCCATAATGAAGCCAAGGTAGTTCTAAGCTTAAGAGAAGCTCCACATTAGATCTCAATACTGGACTTGGTTTTCTCTTCTAAGGATCACATGAAGATTCTATTGAAGGTTTTGGAAGAAGCCTACTTGCCAAAATTAGTGGATGTGGAAAAATTTCAATATCTGGTTGATCACATTTTTAACAACAATGTGATATCCTTCACTGATGACGACATACCGTCCGAAGGGACCAGTCATTACGAGCCATTGCACATTGCAGTTTTGTCCCCCGGGTATATGTTAGCAGAAGTTTTGATAGATGGAGGTTCGTCTCTAAATATCTCTCCTTATGCCACTTTGGTAAAGATGAACGTCAATCTCAAACGGATCCGAAGTAGCCATACAGTTATCAAAGCTTTTGATGGATCCAGATGAAATTCTGTCAGAGAGATTGAGTTGCCAATTGAGATTGGTCCTAACACATTCAATTTATCCTTCCACGTCCTCAAGATAGATTCAAGATACAACCTGCTATTGGGGAGACCATGGATCCACATGGATGGAGCCGTTCCTTCTACACTACATCAATAACTTAAATACATTGTCAACAATAGCTTAGTCACTGTTAACGCTGAGTCGGAATGTCCTGAACAAGGAAACCTACCACTCATCAGCTTCAATTCAGAAGTTGAGCCGGCCAGTTTTCATACTTTGGAAGTGAGTAACACACAATACCATCCTATTGGAGCACCTTTTCCCGTACCCAAGATTTTTGCTGAAGTGATGGCAGCTACCCAAGAAATGATGTCATTGGGTCATCAACCTGGACAACGGCTCGGTAAAGATCAACAGGGTATTAAGCACCCAATTCAAATGTCCAATCAAACTGGGACAGCCGGACTAGGCTATTCTGCTAGTTCCAGTCATAGGAATCCTCATAAGCACAATCAGATTCCTCAAGCTTCCACCACATTGCAATTTTTTCCACCTGCACCTCATGAGCTGATACAGTATCCGGTAAAGGTGTCAGCCCATGTTATGGCTATGCTGTTTCCCAAACCAGTACCATTAAAAGCAAAAGAGGCCCTAATTCTTGATCCAGAAATTGAAGAAAGGGAACGTAAATGTAAACATGACATCGCCTTGATGATGTTAGGCATACACATCATTGTCCATGATGAACATACAAACAGATACACTCCAGACGATGATTACCCAGATGTTATGGTCATCATTCATGAAAAGGAAGACGATGACAGCCCCTCCATCACTGTAGTCCATCAGGACTTTACCCTCGACAATTGGAGCAGCACTCCATGCATTGGTCGATGAGGGTAAAAGCGCGTAAATCCCTCCGCCAGTAGATAACTTTAATTACTTACTTTTCTATATAGTATTAGCAGTTATTTTATCAGTACATGCTAACACTTTTGTATGATTAAACAGTTTCATATATTAAGTGAAAGCATATTTTGTTTCAGGACTCTGAATTTAGCATAGGCTTCCATGAGTTTATAGCATTACCTCCATGGTCACACAACCCATCTCATATCCCGCATGGATCCTCTCAAGTATGTGTTCAGTAAGCACATACTGAATTGTTGGCTGTCCAAATGGCAGTTTATCCTACAGCAATTTGACATCATCTACGTGACGCAAAAGTCTGTCAAAAGTCAAGGAATTGCAGATCAACTGGCCGCCACACCTGCAGGGGATTACAAACCCTTGGAAACATATTTCCCCGATGAAGGGGTAATAACAATTCAGCAACACCATCATTACAATGCATGCCACACATGGAAAATGTATTTCGATGGAGCCACATTATCTGAAGGTTCTAGAATTTGGAGCAGTTCTAGTATCGATGCATGGGGAGCGATATCCGTCTTTGTCAAATTGCGATTTGTCGGCACCAACAAACCTGTTGAGTATGAAGGTCAGATCATGGGGCTAAAACTTACCCATTCAATGGGCATCAGATGGTTAACTGTCTTTGGGGATTTAGAGTCGGTAATTAAATAATCCACATGAATCTATCAAACCAAAGAATTACATTTGCTACCTTACCATCGGAAAGTTCTACAGATGGCTTTGGAGTTCAAAGAAATCTCCTTTCTACACATTCCTCGTAATAGGAATGATTTTGCGGATGCATTAGCAACATTGGCCTCCTTGATTCACATACCTGACAAGGAAAACATGCCAAGCATCACATTTGCCCTGTAAAAGGTCCTAGCTTATGGGAACTATGTTGGAGAAGTATCGGATGAGCTACCTCCCATCCACAACCCTTGGTATCACCATATCAAGGAGTATCTACAAGATGGATCTACACCCATTGAGGCGAGCTTGACTGAAAAGAGGCGGATCCATCGACTTGCTATGAAATTTTACTTGAGCGGAGATGCACTCTACAAAAGAGATGCAGGATTAGGTCTCCTCAGATGTCTGGACAAAGACCAAGCTCAGAGGCTCGTGGATGAGATCCATGGGGGAGTATGTGGCCCATACATAAGCGGACCCCTACTTATTAAGAAGATCCTCAGAATAGGGTATTATTGTCTTACGCTCAAAGCTGATTATAATGATCACGTCAAGAGTTGCTATCAATGCCAAATTCATGGGAATACTATACATGCCCTTCCAAGGGAACTCCACAACATGAGTTCACCATGGCCTTTCTCAATGTGGAGAATGGACGTGATCGGGCCCATCGAGCCCAAAGCCAGTAATGGACATCGATTCATATTCACTATGATTGACTACTTCACCAAATGGGTAGAAACAGCCTCCTTCCCCAGGGTTACCAAAGAAGTCATCATTGCTTTCATAAAATACAATATCGTCTGTTGATATGGACAACCAGAGGTTATTGTGTCAGACAATACTAAGAACCTCAACAGCAAAATGATGGAGAAGTTATGTAGCAAATTCAACATCAAACATCTTAAATCCATCATCTATCGTCCAAAGATGAATGGTGCTGTTGAAGCAGCTAATAAAAACATCAAGAAGATCATGCAGAAAAGGTCCGCCAATCATAAATGATGGCCTGACCTCTTGCCTTTGACTTTATTAGCCTACAAAACTTCAATGCGTACTTCCACTGGGGCAACACCCTACTCATTAGCCTATGGGATGGAAGTTGTGCTCCCCATAGAAGTGGAAATGGAATCCCTCAGAGTGTTGATGGACGCTCAGCTGGATGAAGACAAATGGGTATAAGACAGGTATCACCAATTGTCTCTAATTAAGGAAAGGTGAACCGCGGCTATCTTCCATGGTCAGCTATATCAGCAAAGGATCGCAAGATCATACAACAGGAAAGTCCAGCTACGACATTTTAAACAACACGACTTGGTTTTGAAGAAAATCATTGACAACCAAGATCAATCTAAGGGAAAATTCGCTCCTAACTGGGAAGGCCCGTTTGTTGTCAAGGAGGTATTGACAGGAGGCGCTCTCAGACTACAAAAAATGGATGGCGATGAATTTCCACGGCTTATCAACTCGGACACCGTGAAATGGTACTATGTCTGAAGTTATCATCAAGCAAACATCATGGTTTTTTGGATCATCAAATCACTACTTTTCTTCCCCTCATGGAAACATACACTTCAAACCAGCAGCCTGGTTTCACCTCATTTCAAAACTTTCACACAATTTCGGTTATCCCCCCAGGGATTGAACCTTTCACACCTGCAGTTTATTCTGAAGACGGGATTAAACTTTTCTACGCTTGCAGTTTGTCCTGAAGACGGGATCAAACTTTTTCCACACCTGCAGTTTGTCCCAATCATGGGATCAAACTTTTTTCTCCCCACAGTATAGCCTGCATATGGGATTCATACTTCTCTTCGATTGGAATTAGTCCTGAGGGGCGAACTACGTCGACCTGATCTTCTTGATACCCGGGAGTGCGTAGGCAAACATATTCTATATGGCCCGGTCACAATAAAAAACAAAAAAACATTTCTGCCCTTTCTCTACTAAAACAAAAACCACAAAAACACTTCTACACCCTTCTTCATCAATAAAGCTTCTACACCCATCTGCCTTTCACAGTAAGCGTTGAACCTCTTACACCAGGTTCGAACTACACAGACCTGACAATAGGAGTATGTAGGCAGCCATTTATGGTTCGGTCTAACCCCCTACCAGAACAAAAATACTTATCACATGGTACTGGGATCAAACTTCAATCCACCACATTTCATCGGCTTCAGACCAAAAGGATGGGACTACCTAACCTCTCCTCACAAATAAGAGATTCGGCGACCATCTAAGTTGTGGTTGTGCCTCAAAGAGAAACACCAATCCATAAGAGATGGAATTAACTAGGCTTCTTAAAAATAGGAGTACTGGCGACCATCTGTGGTGCAGTCAATCTCAGAGAGAAAAAGCCACACTCCTCTCCACATTTCCATATAGAAACCAGTCCCAAGACACCAAAGATGGTAGGGATACACACAGATCAATTATCCATTCTGAAAGATCCTACGACGTCTCAATGTCCACACATCAAGGATGAGTTCAGAATGCATCAAGATCACAAGCCCTGAAGAAATAGGCAAATATCAAACAAGTATCAAGGCATAACTGAAAGGGAAGTAAATCAAAATATATTTCTCTGCAATATATAATACTGTTTGACATATACAATATGTGTTATACATGACAAAATGGCTAAGCTAGTTTGTGCTGGAAAATACAAGTCTATCTACGGATCTGTGTGTATGCGGACTATCAGATCTAACATAGCATCCCTCTCTGAAGAAGGAGGTAACGCTGCTAGCTCCTGCCCAATGTTATCTACACGAGCTAGCAGATCCGAGGCTAACTTCATGGTGGCATGATGCTCATCAATATATGCACTCATATCATCAAGGATGTCAGTTATGAGGGATCTCACTCAAGTACTGTCTGTGACAGCCACATCCCGGGCAGATAGGGCAGCATTCTGCTCTATAATCAATGCATCTTTGGCTGATCTAGCCTCGTCTCTCTCTAAGAGCTACATCTCTCCCATTGAGAGCTGTCAACATCAAAGCCCTAGCCTGATCTCTCTCAAAGGTCTTCAGATGTAGACTCTGCTCCAAATATTGTGCTGAATGCTGAATCACAGTAGCACTCGTAGTGGGAGAATCCATCACAAATGCTGGAAACCCAGTAGTCAAATCCTCCTCGATGGGAATATCAGCCTCCTCTATAGGCTCCTCATCATCAGAATTAGTCCCCTGCACTGTGGATACTACTGCAGCCGATGCAGTCTCTGTCTCCATCCATGCAGAATACTCTGCAGAACAACCCGAATGGCGGACGGAAAACTCAGCTAGTTCTCGCTAATCCCAACAGGCAAATAACCTGGATCTGTCCTCTGCTGATAAGTGGCGAGAAGCGAAGCGCTAACTCGATGCCCCCTTAAAAGGATGGAAGTCCTAAAACTGGTCAAACTGACACATCACGACTAGTGGGTGGTAATAATCATGCCTCTTAAGCCAACTAGAGGAAGATAATCTATGCCTGGAGCATGAGTGATGAAGTTGTAGGGTGAGCTAAGCCCTATACACAGCAATATAGCAAACGGATTTCCGATCCCTGCCAGGAAAGCTGACCAAGATGCAGTATATGTACACTCTGCAGGCTGAAAGGAGTATGACATGGCTATATCATGGGTGAAACAATACTCATACCGTCTAAAAGTGCTAATCAGTCTCAAGTGTGATATAAACCACACGCACAAAGATGATCGAGTTTGCTCAGAATACTCCCGTTAGATAAGTGCAAGTATGTGGTCGACCTCGAGTCTCTCACAGAATCATCGATCGATGGGTGACCCTCCCTGAGAGCTCTCACTGCCATGATGACTCCTATGTCCAACTCATCCATGTACAGTGGCATGTAAATATATGATAGTACACACAATAACAGTACATCCACTCTGGCCAGATGCCAATGATCCTCCAGTGTGGAGAAATCCCCGGAATATCGCGTGTAGCTATCCTCAGAGCCAAATCTGTCAAACAGAAAATGCTGGGATATAATGTGGCCAGATGTGAGCTCATCCTGCACCACCCTACGCCTCCAGCTAGTAAGGGTCATGAACTGCCTACTCATGTCTCCAATCGTCATATGCACGCAAGGTTTGGCTAGTTTAAGCATTGTCAAACGTGCATACTCCTCCAGAGTAGGAGTCAACTCCTGGGTCCTAAATTGGAAATCCTGCCTCTTCGATACCCATTGCTCCAGCATGCCCTCCACGAATCTTGTGGCAACCTGAAACATCAACTAGGTCATAGTATGATGCAACAGATGATCTATAGTCACCCTGTCTGATGGTGACATGCTATCATACTACAATCGCATACCAGATGCCACCAAAAATGGGGGGTATGATCAATAGGGCTAACTATCGTAGAATACATCTGTACGGGTCGTGTCATAAGACCATCTAGGGGTCAATGTTGAATATCTCTGGACATACATACATATGCATAACATAAGAACATGCATGATACAATAGATGGCAATATAATATAGGGAATGGAAAACTGTACATACATTCCTAACTATATCATCATTTAATACATCTCTGTACAACTAAAATACAGGGAAATGGGGCACAGCTACCCTACAACTAACAGAGGCCTATCAAAAGATATAGCGAGAAATGGGGTGAAGCTACCCAATGTCTAACAGAGGCCTATCAAAAAAGATAATGAGAATATATATCAGAAGAAGTCAATGGTGTCAATATCTACATCATCAATGGTGTCTACCTGATGTAACTCCCATGAGTCATTGGATCTCTATCCACAAGGATGTCAGGCCTATACAATGGAGGATCTGAACTGGCAAAACCATATGGGTCACCTGAGGGGCCAGCGCCAGAGCTAGAAGGATCAAAAGTATCTGCCACTAAAGGATCTCTACCCAAGTGTCGGATAAAGAAATGTGCCCGGTCCAACTGCCGGGTCAAATCGGGTCAATCAGGTCACATGAAGTCGGATCTCGACACAAAGCTAGCCAATCTGTCATCATCACGGATCCTGGAACCATATCCCCCATGAACTGAGTGGCACGGGTCTGGGCTCCAATGGTATGAGGGAACCACCAATGCTGGAACATCTCCCGAGTGCAGGGACCCTCTGATAATGTGAAACCGTCAATCCCCACCAGTGGGATATCGATGATGGTTGACTGCGAAACAGGCCAATAACACCTGGCAGGAGGCAAGATCGGCATGCGAATCTCTTCTGTAGTGCTCCTGATAGCACGCTCTCCTAAATAAAGCTCCCATCCTCCATCTGTGAAGAGAGGAATCCTATGGGTGGAAATCACGTGCTCGACGCCAGTCGGGTACCCATCCTCAAATCCAATGCTCAAATGCTCCACAGAGTATAGAACTCACGTGATGACATCCGCTATCAACAACTCCAGCTGTAGGCGGCAATGAGTAAAACCCTCAGCAACAGGGACCTCCGCAAGTATGGAATGATGCCATCTCCATCGTTGTATATAGGTGTCTAAACCTAACACACTCACAGGACGCAAACATAGAAGCCTCTTATAGGCCCAAAACTGCCAACACAAAGGCAAACATCTGCTGTCAGTCATCACTCTTAACCTATACATGGGAAAAAATAAGAGAAATACTCACAAGCAGAAACGGGTAGAATCCTAACCAAGCCTCGGTCAAGCCCCGCGATCGCATGTGCATTCCCCTGAGGAAATAGGCAAAGGTATAGGAACCCCATTCATAATCTCCTATACGGTCCACGTGTCGAGTGACGCTGATCAAAGCGAAGGACACCGTAGAAGAGTTATCTTCTATGAAGCAGCCCCTAATGATCATCAGGAACAATCACCGAAGAATGTAATCCCTGACCCTCACATCATCGAGTATGGGCTCACTCAACAGCCCACTCATAACATCTACGCTCAAAGGACTTGTACGAACAGTCCTGCCCTTGAGCGCACCGTTTAGAACTCCTAATAAAGATCTAACGACAGTAGGGGTGATATCCGCTGTATAAGGCACTGGCTCCCCTCCAAACTCCATACCTGTAATAAACTGCCAATCCATTGGTGTCATCATCACCTCACAATCCAGCAAATGGAGTGACTGAGTCTGGTGAAGCCAGCACTCAGACAATGCCCTAAGGTAACCCCATGGACAACAACGGGGAAGAATTGAAAAGAACGTCCCAAATCCCCAGCCATGTGCAATTGCTCTATAGTCATTATGCAAAGCCTGATATATAGAGTGGATGTTGAACCAGTTCCCTCGAGGCTGTGTAAAGCCAGGAACCTACATCAAATGCAGATCAACATCAGAACCCTTTACTCCTCATCAATATGAAATAAGGAAGATTAAGATCTAACTTTATACCTCGTTTGCGTACAGGTAAACTGAAGGGTGTCGACTTAAATCACCCAGGAACTCTGGGTTCGCCACTTGAATGCCTGGAAAATCCCTAACACGTGCAGCAGGAGAAGGAACCTCAATCGGTACATCCTCCTCCTCCTCCTCCTCGACGTCCGGCACTTCAACCTGGATAGGACGTATCACCGCCTCTACTAAACGATGAGGCTGTCTAACAGAACGGGGTCGAGGCACTTCAGAAGCCCTTCTCTGTACACTAGAAGTGGTCCTGCGGGAACTACTCGGTTGATCCGGATCCATAATATCTGGACAACAAGTCTCCAAATTACCTCAGAAAGGGTGTGGTAATGTTTAACCTGGAGCTTTTCAAAATGCATTTTATGATGCATGCATTATTTTAACATACGTCTACAGTAGAGTTAAAAATGCATGACTACACAATGCCTACATTTTGGAAAATTTTGCCATAGTCCCCTTTGTAAATAGGACTATCCACATGCACATAGGCATGACTAGGTGGCCATTCAGTAGCACAACTACCCACATTCATATACATCCTACATGCATTAATATATCACAGTAAAAAATCCGTAAGTGTAGTCTAATTACCAGGATTATTTTTCTTTTCTACCTTTACTCATTTGTCCTCAAATAGGATGAGAAATGACAGTAAAAGGTGCCAATTTGACTGTTTAAAAAGTCAAATTTTTTCACATCATTATGTTCAACATGGTTTAATACTAACATTTACTATGTTTAATATTTTTATCAAGTCATATTAGCATGCATATTCACTACTATGTGTATAATTGCATTTCATGTGATAAGTCATTTTCCAACGGATAGAAACTGGAAAAGAATACATGCATAAGTTACCAGGACAGTTTAGAACACTTGTACGGTAGCAAAATTTACAAAAGTCCCCTGGATTCAGCAGGTCTGAAGAAGAGCTCTCGGATTTCTTTCGCGGCGCAACTTGAAATTGACTTATGAAAGCAACCTATAGGCTTTACATAGCCACGTTTAGTCGTAGTTGCACCTGTGGCACCCCTTCATGGGTCCCACCCCTCCCGCTTGGTCTAGTTTGAGTTGTAAAGGAGGTCTCACAAGCTGAAAAGGCCAAATCAGGAATAAAAACACTACGCAATTGAGCGGAATAGCCTGGAATCCTGGTTTTCACGGGCCAAACTCTGGCTCCGCACATCACTCATTGGTATTCGCCTGAATGCAAGGTATACTATACCGATGAGCTCAGCTTTTGAAAATCATGCTCGACAATGCATCACACAGGTCCGATGTCGCCAAATACAGGTTCGTAATCCTAAAAGACCTTCCCCGGCAGGGGTCACAACGCCGATTTCAATCATTGATAAAGTATCCTGGCGGGGGTCACAACGCTGATTTCCAAACATTGACATAATCCTCGGCGGGGGTTACAGCGCAATTCGACCATTGATATACGCATCAATGAAGGTCAAACAACCTTGACATGTTCCCCGGTGGGGGTCACAACACAATTTAACCATTGATATACGCGTCAATGAAGGTCAAGTAGCGTTGACATGTTCCCCGGTGTGGGTCACAATGCAATTCAACCATTGACACACATCAATGAATATCAAGCAGCCTTGACAATTTGCCCAGCAGGGATTTATCTGGTGATACACACATCAGCGAAGGTCAGGCATCCTTGACAATACTTACTGTTGGCAGTAACTCAAACAAGATGATGGTATATATTATACACATCCTCAAATAGACAAAGCTTTGTCCCCACAGATCTCTTACACACGAGAGGCACATCTTTGGATTAAAGTCTATATCAAGGATCCAGGACTTTGGTGATAACCCCAACATCAACATTCTTGAAGACTTGGATCGCATGTCCAAGACATCACTGATTGTCATCCCCAGTAGGATTAGTAGGGAACTGGCAATCATTCCATCATGTTGGAAAATAATCCAACAACCTACACACATCATGCATTTGCATCATGTTACTGCACATAGCATCATGTTTATCTTGTTGTATTTCAAGTGTCTAGGATTCTTTATCCTATCCATGCCTTGCATTGCATGAATATGATAAAGAGGGGCATCTGTAGACACTCGAAAGTTTTTGTACACCTGTTACTAACATTACAGGAGAACAGATTCGTCTTTTGGAGATAACCCTGGGAGACAGCTCACATCCATTCCGGATACTATCGGGAATTCAGTTTCAACCGCGAAACACACATCTGGAGTATCAATTCCAACCTAGAAGATAACCCCGAGTTTCATCCTTAGAGATAACCCCAAGGAATGCCATTGCAGTTCCGGCGATAATTCTAGAAATGCTTGTTTCAAATTCATGCAATCAGCTTCAATCTCAGACCTCCTACTAAGGCACTCATTCCAAAGACCTGGAGCTAACACCGAGAAGATATGCACACTTACAGATGACCTTGCGGAATTCAAACACTTACAGTAGTCCAATCTCAGATGTAACCCTGAGCAACGTCTGCTATCAGCTCAAACCGAAGTTAACCCCGGTGAGGGGAAAAATCGTTATCTTGCCACCTCAACCCCAGCGCTACATCTCAACATTTCATACATACATTTCTACACAACAATGTCCCACAAGGGCCAAGGAGTTCCAATCCTGAGTGACTATTGAGCGTAGCAGCACACCGGATAGAATTTGAAGTTTGAAGACCATGGGCATGGTTCCCTCTTTTTGACTTCGTACAACCTCTAATCCCATGTCATTGCATAACTCTCGACAAAAGCAGTCCGAAGAAGGTCTTG
Organism: Panax quinquefolius; assembly: GCA_020205615.1. Lineage (NCBI taxonomy): Eukaryota > Viridiplantae > Streptophyta > Magnoliopsida > Apiales > Araliaceae > Panax > Panax quinquefolius. The sequence continues at coordinate 123,705,140 of CM035156.1, read as the reverse complement.
TACACCTCGTTCGGATGCTCGGATTGAAGTTCTGCAAGTTCGAGCGGACATCATAGTGCACGAGTGCACGTACTTCAAGACAGTGGGACCCGCGGAGCCCGAGGCACCCAAGGCAGCCTCAGGTGTATCTGCGGCTGCAGCAGGTACACCTGCTGTGACGCCCCCAAAATAGGTATACATCACCCATCTTGAGTCGCCAGATATCACACTATAAAAATCAAATACAAACTTCAGTTATACAACTATTGAACTGTCGTGCAGAATACGACCACGGTTAAACTGTGAGTTTTAATACAAATGTATGTAACTCTCATGGTGCCTCGACCACAACCTTACAATGCTACTTTACATAAAAGTACAGTCAAAAACTGTTTTAGAAATTAAAATCTTTAGAAAATGCACAAGGAAACCTTCGTACATGGGAGGCCATGCGTCTAGGTTATGATAGATATCATTTGTCCACAGAATTATCCTTGGTTGACCCAATAGTCCCCAAAGAAAAATAAGAAGATTGCTATCATCTTCTTTCCTATGGTGAGTCTTCTTTTGACATATAATTATCTCCGTTTTCTCCAATTGAGAATTATATTTCTAACAAACTCCAAGATTATATAGGTAGTACTCGTAGATATACTCATCAAGTGGATGTGCACAACCATGTCTTATGATAACATGAGGTTGTATGTTATTAGACATCTTGTACGATAGTGGCAAAACACCCTTCCAAATTTAGGTTCACCTCACCCTATTCGGTTCACCAAAATTAAATATCAAATGACGTATACAATACGACACACTTATCTAAAGTTCTCAACAAAATTATTTCCATACTATTTAGGGAGAACCTCAACGACTATAGACCACCGTTCTATTCCTCGTTATCCCCGCTTTCGACCCAAAGAACACTCTTAATACACAGAAAAGGAATTAGAAGCAAAAGGATGAGCACAACTAGCTCAGTAAAGTATATCATGACTAAAGATAATTAAATTATTAATAGCCTTCGTCAATAATAAATCAGAGATTTAGAACATATCGTAGATGATAAAACTTTTCAACCATAATTACAGCGGAACGAGCAATCCATTAGAAGAGTCAAATAGACCATCAGGTCTATTATCTTCTCCATGTTAAAAGTCCACCAATAATGTTTTATCCCTATAACATCAATCAACAATTCCTGTCCACAATCATATGAATAACTCATAATTGTGATTCTAAATTCTTCTTCGCACCCAGGACGAAGATAATTTTCATCACCTATCTTCACCTGAAACATCAAAAATCATGGTTATACTAAATCACAATTCCTGCTCATAATCATACTAAAAATTTATCTTTTCACACGCCAAAGATATTCATTAACAATTCATCTTTGCACTACAGGCCAAAGACATACAACTGTATTTTAGAAGAGTCAAGTAGATCATGATATCTACTATCTTTTACGAATTAAAAATGTATAATCAATATTTTATCGCTGAGACTCAGCTTAATAAATAATCCACATCATCGAATCATCTTTGCACTACGGCAAAGGATATTTATGTAATCATCAATGGTCATGGTTATACTGAATAATCCCTGGTTATAATCATACCAATAACTGTCCATCAATGCACTACGGGCTAATGAGGACTTTTACCACATTATCTATAACATTACGGGTCATGATTATGCCAAATGATCCCTGGTAATAATCATACCAATAAACAGTTCATCTATGCACACAAGACAAAGATGCTCATCAATCAATAGTTCATCTTTGCACGTAAGCCAAAGATATACAACTGTAAAACCAATAATCAACAGTCCATCTTTTCACATAAGCCAAAGATATACAATAGTAAAACCAATAATCAACAGTCCATCTTTGTGAAGGGATTTTGGCACAAAAACGCAGCGGAAAAATAAAATAATCAAAGCAATTTCTGAAACCCTAAACAAGATCCATGCAAAAATCAATTAATTCAGTGTAAAGAAATTATACTGAATATGAAAGTGCTTCTGAAATGCTTCAAATCTCTAACATAATTCCTCATGAAACTACGTCTCTATGGTATCCACACGAACGTAGCATGAACCGTCGCACGATTCTGCAAAAAATAAAGGACTTGCGGTACTAGCCACCAAAGGAACAGGATTTGATCAAGGGCTTGATGAGTGTTATTCAGTGGAAGGCATCTGATTTAGACTTAATAATTTAATGAGGGATTTTATAAATAAATTTAGATCTCACCAATTTTTAATCTTATTAAGCATGCACATTATTTATCATATCATATCACATATAAGCATAAATAAAGTGCAAAAATAAATGTGTGACAGTTATGGCCCAATCCACTGTCAATCTTTTCAAGCTAATGAAAGATTGAAGGTCAATCTAAGGTGGTAAAAGATCTTAAAATAAATAGCTTCCTTGGATCTTCCTCAAGCATGTGCCTCTTCTCCATCATCATCTGTCCATCGTGTTCTCCATCTTGACATCTTCATCGATTATAGATTATTACATGACATAAAGAAACCTCGAGTTACATTCGAGGGGATTTAGATGAGAAGAGAATATTACATTAGAATTAATAGAAAGGCACGACATGCAAGCCGTATTTCAAAACCAAAAACCACTAACCAATGGGTCAAAAGGCCATAACTATGCACCATGCGTATCACAATAAGCATATAACAATTTATATAAAATTAAAGAAAAATATATAACAAATTGGGGTCACGACTATATCGTGCTAGCAACGATTGTGGGGTCTCCCCACGGCGGTTGTCTCAGCTATGGTCTCGATCGTGAGCGGGTTTGGGCAACGCCTACCGAAATTTTTGAACTACAATCTGTATTACAAAATTTTTCCATACGAATCATTGAAACAGTTTCAGAATCATATATTTAATCCACTAAAATAGTCATAATAACAATACACCCAGTACATATCATATATGTCCAGTTTCAATTAATCATATTAAACCGAATGCATACTTCTAATCCAATTAGAACATAAGTTGTATACTGTTATTATGCCATATAAGATACAATTAACAGAACATCATATACATGCATATCTATCACTGATATTCATAATACCAGAATACGCTTACATACAGAATATCATATACTCAATTTCAGATCGGTAAAATTGTATCATCATATATCATATATATATCGAAAATAATATAATCAATTTCAGATCGGTAAAATTGTAACATCATATATCAAATATATCGAAAGTAATAAAACACGCAATCTAAATTAATCATTTCGCAAGTAGCTCTGATACCACTGAAGGAATTTCGGCAAAAAAATGCAGCGGAAAAATAAAATAATCAATTCAATTTCTGAAATCCTAAACAAGATCCATGCGAAAATCAATTAATTCAGTGTAAAGAAATTATACTGAATATGAAAGTGCTTCTGAAACGCTTCGAATTTCTAATGCAATTCCTCACAAAACTACGTCTCTATGGTATCCACACGAACGTAACACGAATCGTTGCACGATTCTGTAAAAAAAAATAGGACTTGCGGTACTAGCCACCAAAGGAATAGGATTTTTGAAAGGTTTTCTCTCTAGTCTCTCTCTAAGAGCGGCTAGGGTTTTTGGATTATGAATAATCCCTAAAATGGCTGCTACATATCATATATATAGCTATTAAAAGGAATTATTCAAAACCTAATAAAATCCGAATTTATATATATATATATATATATATATATATATATATATCTTAATTAAGTCTTTCTTAATTAATATACCTATATATAAATTATTCTATTAATTTAAATTCGTAATTTAAATTCTATCAATCATATTGATATATTTAAATCTTTATAATTTAAATTAATTTCCTTTTAATTGCGTTCTATGTGTGTGACCCTATAGGTTATTATTACGTTGGCAATAATTTTAAAATGATATTATAAAATTATAAACAGTGAGCGACATCTAGTAATGCATCACTACTACCCAAGTAATAATAAGATCGATGATTCGATGCAACCTTTTAGTGACCAATGTTTCAATATAATTTAATCCTTTTAACCTTAATATCCTAGATTAAACTCGAGTCATGGAATGTGTCATACTCTTCATAATTTAATCTGAGTTTTCTTGATCAATGAGTAGACTATATGAAACAAATCACTATTTGAGCATGGCCATGCATTTCATAGTCCTACTCAATCAAGAGGCCTATGGATATCACCCCTAATATATAGGATGGTTAAATTCCATCTAGATCACTCATATTCCTCACACGATTCATGATGTACCCAATAATCACCTTTATAGTCCACCCTATTAAAGGTGACATTTGATGATATCAAAGTACATAAATTCCCGTGTAGTAATATAGTGATTTCAGGTCAGAGGACCATTACATTATTGTCACTATGAGAATTGCTAATGACATTGCATAATATTCCACGTAGAATTCTCATGGCGGGTCTATCCCGTACATCGTTCTCTAACATGTACCTATGCATTGACTTAATATCTCATATATTTATGACTAATGAGATTTGGTCATCAGTCAATCCACATACTAGTCTTAATGCATCATTGTTGTCCCATCAATAATGATACTCGACTAGGGACATTTAAGAACAATGATACTAATTGTAATTATATAATCTCATGTTCAAGTCACATACTTGAAACTATATAATTTGTATCACAATTCTAAGGATTTTTATTATGTTAACATTTATATAACGCAGTAAATAAAACCATAATAAAATCATTCATTTATTCAATCAAATATAATATCAAAACGTTAAGCAGTTATATCAAATAATTGGCCTCTAGGGGATAAACCCCAACAGTCTCCCACTTGCACTAGAGCCAATCACTCATGTATCTAATACCCATGGAACTAGTGAATCGTGCTTAGCTTCGCTGCGATAAAGCCTTGGTCGGTGGATATGCAACATTATCATCGATTGGCACTCTTCCTATATGTACATCTCCTCTATCAATGATTTCACGGATGAGATGGTACTGCCTAAGTATATGCTTGGATCGTTGGTGAGATCTGGGTTCCTTAGGCTGTACAATGGCTCCATTGTTATCATAGTATAGCTTAATCGTATCAACAATGGTTGGAACAACACCTAGTTCAGAGATGAACTTTTTAATCCATACAGCCTCCTTGGCCGCACTAGAAGCAGCAATATACTCTCGACCTCTGTTGTAAAATCGACTCACATCTCTTGCTTGAACTCTTCCATAACAAAGACCACCATTAAGGCAAAACACAAAACCGGACTGAGACTTATAGTCATCATTGTCAGTCTGGAAACTAGCATCTGTGTAACCCTTTACTGCCAGTTCGTCTTCACCTCCATATACCAAGAATGAATCCTTAGTTCTTTTTAGGTACTTGAGGATATTCTTGACTACTGTCCAGTGACCTTCACCTGGATTCGACTGGTATCTATTTGTCATGCTCAAAGCATACGAGACATCCGGACGAGTACATATCATTGTATACATGATAGATCCAATTGTCGAAGCATAAGGGATCTTTCTCAAACGCTCCTCATTATCTTGTGATTGAGGACATTGGGCCTTAGAGATCTTTACACCATGAGTCATGGGTAAGTGTCCTCTTTTTGCCTCTTGCATGCTGAACCGTTTTAGCACTTTATCAATATATGTACTCTGACTTAGGCCGAGTATTTTCCTCGATCTATCTCGATAGATCTTGATACCTAAAATATTGGCTACATCACCTAAATCTTTCATGGAGAAACATTTTCCTAACCATATTTTTATAGCTTGTAATGATGGAATGTTATTCCCAATAATTAATATGTCGTCAACATATAATATCAGGGATACAATATGACTCCCACTAACCTTCTTATATACACAAGGTTCATCTTCATTTTTAATAAAGCCAAACTCTTTGACTGCTTTATCAAATCAAAGATTCCAACTCTAGGAGGCTTGCTTCAATCCATAAATGGATTGCTGCAGCTTACATACCTTTCCAACATCCTTTGGATTGACAAATCCCTCAGGTTGTGTCATGTACACATCCTCAAGGAGATTTTCGTTAAGGAAAGCAGTTTTGACATCCATCTGCCAGATTTTGTAATCGTAAAAGGCTGCAATAGCAAGTAAGATCGTGATGAATTTAACCATTGCCACTGGAGAGAAGGTTTCATCATAGTCAACACCTTGAACTTGTTTGTAACATGAGGTTGTATGTCATTAGACATTTTGTACGATAGTGGCAAAACACCCTTCCAAAGTTGGGTTCACCTCACCCTATTCGGTTCACCAAAATTAAATATCAAATGACATATATAATACGACACACTTATCTAAAGTTATCAACAAAATTATTTCCATACAATTTAGGGAGAACCTCAACAGCTATAGACCACCGTTCTATTCCCCTGTTATCCCCGCTCGACCCGGCAACACTCTTATTACCTAAAAGGAATTGTGAAGCAAAAGGGTGAGCACAACTAGCTCAGTAAATAATATCATAACTAAAGATAATTAAATTATCAATAGCCTTCGTCAATAATAAATCAGAGATTTAGAACATATGGTAGATGATAAAACTTTTCAACCATAGTTACAGCGGAACGAGCAATCCATTAGAAGAGTCAAATAGACCATCAGGTCTATTATTTTCTCTATGTTAAAAGTCCACCAATAATGTTTTATCCCTGTAACATCAATTAACAATTCCTATCCACAATCATATGAATAACTCATAATCATAATTGTGATTCTAAATTCATCTTTGCACCCAGGACGAAGATAATTTTCATCACCTATCTTCACCTGAAACATCAAAAATAATGGTTAAACCAAATCACAATTCTTGCTCATAATCATACTAATAAATTCATCTTTGCACTACTGCCAAAGATATTCATTAACAATTCATCTTTGCACTACAGGCCAAAGACATACAACTGTATTTTAGAAGAGTCAAGTAGAGCATGATATCTACTATCTTTTATGAATTAAAAATGTATAATCAATATTTTATCCCTAAGACTCAGCTTAATAAATAATCCACATCATCGAATCAACCCTGCACTACGGCCAAGGATATTCATGTAATCATCAATGGTCATGATTATACCGAATAATCCCTGGTTATAATCATACTAAGAACTGTCCATTAATGCACTACGGGCCAATGAGGACTTTTACTACATCATCTATAACATTACGGGTCATGATTATGCTGAATGATCCCTGATCATAATCATACCAATAAACAGTTCATCTATGCACATAAGACAATGATACTCATCAATCAATAGTTCATCTTTGAACGTAAGCCAAAGATATACAACTGTAAAACCAATAATCAACAGTCCATCCTTGCACGTAAGCCAAAGATATACAACTGTAAAACCAATAATCAACAGTCCATCTTTGCACGTAAGCCAAAGATATACAACTGTAAAACCAATAATCAACAATCCATCTTTGCACATAAGCCAAAGATGAGTTTCATCATAATAAAAGCATGAGGATGATGATAATGATATAAACATTAATCAAACGAAATCAATGATAAATATTAAAGACTTTAAATTTATCCAAAGTTTAAAAATATCCAAATTGTCAACATGATACTGCTTTGTGGAGTAAACGTCAAGAATAATATTCATGTACCAAAAATAATTTGGGACAGAAAAGAAATATATTTTTCGGGTAAATAGTACCCGCAATAGTACCCTATGAATAGTACTTCGGGAATATTACCTCGTGAATAGTATCTTGGCACGAAAAGTACCCCAAATACCCGAGTGAATAATATTTGGGTGAATAGTAATCTAGGTGAATAGTAACCCGTGAATAGTAACTCATGAATAGTACTCTGACACGAAAAGTGCCCCGAATACCTGAGTGAATAATACTAGAGTGAATAGTAACCAGGTGAATAGTAACCCGTAAATAATAACTCATAAAGAAAATACCAAAGAAAATGATATTCCATGATGAGTACAAAAGAAATGATATCTCATACGAGTATAATAGAATATACAAAACTACAAATGGATTTTTACCTGTCATGCGGTAATCCATGTAGACAGATCATTTCCACAATTTAATAAAGAATGAATACAAAGTATCATTCAACATGCATGTTGTAATCCACATAGACATGTTATTCCAACAGAATAATAAAGAATGGAATAACAAAAGAATTCACCAGGCATGCGATAGGCCTTGCAGATGAGTTATTCCAACAGTAATAATAAATAATGGAACCAAGTCATGCGAAATCCACTTACGCATGAGGATATTCCAATGTAATAATAAAGAATTGAACCCGGTCATGCGTAATCATGCATGCACGAGGATATTCCAATGAATAATAAAGAATGGAATAATGTAAGAATTTCACCATATATGCGGTGATAGCATAGGCGAGTTATTCCAACATAATAATAAAGAATGGAATAACGAGAAGAATTTCACAGTGTATACGGTGAGTCCGCGATATCTGAGTTATTCCAATGTAATAATAAGGAATGGAATAACAATAGCTCTCTTCATGAATACAAAAGAAATATACCCGTTACTATAATAATAATATCCCTTACCTTAGAAAAAACTGGATACTAGAAAAGTGAGGTAGCAGAATTCTCTTCTTCTTTCTCTCTATAATTTCTTTCTATAATAATTGCTCTATAGCTTTAGTGAATTGGTGAGAAATGAAGGAAGAATGAGCTTCTATTTATAGGAAAATATAGTTTTGATAATTGCATGTTTTGGGGCTAGAAATATTACACTATAATAACTTCCTCTTTTTCTTCATTTTTAATTGAGTCTTGCAAGTATTATCAAACTTGCACCACCTCCCCTAATAGTAAATAATGTAAATCAATAGTTCAATCATGTGAATCAATAGTTATAATCATGTGAAAATACGAATTACAGTATAGTACCTCCATCTATACCTCCATTTTTAACTTAGCCATGCAAGTATTATCAATCTTGCACCACCTCCCCTAATAGTACAAGAATGTGAATCAATATTACACACATGTGAACAAATAGCTATAATCATGTGAATTAATAGCAATTAGTTGCTCATTTATCCGGTTAATTACCCGATTGGTCAATATAACCTCTAGACATCAATTATTATCGAAATAAATGTCGATATCCACTAACACTAATAATTCCAACACAATGGAACTATCAATTTCATCTTTAATCAACACGAACTTATTCATCATTAATATTATAATTCATTATATTTAACAACCAGGTCGTTCCCAGGAAAGAGGGGGCTTTCCGATAAGGATTTCTCCCTATTGGCGCGCAATTAGATGACCAAACCTCTCCTTGACAGAACTTCTAGACATTGTTAATATTGCAAATAATAATATGAATAACTTTTTCGTCTCAATTATTGATTTAATAATATAACATATTATGCAGATGATACTATGACAATAATTGAATCAATAATATAAGAGATATGATGCAACAATTACTGTAGCAATAATTGAGTATAACTGAGTGACTTATCACGTAAGCATCAATAATCAATACCGTGTGTTACTATGCAACCACGCGTATTATTATACTTTTACTACCGGGTAGTTCAACAGTTTTAACGGTAACACTTTCGCCGTTATTTTTATATAAAAGATAATTCTGTCGTTTTCTTACTACGACAATTCTTCCGTTGTGGGGTCCAAAAATGATTATGCCTTTCTACGAATATATCCTGTGAAAAGGAATATTCCCCGACCAATCGAATATTCCCCGACACAATGAATAACAACTTGCTTACTTTGAAAAATTTTCAAGTATCACCCTTAACTTTAACCCTTTCTCAATTTAACCATTTACTAAATAAAATAATAATTATAAGAAAATTGAATACTTTCATTTCATAATTTCGGGATCTCACACATGCGGCCACCAACTCTATAAATATAGAGCTTGGGGTGGCCATTTGTAAGAGAAAAAGAGGCGAGGAAGCCCTGTCCAATTTGTTCTGTACACACCCCATATTGAGTGCTTTCTCATTATAAACACCTGTTAGCTCACATATAGCTATATTTTACCGGCGGGAGCTGAGTGTTTATCCATCTAGAGTCATAGAAGCCTTCCTTGGCAGCCCACTGTAAGCCATCTCCCACTCCATAAAGCCTTTCTCTTCATCTTTGCATACACTATTCTTCACATTGAGAGTCGTGTTGTGTGTGTATGCCCAGACTTCGGTCGATGATTTTCATTTCTGTCTATACATATATACTTATATATGTATATATTTTTATATATGGACTAACATTATCGAGTTATGCCTCGATTGAGCCTAGACTTTATGTGTCAGGCGTTTACTTGCATATATATATATATATATATATATATATATATATATATATATATATATATATAACTATCGAACTATTGTTAACTCGCTCGATGAGCCCATATTTTATATCCCAGATGCGTTTATTGCTTTTATATATATATATATATATATATATATATATATATATATATATATATATATATATATATATATATATATAAATGACAAATCATTTGAAATGATAAACCAAGCCGGGATTAAGAAACATCCTGTGCGTGTACCACTTATATATATATATATATTTACATTTATGTCAGGCCTGGAGTTTACTTCATTACCTTTTACTGCTTTATATACATTTCGTCCCGCCTAGAGTTTACTTCGTGGCTGTTGATCGTCTTTACTGCTTTATTTACATTTAGTCCCGCCTAGAGTTTACTTCGTGGTGGTTGATCGCATTTACTGCTTTATTTACATTTCTGATCCCCCATAGAGGTGCTTCGTGGTGGTTGATCATGTCTCTATATATATATTTACCGCTTTTATATATTTACATTTCCGATCCCCCATGGATGTGCTTCGTGGTGGTTGTTCATGTCTCTCTCTCTCTCTCTCTATATATATATATATATATATTAACAACTTTTATATATATAACTGCTTACTGCTTTTCATATAAATTACAACATCATGTGAGCCTAGGAATTATGTGATCACAGATTCAGTCTACTTAATCTAGATTCGGTTCCCGTGATGGACATTTTCAACTGTAAGCATCTTGTACATTATTTAAAGTGTTTACATTTCCTTAGATGGCTGTCATGCCCATGAGGAGTTCGGCATTACTATATATATTATTTTATCGAAGATGCTTCGCATTTCAAAAATAAAAGCAAACAAGCTGAACATTTAATAATAAAATGGAAGTATGAAAAGGTCTCAATTACTATTGAGCATATGGTTTGAAAAACCTCTTTTACAAAACTTCATTGCTATATCATGTTTAAAACTAAATTTTCATATAAATTCAAACCCTTTGTATATAGGTGCGAACGAGGCCTCGCACTACTTCCAAATAAATTGCACATTGATCCACACACACACACACACGCACACACACATTCATATAATAGTTTCTTAAAAAGTGGCGGTCACCGTGGTAACACGGATGTCGGGGGGTGCCTAACACCTTCCCTCCGCATAATCAAACCCCCGAACCCAAATGAATCTCGGTTTCACAGAATCGTTTAGCAGTGTCACATCAATGGGTCAATGTGCAAACCTTTTCTCGGTTGCGTTGGTGTAACCAGTTAAAAACACCAACTGGTGACTCTTACAGTCAAATCGTCGACATGATACATGTCAGACCTTTTTCACTTGTTTTTTCAAACAAATCTCACATAACATGAGAATACCAAAGAACAAGAAACGAAAAGGGACAAATAATAATCCCGACGGCGACAATGATAGCATGTAAACATGTATACATTCCTTAAGACTAAACTACATAAGTTTTTATAGGGAAACAATTGGGTCTGTTACCCGTTCAAAGTCCAAAAAGGCCATGAGCCTATAGCCAATTATGTCTTCATCTGACCAGTCTAATCCTGCTCCTATCTCTCGAGAAGAGTTTGACGGATTAAGCAAGCAAATTATATATTTGGTTGTTCTGCTTAAAGAACTACACCAGTCTACTCAAGGTTCGCGAATACCCGTATACGTAGAATCCTCTACACAGGGAGGAACACAAGGTTCGGATAAAACAATTTCAGAACTTTAGTTGGATCTAACCAACAAAATTCCTGAAAACACCCATCTCAAAGAAGATCCTGACACCGGTGATATCAGGAAAAAAGTCCTTCAAATGGAAGAGACCATTCGGTCTATAAAAGGGATTAGTGCACACGAGAGTGTTTCCTATGCTGATCTTTGTATATTCCCTGGTGTTCATTATTCAGAGAAATTCAAGACTCCAGACTTTGAAAAGTATGATGGGTTGGGAGATCCTTACACACATTTGAAGGTATTCATACGAGAACTCAGATCTTATGCCGAGGATGAAAAGCTCAGAATGCAGCTGTTTCAAAATAGTCTAACTTAGAAGCCCGATCGTTGTATACCAAATTAGACAATTCTAAAATACATAGCTGGGAAGACTTAGCTCATACCTTCCTCACTCAATACAGCTTCCAGTCTCAAATGGCTCCTGACCGGTACCAAATTACCAAAATCAAGAAACAGTTTAGTGAGTCATTTAGAGAGTATGCTCAAAGGTGGAGGCGCCTTACTGCTCAAGTTATTCTTTCTATGACAAAGTCAGAAATGGTTCTGACTTTCATAGACATACAAGAAGCTCCTTTCTATGAAAGAGTTTTAGCTGCTATTGGTAAACCATTTTTTGAAATGATAAAAATTGGAGAGATGGCTGAGATGGGATTGAAGTCAGGAAAAATTCAAGACCTAGCCACTCTGAAAGCTGTTGCTGAGCACATCCAGTCTGGAACTTATGGAAACAACCCCCGGAGGGTCCATAAAAAGAAAGAGGAGGATGTTTCATTGATACTACAAGGTCAGAAAGGCAGTCAGAACATGCCTATATTGTGACACCCCCAAAATATGTAAACATCACCCATCTTGGGTCGCCAAATACATGGTACTAAATACAAATATAAACTTAATTATACAACATGAGCTGAGAGTTTTTACACGAATATTGTCTTCTAGACAATATCCAAACTCAAATGGAGTCCTCATTACATTTATTGTCACACTATTTTATAGAATAGTGAGAACTACTATAACACCCTCTTGGACCATAACTCCGTTCCCCGACTAGTTCCGGCAACGTTCTCATTTCCTGAAGAGAACAATGGAAGTAAAAGGGTGAGCTCAACTAGCTCAGTAAGAAATATTATGACTAAGATAATGTAAAATAAGTTATCATTAGCCTTCAACAATGTTAAACTGATAGAATATAATAGACAACAAGTTTAACTATAGCGGAACACGTAATCCATTATAAGATTCAAGTAGAGAATGATATCTATTATCTTCTATGATTTAAAAAGTTTATCATTAACTTTATCGCTGGGACTCGGCTTTATAAATAAATCACATCATCGAATCATCCCTGCATTATGGGCCAAGGATTTGCATTAGTATCACGTTGACAAATTAATCTTGCACTACGGGCCAAGAATATTTGTGTAATCATAAATGGTCATGATCATACCGAATTATCCCTAGTCATAATCATACCAATCAAACATTCCATCTATGCACGCAAGCCAAATATGACTTTTATCATAATATAAGAATGAGGATGATGACAATGATATAAGAAATGAATTAAAAGAAAGCAAAGTATAAATTTTTAAAGATTCATAACTTAATTTATCCGGAATTCAATAATGTCCAAATTGTCAACATGATACTGCTTTGTGGAGTAAAATTCAAGAATAATATCCATGTATCAAAAATAATTTGGACAGAAAAGAAATAAATTTTTTGATGAATAGTACCCCTTGAATAGTACCTTGTGAATATTACTTTGGGAATAGTACCCCGGGAATAGTACCTCAACATGAAAAGTGCCCCGAAAACTCGAGTAAACAATATTTGAGTAAATAGTAACCAGGTGAATAGTAACCTATGAATAGTAACTCATAAATAGTACCCCAACATGAAAAGTGCCCTGAATACCCGAGTGAATAATATTCTAGTGAATAGTAACCGGGTAAATAGTAACCCATGAATAGTATCCCAGGTGAAAATATTGATATTTAATAAGAAATTTCATATCAATATTCCAATGAAACGATACTGGATGAAGCGCAAAATTCAAGAATATTCCACTAATTTCAAGGATTATAGAAGCAATACTTACCATAGTAAGTTTAGATTTAAGAATATGAAAATAAATAACATACGAAACTGCAAATGGATTTTCACCTGTCATACGGTACGTAATCCGCGTAGACAGGTTATTCCGACATATTAAAGGATGAATACGAAAAATAGTATTCCTTATGAATACGAAAGAAATAATACCCCTTACCTTAGTAGAAGGCTGGATACTGCAATAGTGAAGTAGCAGAATACTATTCTTCTTGCTCTCTATAGTTTCTCTCTCTATAGTGTCTCTTGTGAATCTCAATGAATTGGTGAGATTGAAAGAAGAATTAAACTTCTATTTATAGGAGAATGGACTAAATAGTAACTGATTCATGAACGGTCTAGATTGATTTACTATTATAACGAACAGTTTATATTGATTACTATTAAAACCACAACCGACTGTCCAGATTGATTTACTTTTAAAACCACCACCAACGGTCCAAATTGATTTACTTTTAAAACCACCATCGACGACCCAGATTGATTTACTATTAAAACCACCACCGACAGTCTAGATTGATTTACTATTAAAACCACCATCAATGGTCTAGATTAATTTACTATTAAAACCACCATCAATGGTCCAGATTGATTTACTATTACAACCACCATCAATGGTCCAGATTGATTAACTATTAAAACCACCATCAATGGTCTAGTTCGGTTATGTATTAAAACCACCATCGACGGTCCATAAAATTAGTAAATCTTCCCATGGAATACTAAGTCAAACTTACAACAAACGCCTCATAACAATCCCTATATTTATATCAAAAATTGAATAAATACTTACCACAAATTATTTATCTTTAATAAACACATTTTTAATCTATTAACAAGTATTCATCATTAATAATATAACTCACATTATTTAACAACCATATCATTCCTAAGAAAGAGGGGGCTTTCCGATAAGGATTTCTCCCTATTGGCACACAATTAGGTGACCAAACCTATCATCGACAGAACTTTCTAGACATCATCAATATTCTAAATAATAATATGAATAACTTTGTCATCTCAATTATTGATTTAATAATATAAAATACTAATATTATGATAATAATTGAATCAAATAACGTGAGATATTATGCAGCAATTACTGTAGCAATAATTGTGTATAACTATGTGACTTATCATGTAAGCATAAATAATCAATACCGTGTGCTACTATGCAACCACGCGTATTACTCTACTTTTACCACCGGGTATTTCAATAGTTTAACGGTAAAACTTTCGTCATTATTTTTATAAAAAGATTTTTCTGTCATTTTCTAACTAGGACAATATTTCCGTTGTGGGGTCTACCAATGATTATGTTGTCGTAAGAATATTCCCTGTTAAAACGAACATTCCCCGACCAATCGAATATTCCTTGACACAATGAATATTTTATATCAACTTGCTTACTTTGCAAAATTTTCAAATATTACCCACAACTATAACATTATATCATATCCACACCATAATATTCAAAAATATATTTCGAGAAAAATTATTCTTTAATCAAAAAAAGTTGGGGTCTTACATATATAAAGGAGGAATTACTCCCCTTTTAAAGCACAGTCTTCCGACCCCACATTGCCAAAGGGTGGAGAAGTACAACACAATTGAGCGTTCACACCCCTAGGGGATTCGCTCAAAAATGTTCTCAATCTTCTAATTACTCAGAACAAAATTACACATCTTCTTCCACCAACGAACCCGAATGGAAAGGGTTACAATGCTACATGGAAGTGTGCTTATCATGCTGGGGCACCGGGACATGACACTCAGTATTGCTGGGCCTTGAAACACAAGATTCGGGATTTAATTGACAATAGGGAGATTGTTGTGACTAAACCCGACCAACCTCATGTGCAAGACAACCCTCTTCCTCAACACAAAGAAGAAGAGGTCAATATGATTAATTGGAGTAGTGGCCAAAGTTCCAATTACGTTGTTGAACCTTCCCAGACCAGTAAGGACGGTGCTGAAAGATGGGATTATGCACAGTTCCAATTTATGACGGAATGAAAGATTAAAGCGCTTTGCAAGCAAGTAGACCAATTGGCAGAAATAGTGATCCATCAACATCAAGTCACACGGCAATTAGTCAGTCAGGAGTATACTAGTCTCCTTCTTTTTGTCATGAATACTCCATCATCGCCTTTAGAAAGTGAAACACTAGAGGAGAAAGTTGCAAAAAGAGCAAGTGCCAAAGCCCGTCGGGATTTTTCCAACAAGAGGGAATTTACATACCTTGGCCAACCTGTGGAGGAGATATTCCAGATGTTGATCAATGAAGGAAGAATTACATCCCTTCTACCTCTAATCAATCCCCGTTCCAGATGGTTCAATTCCAATGTAGTATGCCAGTACCACTCCAACTCTCGCGGTCACAACACAGAAGAATGTTTGGCACTCCGCAACCTTATTCAAAATTTAATAGACAACGGTGTCCTGCAAATGGAAGATGATGACACTTTGTTACTCAAGAGTGGGAACATATATCCTACAAAATGGAAGGACAACGTAGCAGTTATATCCGCTGAGGATGATTTGGCTGCCAGACCACTCATAATACAAATAATTCAACTCAAAGGTGCTGACAATCCTTTGAAAGTGGCTGCACCAGAGCCAATTCTCTTGCCATCTAGGCCACAATACCCTGTTGTCAGCTTGAAAAAAGTCCCATGGAAATATGGGTAGGCTAAAAGATCTACCTCACATACAACTGCTTCAGTGGCAAAGGAGAATCCACTGTATCTTCCCCATCGGGTGATGAAACCTACCATCAAGTCAAATGGGAAAGTTCTCATGGAGAAAATTAAAGAGTTCCTCCGTACCATAGGCCATAATGAAGCCAATGTGATTTTAAGCTTGAGAGAAGCTCCATAACAAATTTCTATACTGGACTTGGTTTCTCTTCCAAAGATCACATGAAGATCTTGCTAAGGGTCTTAGAAGAAGCTCATTTTCCTAAATCAGTGGAAGTGGAAAAATTCCAACATCTGGTTGATCACATTTTAAACAACAATGTGATATCTTTCACTGATGACGACATACCCGCTGAAGGGACTGGTCATTTTAAGCCGTTACACATAGCAGTTTTGTCCTCCAGATATATGGTAGGAGGGGTCTTGATAGATGGAGGTTTATATCTGAATATCTGTCCTTATGGTACCTTGGAGAAGTTGAATATCAACCCCAAGAGGATCAAAAGCAGCTAAATAGTTATCAAAGCTTTTGATCGGTCCCGATGAAACGCCGTTGAAGTGATTGAACTACCAGTGGAGATTGGTCCACATACATTCAGTGTATCCTTTCACGTGCTCAGAATAGCAACAGGATATAATCTACTTTTGGGAAGACCATAGATTCATATGGCTGGAGCCGTCCCTTCCACCCTTCATGTAAGACCCTAACTTTTATGAATAAAGAATAATTTTAAAATTTTACAAATTTTGCAAAGTAAGCAAGTGGTTATATAATATTCGATTGGTCGGGGAATATTCGTTTTAACAGGGAATATTCGTACGACGGCACAATCATTGGTGGACCCCGCAATGGAAGTATTGTCATAGTCAGAAAATGACATAATTATCTTTTTATAAAAATAACGGTGGAAGTTTTACCGTTAAACTGTTGAACTACCCGGTAGTAAAGTACAGTAATACGCGTGGTTGTATAGTAGCACATGGTATTGATTATTGATGCTTACGTGAGAAGTTACTCAATTTTACTCAGTTATTGCTACAATAATTGTTGCATCATATCTCTCATATTATTGATTCGATTATTGTGACAGTATTATCTGCATAATATGATATATTATTAAATCAATAATTGAGACGACAAAGTTATTCATATTATTAAATTGCAATATTTACAATGTCTAGAAGTTCTGTCAAGGAGAGGTTTGGTCATCTAATTGCGCTCCAATAAGAAGAAATCCTTATCGGAAAGCCCCCTTTTTCTTGGGAATGACCTGGTTGTTAAATATTGTGAGTTATATTATTAATGATGAATAAGTTCGTGTTGATTAAAGATGAAATTGATAGTTCCATTTGTGTTGGAATTACTAGTGTTAGTGGAAATCGACTTTTATTTCGATATTAATTGATGTCTGGAAGTTTTACTGACCAGTCGGGTAATTAATCGGATAAATGAGAAATTAATTGCTATTAATTCACATGATTATAACTATTTGTTCACATGTGTGTACTATTGATTCACATTATTATACTATTAGGGGAGTTGGTGCAAGATTGATAATACTTGCATGACTAAGTTAAAAATGGAGGTATAGATGGAGGTACTATACTGTAATTCGTATTTTCACATGATTATAACTATTGATTCACATTATTTACTATTAGGGGAGGTGGTGCAAGTTTGATAATACTTGCAGGACTAAATTAAAAATAAAAGAAAAGTTGAAGGTATTGTACTGTAATATTTCGAGCCCAAAACGTGCAATTATCGAAACTATATTTTCCTATAAATAGAATCTCATTCTTCCTTCATTTCTCACCAATTCACTAAAGCTTTAGAGCAATTATTATAGAGAGAAATAATAGAGAGAAAGAAGAAGAGAAGTTTCTTTGCCTCTACTCCAAAGATCCAGGTTTCTTTATAAGGTAAGGGTATTATTTCTTTCATATTAATGAAGAGAGCTACATTATTCAATTCTTTATTATTATGTTGGAATAACGATATGCTATGCAATCTTTGCATATATGGTGAAATTCTTACATTATTCCATTCTTTATTATTTTATTGGAATATCACATGCGTGCGTAATTACGCTAGACACGGTTCCATTCTTTATTATTCTATTGGAATAACTCGTTCGCAATGCGATTCATCACATGCATAGTGAATTCTTTGTTATTCCATTTCGTATTATTCTCGTTGAAATATCCATGCGTGCGATTACGCTAGACTGTTTCCATTCTTTATTATTACATTGGAATAACCTGTCTGTGCGGTCTATCGCATGCATGGTGAATTCTTCTGTTATTTCATTCTTTATTATTCTATTGGAATATCCTGTCTGTGTGGATTACGCATGACCTGGTTCCATTCCTTATTATTGTGTTGGAATAACCTGCCTATGTGGATTACCGCATGCATGGTGAATGATCCTTTGTATTCATTCCTTATTAAACTGTGGAAATGATCTATCTACGTGGATTACCTTATGACGGGTGAAAATCCATTTGCAGTTTCATATATTCTATGATACTCATTTGGATAAAGTTTTGGCTTCTATACTCCATGAAATTAGTAGAATATCCTGGATATTTGCGCTTCATCTGGTATCTTTTCATGGAAATATTCTTCTGAGCATTCTTGAATTTTACTCCATAAAGCAGCATCATGTTGACAATTTGGACGTAATTGATTTTAAGATAAATTAACTTATAAATCTTTAAAATTTATTCTTGAACTTGTTTTATTGAATTATTATGTCACTGTCATCATCCTCATGCTTATATTGTGATGAAAGTCTTTTTTGGCTTTCGTGCATAGATGGACTTGGTATGATTATGACCAGGGATTATTTGGTATAATCATGACCTGTAATGTTATAAATGATGTGGTAAAAGTCCTCAGTAGCTTGTAGTGCATTGATGGACAGTTTTTGGTATGATTATGACCAGGGATTATTCGGTATAGTCATGACCATTGATGATTTAATGAATATCCTTGGCCCGTAGTGCAGGGATGACTCGATGATGTGGTTTATTTATTAAGTTGAGTTTCAGCAATAAAAATTGATGAAAACATTTTAAATCATAGAAGATAGTAGATATCATGCTCTACTTGACTCTTCTAATGGATTGCTTATTCCGCTGCAGTTAAATTTGATGTCTATTGTATTTTATGAGTTTAACATTGTTGAAGTCCAATGATAATTTATTCTGCATTATCTTAGTCATAATATTTCTTACTGGGCTAGTTGAGCTCACCCTTTCTTTCACTGTTCTCTTCAGGAAATGAGAACGTAGCCGGGACTAGTCAGGGAACGGAGTGACGGTCCAGATGATAGCATTAGTAGTCCTCACTATTCTTTGAATTGGCTGACATAAAATGTAATAAGGACTCCATTGAGTGTGGATATTGTCTAGATGACAATATTTTATTAAAACTTTTAGATTATGTTTTGTCCTATTTTACACGACTGTTGTATAATTAAGTTGTATTTGAATTTTGTACCATGTATTTGGCAACTCAAGATAGGTGATGTATACCTATTTTGGGGGTGTCACAATTGGTATCAAAGCTTAGGGATATGATCCCTGGCTGAGATGTGAGACAAGAACTAGGAGGGTAAACTTCGCTAGTATGACCTACCTAAGTTTATTTGGTATTTAATTGGTCGGTCATAGTATAGCGATAATATGTGATATGTTAATTAACCCTTGTTTTGTGGAAGTATTTGAAAATGGCATCCGAAAATATTGAGATAAACAATGAATCACATGAGACCGTTGAGTCACCACAGATTAATACCCAGGATAATGTGCAACATGAAGACAATAATCCTCATGTAAACAATAACACCGATGAAATGGTGAACGATGTGATGTTTAGAGGCTTTATGCAATTCATGCAACATCACGCAAAAGTGGCTCTTATCCAAAATGCAGGTGGAAACACTGATAACTCTCGGATGGTCACCGCTAAGCAGTTCAAGGAGCTGGGACCACCAGAGTTTTTTGGAGAGCCAAAACCACTTAAGGCGGAGATGTGGATAAAGCAGATCAATAAGATATTTGATGTCTTGGGATGCTCCGAGGAGCAAAAGGTTCCCTTTGCCACCTTCATGTTGCGAGCAGAGGCAAATTATTGGTGGGAATCTGTAAAGCGTACTCAACTTGCCGCACTCAAAATGTCTTGGGAGAAGTTCTAAGAGTTGTTCAATGACATGTACTTTCCTGAAAGTATTCGTCACATGAAGGAGGTAGAGTTCATCAAGCTTGAGAAAAACAATATGACCGTGGCGCAGTACGAAGCTAAGTTTGCCGAGTTATCTCGGTTTACGTCCCACTTAGTTGATAATGAGGAGAGAATGACGCAAATGTTTCTAAGGGGTTTGAAACCCAAGATACGTCAATACCTTATCTCTCATAAACTGTGTTTGTATTCAGATGTTATGAATAGGGCTCAGTTATTGGAGCACGATAATGAGTCAACCCAATCAAGAGAGAGCAGCCGACAAGTTGATAATTCTAGTGGTAGCAGTCATCGAAGCGGTGACAACAAACATGGAGGGAATTAACATGCCAGAAATGATAATCACTTCTGTGGTAATCATGGCCATGACAATAAGAGTGGACATTTCAAGAAGAGGAGATTCAACAAGGATGGAAAGATAGCAGCACCGACACCCGTTTTCAAGGAAGGAGAACGACCACCAATTGTATGCTTCAAATGCGGAGGGGATGGACATATCAATCCAAACTGCATGATGCAGTCCAAAGCATGTTACAATTGTGGAAAAGAAGGTCACCTAGCCCGATTTTGTCATGCACCAAAGTTAAGTCGGTTGGGACGGTGGCACCAAAGGCGGATACGGACAAAACAAGGTCGGTGGTTTCAGGAAGAGCGTTTTTCGTGACTTCTCAAAAAGCGAGTGACCCGAACGAAGTTAGCATGAGTTAGTTAATTATAAATTCTTGTGAAGTCTATACCTTATTAGATACCGGTTCTACCCATTCTTTTATCTCTCTTACTTGCGTTCAACGTTTAAATTTGACTCCGGAGAAATTAGACTTTGACTTATCTGTTGAAACTCCGTTGGGAGAAACCTTCATTACATCCAAAGTTTATAAGTCTTGTTTGATTCAAATCGGTAACCGCACGTTACCGGTCGATCTTATTTCTTTGAAAATACTTGCATTTTATGTGATTTTAGGGGTTTATTGGTTAACTACTCATCATGCTAAAATCGATTGTTTTCGTAAGTTTGTTAGCTTTCATATTCCTAACCAACCTATTATGTGAATTTAAGCAACTAAACCACTAAAATCAATCACTGTCATATCAAGTCATAAAGCTATTCGTTTATTGAAAAATGGATGTCAAGCTTTCTTAGCCCATGTCACGGATTTAAATAAAGATACGTCAGATTTGAATTATATTTCTTTTGTTAATAAATTTCCTGACGTATTCCTTGAAGAACTTCCTAGCCTACCCCCAGAGCGTGAAATTGAATTTTGTATCGACCTTGAATTCGGTTCAAAACCCATTTCCAAAGCCCCATATCGAATGGCTCCTATTGAACTTCAGGAGTTAAAAACCCAACTACAGGATTTGTTAGACATCAGTTTCATTTGTCCTAGTACGTCTCTTTGGGGTGCTCCTGTTCTATTCGTAAAGAAGAAAGATGGAAGTATGCGACCTTGTATTGATTATCGGGAGTTGAAGCATGTCACCATCAAAAATAGGTACCCGTTGCCTCGCATTGATGACCTATTTGACCAGTTTCAAGGAGCCAAATTCTTTTCAAAGATTGATCTTCGTTCTGGATATCATCAGTTGAAGATTAAAACTATTGACATTCCAAAGACTGCGTTCAGAACTCGGTACGGGCATTATGAATTCCTAGTTATGTCTTTTGGATTGACTAATGCTCCTGCTGCCTTCATGGATATGATGAACCGAGTATTCAAGGAATATTTGGATCACTTTGTGGTCGTCTTTATTGATGACATCCTCATACACTTCAAAACCCGCGAAGACCATGAGCAACACTTGAGGCTGATACTCCAAAAGCTTCGTGAAAACAAGCTTTATGCCAAGTTAAAGAAATGTGAGTTCTGGCTTGAGAAAGTTGCATTCCTTGGGCACGTGATATCAAATCATGGAATATCTGTTGACGGAAAGATTGAAAGCAACCAAAGTGGAGTAACCAAAGTCAGTGACCGAAGTACGTAGCTTTCTCGGCTTAGCTAGTTATTATCAGAGATTTGTTGAAGGATTTTCTTGAATCGCTACTCCATTAACTCAGCTGACTCAAAAAGATACAAAATTTGGTTGGAGTGAGGAATGTGAAAAGAGTTTTCAAGAACTCAAGAGGAGAATCATTTCAGCACCTGTTCTGATAATACCATCTGGCTCAAAGGGATTTGTCATCTACAGTGATGCTTCAGGCAAAGGGATAGGATGTGTTCTTATGCAACATGGGAAAGTCATAGCCTATGTGACACCCCCAAATCCAGGTACTCCATTCCCACAGGATTTGGTGCTCACTTATAAAAAACTATTATATCTAACTACCCATAATAAAGGATAAAGACATAATTAAAATAAATTAAACAATAATCTCTCCCATTAAAGGGCTACATCATCATCACAAATTAAATCCCAGGTAATCTAACCTTAAAATTATTACATCAGTTTGCGGAATACATCATAAAATAAAACAAGTCCTAAAACATAAAAAATTTAAATAATTTCTCATATGTCTTCAGTACTTGGACAATTTGCCCTTTCCTTTACTAGTAGACGGCACATCAACTTTCTCCACTTTAGCTGCAGTGTTAATTGCAAGAGTGAGCAAACAAATGCTCATTGATATAGAAAGTAGCAATGATAGTAACATGAGAGTGAACAACGAAAGCTGAACAATGAGGAACTTGTTCTACAAATCAAAATAGAAAACAAGTTTGAACTTTAATTATCTGAAGGTCTTAAGACCACGAACTATGTCCCCGGTACTTAGGTATTATTACCCAACCTTAACAGTCAATTAGACTATATGGACCCTTCTTAACATACTTAGGGGGATCAACCCTTTGTACCATGTATTGTGCACAAACATCTAAACGTTACACATACAAAATCCCCTATGTTAGGGTTGTTCGTCTCAATTTGGATTTAGAATTTCCGCACTAAAGAAAGTTTAGTTTGGAACTAGATTATCAGTGTTTCTAGAATTTTAGAACACTATTCAATTTCTATCAATAAAGGTTTAATACAAGAATGTACAACTGAACAAGGCTATCAAGGTCAAAGATCGGATAACAACAATATGTGATTGAATAAACATGATATACAAGCAAAATGCTATAACCATAAGTGTTAGAACAATATCATTTGAATCGATGCATTAGAACAATATATTCTTTGAATAATAACTAGGAAAGTAAAACTCGCTCGTTATAATGAATTAGGTTATAAGAACTTGTACAGACGTATTGAAGATAGGTTAGGCTTGCTCAATTACTTGAACAACAATAATATAGGAATGGAAACTTGCATTCAATATGAAAAGAATGAAGTTCAAAAGCTTGCTCAATGTAAAGAGTTAAGGTTTAGAAACTTGCTCAATAATAACAAGGTAGAGTTAGAAAACTTGCCTTGATTGTAAGCTACACAAATGTAAAATAATCTCCAATTACCCTACACATATCATTGAAATCACAACAACAATTAATTTTATGAATATTAGCTTTTAGGGTTTAAACCATCATTTAGATCATAACCCTAACCTAGCAACTAACTACGTTGGTTAACAACTTAACAATTCTGAAATCACACTATGAACCTTATCATTTACATTTAACTTTTGAAAACATCCCATTTGGTTCATTATATAACTTATTCAAGTAATCACTTAAATTCATTTACACTTTATATAACAACGCATGACAATATGTTATTGTAGTTTATATTATGTCTCAACATCATTAACATGCATGCTAAACTAACACAAGTCTGTTACGCCTGTCCAGCAAACAAGTAGACTCAACTGTCCCAATTCAGGGTGTGGCGCAGCTGCGTCACACTTAGGCATGGGGCCGTACAAGAATCGCCTTTTTTTTTTGCCTTTTACGTAGCATATGCCATACCGTGATATGACGTGAGCAGCAGAGACGACAAAGTGAGCGATGGCCGATTTTTAGCCCAACTAACACGAAATTCACCCACTAAATAGCGATAACAACACGTAAAATAATTATACAACTATTATAGCATGATTGCTAACATATTCAACCACTTAGCACAATTTAACAACAACTAGAACTATTTTAATTTCTCAATTTTCATGTTTTTCATATAAAACTCCTTTTTTGATAGTCTATCACAAAAATCATCACTGTGAATTCATTATTTGGCCAAATCACCTCATTCAAATTACGTTATGCTCGTATCTCAATGAACTAGCATATACAAGCTTCAATTTACAGTTTCACATACAATTTGCCAACTAAAATTGGTACTTTCTAAGGCCATAACATATGAACATAAACAATGTTATTTTCCTTTTCTTCCTACAACTAATTTCTCACGAATTTGATAACTGATACAACACGCATACAAGATGACAACAGATTCTACAACATAATACACACCATTTACAAAACGCTTGAACAACAAATCCACAAAAAACCAGTTTATAGAGAATAGAAAATCACAAGTCTGAGAATTAGAATTAGTTATACCTTAATCTTCTTGATTATAGACTAGCAAGATGGTGAGTCTCTTCCTTCTCTTGGCAAACTCACAGAGATTATTCTCTCAATTCCTCACTCTTAATACTTTGTAATTCTCTCTTCCTCAGCTATCTAGCAAGCCTTAGAAAATAATACGTGTAGAAAAAATATAACCACTCCCACGTTCCCTTACGTTAGAAAAATAAAAAGACTCGTCAATTGAATAAGCTAAAGGCCACAAGGCCTTGTTTGGCTAGCACATATTTTCCCTAAACTAATTTATTTTTATATTATTTATATTATATAGTTACACTTGTGTCACACATGCAACCATTAAGTTAAATATAATAATAATAATAATAATAATAATATTATCATTATACTTATAATTAATAAATAATTATATATCTAATTTAATTAATAAATTAGACACATCACTTATTTAATTTATTTATTTAGATTAAATTAAACAATTAATTTAATTTAATTATTTTCTTACATATTAAACAATTGATTTAACTTAATTATTTTCTTAAATTAAATTGTTAGATAAAATTAAATTACATAATTAATTAACATAATTTAATTTATTTACCACGATTCATCAATTATTTATTTTTCTCAATAAATAAATTATTTTAAATATTTATTTAATTCCATAAATATTTAAATTAAATTACAAATTTCTCAATCGTTACATCCTTCCCTCCTTAAAAGGATTATGTCCCCAGAATCACAACTCAAAAAATTTATCCGTTACATTCTTCCCTCCTTAACAAGATTCTATCCCCAGAATCGCTATACAAAATCAAGCAAACAACTGAGGATAATTCTTCATCATAACGCTTTCAAGTTCCCATGTAGCTTCTTCAGCATTGTGGTTCCTCCATATTACCTTAACAAAAGGTATCACCTTATTCCTCTGTACTTGCTATTTTCTGTCAATAATTTGAACAGGGACCTCTTCATATGACAAATCTTTCTCAAACTGTAAGGGCTCATATTCCATAACATGTTTATAGTCAGGTTTATGTGGTCTCAATACCGAAACATGAAAAACATTATAAATATGCTCTAACTCCAGAGGTAAGGCTACCTCGTACGCCACTTAACTGACTCGTCAGAGCACTTCAAAAGGTCCTATAAATCTAGGGCTCATTTTTCCTTTCTTGCCAAATCGAATTTTCCCCTTCTAGGGAGACACTTTCAAGAAAACATAACTACCGACATCGAATTCTCGATTCTGTCGATGCTGATCGGCATATTTCTTCTGTCTATCTTGTGCTGCAATCAATCTTGCTCAGATAACCTTGATTATTTTGACAGTCTGTTGTACCAATTCTGGACCCAATAGCTGACATTCACCTACCTCGTCCCAGCATAACGAAGTTCTGCATTTCCTGCCGTATAACGCTTCGTAAGGCGGCATGCCAATACTCGCGTGATAGCAATTATTATAAGCAAATTCTACCAATGGTAGATGGTCATCCCAATTTCCCTTGAAATCCATGATACATGTTGTGAGCATATCCTCTAGTGTTTGGATGGTTCTCTCACTTTGTCCGTCGGTCTGAGGATGGTACGTCGTGCTCATTCTCAGCTGTGTTCCCAAACACTCTTGTAACCGTTTCCAAAAATTAGATGTGAAACATGGATCTCTGTCTGATAGAATGGACACAGGTACACCGTGTCTTGACACAATCTCTTTCACGTGCAGCTTTGATAACCGATCTAGGGTAAACCGAATCTTGATTGGCAAAAAGTGTGCCAAATTCGTTAGTCGATCAACAATCTCCCAAATGGCATCATAACCTTGCTGAGTCGTTGGAAGACTTACCACAAAATCCATTGTGATATGCTCCCATTTTCATTCTGGTATCTCCACCGGTTGTAACAATCCGCTTGGACTTTGATGTTCAACTTTGACTTTCTGACACTTTAAGCATTTCGCCACACACTCAGCCACATCCCAGTTCATATTTGGCCACCAAAAATGATACTTAAAATCCTGTTACATCTTTGTACTCCCAGGGTGAATCGAATATCGTGAGTTATGAGCTTCATTCAGAATTTCTTCTTTAACCTTTGGTACTGGCAGAACCCAAATCCTCCCTTCGAATCGAAGTAATCCTTCCGAATCGATTTAGAATTTGTTTTCCTGACCTTCAGATATCTTCTATTTTATCTTTTTGCAGTCTTCATCTTGAAGTTGTGCATTCTTCACCACATCCACTAACGTTAAACTATTTCCCATTTGGAATAACTTTTCATTAGATTCTGTCGGATATTTAATTTCCAACTCCATATTAGCCATTTCCGACACAAACTTTTCTTGATCAGTTAACATCATTAACTTTTCTCGTCCCTTCCTACTTAAGGCATCAGCAACAACATTCGCCTTTCCGGGATGATAGAAAATCTCACAATCATAATCTTTGATCAGCTCCAACCATCTTCTTTGTCGCATGTTCAAATCTTTTTGTGTAAAGATATACTTCAGACTTTTATGGTCGGTATATATCTCACACCTCTCTCCATAAAGATAATGTCTCCAAAATTTTAGGGCAAATACCACTGCTGCCAACTCTAAGTCATGAGTCGAATACCCCTTCTCATAATCTTTCAACTGTCGTGATGCATATGCAATAACTCTGCCGTTTTGCATAAGCACACATCCTAGTCCTTTATGCGATGCGTCACTATACACCACAAAATTCCCTGTATCATCAGGCAATGACAACACAGGTGCTGAACTCAATCTCTTCTTTAATTCTCGAAAACTTTCCTCACACTTTTTTGTCCAAACAAACTTAACCGCTTTTCTAGTTAAATTCATCAACGGAGTCGCTATCTTGGAAAAATCTTGAATAAAACGCCTATAGTAACCCGTTAATCCTAAGAAACTCCTCACTTCTTATGGTGTCTTCGGCTGATCCCAGTTAATTACACCTTCCACCTTTGATGGATCTATCGAAATTCCGTCCTTATCAATAATGTGCCCAAGAAACTGTACACGTTCCAACCAAAATTCACATATTGAGAACTTAGTATACAACTTCTCTTTTCTCAACGTCTCCAACGTCAATCTCAAATGTTGCACATGTTCCTCTTTGGTTTTGGAGTAAACCAATATATCATCAATAAACACCACCACAAATTTTTCTAGGAATGGTTTAAACACCCTGTTCATCAAGTCCATGAATGCTACAGGTGCATTAGTTAAACCAAAAGACATAACCAGAAACTCGTAATGACAATACCGAGTTCTGAACGCTATTTTTCGTACATCCTTCGGCCTCACCTTCAATTGATGATAACCACTTCTCAAGTCTATCTTAGAGAAATATCTCTCTCCCTTCAACTAATCGAACAGGTCATAGATTCTAGGTAATGGATACTTATTTTTAATCGTGACCTTATTCAATTCTCGATAGTTAATGCAGAGCCGCATCGATCCGTCTTTCTTCTTAACAAACAACACCGGTGCTCCCCAAGGCGACACACTCGGCTGAATATACTTCTTGTCGAGCAATTCTTGCAATTTCACCATCAACACTTTCATTTCTACTGGGGCCATTCAATATGGTGCCTTAGATATCGGAGCCGTTCCTGGTAGTAAGTCAATCACGAACTCGATTTGTCGATCCGGTGGAAGACCAGATAAATCATCTGGAAATATGTCTGCAAAATCTCTTATGATCGGTATCTCTTCCAACTTTGCACTCTTCTTTTATGTATCGACGATATAGGCTAAGTATCCTACACATCCTTGTCTCGACAACTTCTTGGCTTGCATCACCGTAAGACAACTTGCTTATCGAGGTGACTTGCTGCGATAAAACACAACCTTTGACGGAGTCATAAGGTTAACACTCTTTCTTTGGCAATCAATTACTGCACCGTAATTGAATAACCAATTCATTCCCAATATAACATCAAACTCACCAATTCTACTTGGTATCAAATCTACCATCATCTCTTGACCTTTTATGTCCACTCTACAATTCCTATATATGAATTTAACAGGAATCACTTCCCTATTCGCAATCTCTATACTTAAGGGAAATTCTAATTCTTCCTGAGGCAAATCTAAGTTCTAAGCAAATTCATCGGATATAAATGAACAAGTATCACCCGAATCAAATAGTACATAAGCATTAATACCATTAATCAGAATGATACCTGACACCACATCCTCAGACTGTGCAGCATCCTGCACGGTCATATTTAAAGTCCTCACAGTGGGTTGGCTTGACTGAGCTTGTCCAGTGATAGTCAATGCACCACCACCGTTGTTGTTTCCTTTTTTGCCACTAGCACTTCCCGCTGGCTTCTTAGGGCAATCACGAGCCATGTGATCCTTCGAACCGTAGGTAAAACATGCTCCTTTCTTCGAACTAAAATAGTTCAGTGCAATGTGTCCCTCCTGACCATAGTTGAAACACACTCGTTTTCCCTTCAAACCTACCCCAGTATGGTTCTTCCCGCAAGTTGCATAAGCCTCAAACTTTTTCTTCTGCTGATTTCCTTATTGTCCTCCCGTAGTCGAATTCTCGTTCTACTTCCTTTTCTGACTATTACTTCCAACATTACTACCACCCACCTTATTGTCATTCTCATTCTTCCTCTTCTTCTGTTCTTGGTTGTACTTTGTCAAGGCATCGCTTCCACCTTCTGCGATAATTTCCTTTTCCAATATAGCCACAAATGTATTCAACTGGAGCATTGAAACCTTGCTGTAAAGCCAGGGCTTCAATCCTTGTTTGAATCTTCTTGCTTTGCATTCATCAGTATTGACTTGATAAGTGGCAAACCTTGCCAACTAGTTAAACTTCGCAGTATACTCCGGCACCGTCATAGTTCCTTGCTTCAACTCCAGAAATTGCACTTCGGTGATTTGAGAACTTCATTTGGAAAGTACATTTCAAAAAACATTTCCTTGAATCTATCCCACGCTATCACTCCTTGTCCTCCACAAACCTTATTTGTTTGCCACCAGTAGCTAGCTTCAGACTTCAGCATGAACGTTACGAACGCAGTCTTTTTATCTTCGTTAACTCTAGCAACGTTGAACACCTTCTCCATTTCCATGATCCAGGTTTGGGCTTCCACTGGATTCATCGACCTTTGAAATTCTGGCGGTCCAACAGCTTTGAATTCCTTGAAAGTCGTGACTTGAGCTTGCGGTTGATTCGCAAGTGCACCCATCAATAGAGATACCAATTATTGAACCAGATTAACGTTGGTCTCGTTGTTATCATTAGTAGACCCCTCTGGAGGTGCTTGCTGACGTGGTTGTCTTCTTCCAGGAGGCATTTTCTGCTAAAATATACACTTATTAGCTCATTACTCAACTTCTTGGGTATTTAAAGTTTAACTTAAACATTCCAGGATTAAAGCTTTAACACATAATATTTCAAATAAACTTTAATAATTTATTTATTCATAACATTTTGAAACATACTAAAGATAGCATAACCTTTATCAACATTCACTTTCCTGAACTAAACACGTTTCAAGATTACATACTCATACTATCCCTTTATTTATCTCAAAATAAGGGATTCACAATTTATTTATTCACATAATTGACCACATATTATTATCTATCTTATTCTATCTAGGCATATTAAGACGTCGTAAGGCTTCTCGACGTTCTTCCTTCATAATATGATACGCTGTTCTGCGATCCATCACGAACCACGGCGAATTCTCAAACTGAGGTGGATAATAGTAGACTCGATCCTAGGCCTTATCAATCGGCGACTTAAAAGCATAATCCATCTCTTTCATTTTGGCTTTCTTCACTTGGACCTTAGCTTCAGCACGATCTGCACGTTGAGTCGCCTTCATCCAAGCATCCCCTGCTCTTGTACGCTTAGCTGACTCCTCCTTGAAATCAACTTTTAATTTTTCCATGTCAGTCTTCATCTTCTCGTGTACTGCCAACAGGTCTTCATGTTGACCCTTTGTATGAACTTAGTCCCATTCCGTGTTTCCAAGTTTTGAGTCGAGTTCCTGAATCTCTGGATCATTTTGCTCCATCGAAGCGTGATACATCTCAACCATTTCCTTCAGCTCCTTTACCTCGTCCTGTAATTCTACATTACGGTCATACAAAGCATCATACATCTCGGCCGATATGGAGTTTGGTGTAAACTCCTCAGGATCCTCCTCATCATCATCCTCTTCTATTTCCTCAAAACTATTCTCCTCGGGATCGGTTACAGGCTCATCCTCTTGGATCAACTGCTCCCGTACCACATGTATATCATGGGGATCATCGTCTCTAGGTATCTGAGGTATCACCTCTCTAGCTGGACTAGATCCTCCTTCGTTAAACATCCTGACAGCAAAATATTTTAAGTTTTATTTATATTTTTGATACTCGTGAGCACATAAGTTATTAACACATAGCACATAATGTCTTTTATTATTTAGCTTCAATGGATACCTTAATCCATTCCTTAAAACTCGGTAAGAATTAAAAATACCTCTATATTTTTTGTTTCCTTAAAGGTTACTTCCTAAGGTTTCCCCACCTAAGGTTCATAACCTAAAGCTCTGATACCAACATATGATACCCCTAAATCCAGGTACTCCATTCCCACGGGATTTGGTGCTCACTTATCAAAAACTATTACATCTAACTACCCATAATAAAGGATAAAGACATAATTAAAATAACTTAAACAATAATCTCTCCCATTAAAGGGTTACATCATCATCTCAAATTAAATCCTAGGTAATCTCACCTTAAAATTATTACATCAGTTTGTGGAATACATCATAAAATAAAACAAGTCTTGAAACATAAAACATTTAAATAATTTCTTATATGTGTTCAGCACTTGGACAATTTGCCCTTTCCTTTACTAGTAGACGGCTCATTAACTTTCTCCACTTTAGTTACAGTGTTAATTGCAAGAGTGAGCAAACAAATGCTCACTGATATAGAAAGTAGCAATGATAGTAACATGAGAGTGAACAACGAAAGCTGAACAATGAGGAACTTGTTCTACAAATCAAAATAGAAAACAAGTTTGAACTTTAATTATCTGAGGGTCTTAAGACCACGAACTATGTCCCCGATAATTAGGTATTATTACCCAACCTTATGATCATTTAGACTATCTGGACCCTTCTTAAGCGTGCTTAGGGGATCGACCCTTTGTACCATG
This sequence comes from Panax quinquefolius, assembly GCA_020205615.1. Lineage (NCBI taxonomy): Eukaryota > Viridiplantae > Streptophyta > Magnoliopsida > Apiales > Araliaceae > Panax > Panax quinquefolius. The sequence goes on along the minus strand of CM035156.1, from coordinate 123,672,313 downwards.
TATTGTGTGCACAAACATCTAAATGTTACACGTCTAAAATCCCCTATGTTAGGGTTGTTCGTCTCGGTTTGGATTTAGAATTTCCGCACTAAAGAAAGTTTAGTTTGGAACTAGCTTATCAGTGTTTCTAGAATTTTAGAACACTATTCAATTTCTATCAATAAAGGTTTAATACAAGAATGTACAACTGAACAAGGCTATCAAGGTCATATATCGGATAACAACAATATGTGATTGAATAAACATGATATACAAGCAAAATGCTATTACCATAAGTGTTAGAACAATATCGTTTGAATCGATGTGTTAGAACAATATATGCTTTGAATAATAATTAGGAAAGTAAAACTCGCTCGTTATAACGAATTAGGTTATAAGAACTTGTACAGACGTATTCAAGATAGGTTAGGCTTGCTCAATTACTTGAACAACAATAATATAGGAATGGAAACTTGCATTCAATATGAAAAGAATGAAGTTCAAAAGCTTGCTCAATGTAAAGAGTTAAGGTTTAGAAACTTGCTCAATAATAACAAGGTAGAGTTAGAAAACTTGCATTGATTGTAAGCTACACAAATGTAAAATAATCTCCAATTACCCTGCACATATCATTGAAATCACAACAACAATTAATTGTATGAATATTAGCTTTTAGGGTTTAAACCATCATTTAGGTCATAACACTAACCTAGCACCTAACTACGTTGGTTAACACCTTAACAATTCTGAAATCACACTATGAACCTTATCATTTACATTTAACTTTTGTAAACATCCCATTTGGTTCAGTACATAACTTATTCAAGTAATCACTTAAATTCTTTTACACTTTATATAACAACGCATGACAATATGTTATTGTAGTTTATATTATGCCTCAACATCATTAACATGCATGCTAAACTAACACAAGTCCGTTACGCCATCCGTGCAAACAAGGAGACTCAATCGTCTCGATTCGAGGTGTGGTGCAATTTGCTTTTTTTGCCTTGGCTTGGTAGCAGCCTACTGTGCGGTGCCTGTGACACGCAGGGCGTAGAGAGAGCGAGTGAGCGATGAGTTGTTTTTAGCCCAACTAACACGAAATTTACCCACCAAACAACGATAACAACACGTAAAATAATTATACAACTATCATATCATGATTGCTAACATATTCAACCACTTAGCACAATTTAACAACAACTAGAACTATTTTAATTTCTCAATTTTCATTTTTTTCATATAAAACTCCATTTTTGATAGTCTGTCCCAAAAATTATCACTGTGAATTCATTATTTGGCCAAATTAGCTCATTCAAATTACGTTATGCTCGTATCTCAATGAACTAGCATATACAAGCTTCAATTTATAGTTTCACATACAATTTGCCCTCTAAAATTGGTACTTTCTAAGGCCATAACATATGAACATAAACACTGTTATTTTCTTTTTCTTCCTACAACCAATTTCTCACGAATTTGATAACTGATACAACACGCATACAAGATGACAACAGATTCTACAACATAATACACACCATTTACATAACGCTTGAACAACAAATCCACAATAAACCAGTTTACAGAGAATAGAAAATCACAAGTCTGAGAATTAGAATTAGTTATACCTTAATCTTCTTGATTATAGACTAGCAAGATGGTGAGTCTCTTCCTTCTCTTGGCAAACTCACAGAGATTATTCTCTCAATTCCTCACTCTCAATACTCTGTAATTCTCTCTTCCTCAGCTATCTAGCAAGCCTTAGAAAATAATACGCGTAGAAAAAATATAACCACTCCCACGTTCCCTTACCTCTACACGAAATCACACAAAAAATGACGCTAAAATTTGTCCCATAAAATTCATTTTTCGTCACTAAAACATTTGATGACGATTGTTAATTGTCATAGAGACCGTCACCGTATGAGCGTGGTATTAGGTATATTTGACAATATTTGATGTCGTCACTAAATGTTTTAACTTATGGTGACGATCTACGTCATTGTCACTATAATTAATTACTTTTAGTGACGTTAATAGCGTCACTATTTGAATGAAACTTTCGTCACTCTATATTATGTTTCGTCATCAAAACTTGGTGCATTAAATGACAAAAATCATTTTTCGTCATTAAATGATATTGTTTTAGTGACGAAAATATATTACTTTATTTAAATCATCTAATTTTAATGATGACAATATTGTCATATTTATTATTATTCTTTCGTCATGTTATTGTGTTTATCGTCACCAAAAAAAAGAAAATAAATGACGACAGAATAACTCGTCACCTAATAATATATTTAACATGACAATTATTTCACTGTCATTTCATATTTTAAATAATATTATAAATTAATTTGTCAGCAAAGATATATTTTTTGGGACACATTTTTCAATGTAACTAATTGAATACTTATGGTGACGATGCATCTCGTCACAGAAAGAGTTAATAATAGTGACAAAATTAATTGTTGTGACTAAATAAAAAACTAAATATAAAATTATAGATCTAGAAATAAAAAAAAATTACACCAATAATATTTAACCAAAATGATTGTAATGATAAAAAACACCAATAATAGAATAACTAAATTTCCATTTTCCATCATATTTAACCAAAATAGAAAAATTAGAATATAAAGTATCATGCATTCTACTTAACATCAATAATTTATCAAGTATAACATTCTAAACAAAATATCCAACTTTTTAAATAGGACCATAACGAAAGTTCAGAAGTTTTGAACGTCGACAAGCTAATCAGGAATTGTTTTCGGCTCTTTCTTGTCCACTTCTTTAAATCTTTGCGCAAGATATCTCCTACTTTGAGATATGATATATCATACATTTTGTATCTCACTGAAAAAGAGAGATTTAATTTTCGACAAAGTTCTTATTTTTCTAAAATTTATTTTGAAAATAAACTGTAATATAATGTAGGATATTTAAGTTGTAGAGCATACAGATCTGGTAAAGACCACCGGATCCAAATCGACCAGCTCCATTGATCAGCAATGTGGCCATGTACGTATCTTTATCTATGCAGTGAGGGCTGGACATATTTACAGTATCCAGGAGGATGCCTGCAACCCGCAAGCATAGAAATTAGAAAACACCTTTTAATATATAGATACTTATATCCTCTAAGGAGAAAATGAGTGTAAATTATACATACACCATATTTTAACAGTACTGATCATGTCATTGGTCAACCAAAAGCAAGAAAAAGGAAAGTAAAGAAACATGAGGATTGAAATGCCTAGAGGAGAGAATTATATACACAAGTTACACTTAACTACGTGCATATGGTCTTCAAAGCAGGCTTTATGCAGCTGTCACACTAAGAAAATCTAGTACTTATAGTAGGAGTAGGGCGTAATCTACCTATTGGTCATATAGATAAACCTGAACATGATCTTTACTGAATAGTACAGAGAAGTAGTGTGTACCAGAAGCCGACTGAATCCTCTGCCAGCCAATATCTCTGGTGAATCCAATGCAAACTTTTCAGCAATAAGTGTACAACATGAGCAATCCTGGATTTACAAATTAGCAGGATTATCGGACAAAAATAAATGAAGCAAACTTGACAGGTAAAAATAAATGAAAACAAAAGTGTAAAGGAGAGGAATACTAGATTACAATAATATAATTTAATGCTGGTAATGAGGCAAGGATGATGTACTGACCAACAATGGAGGTAAAGATGAAGTGCCATGCTCAGGCCTATGCATGAATGTGTATCAAAAATATGCAATTTGTATTGAATATAGGTATAAGATGCTTTTGAACATTCATGTCAAACTCCTTTCCAGGGAAACATTCACAGCTGAATAGAAACACCAATTGATGTGCCTCTTTCTTTTCATTAAAATGTTTCCTTTGAGAAAAGACTTCCTTGAAGTTTGAGATTGCACGACCTACATAATCTAAACAATCTAAGGAGAGAATTCTATAGTTTTAATAGATAGCCAATAGATTAATTTACAACACTCTACAGATGAATTATAATATTTTGTACCTTGTATTATGTAAAGAAGATTTACGAGAGGAGAGAGGAGAGAGGAGAGAGGAGAGAGAGAGAAAGAAGAAGAAGAAGAAATGGCTGATTCTGTAATTAAAATAATGAATTCCGAGAACATGAAAAGTCCAAAGTACCCTTCCTTGAAAGCCACAAACTTATCTTGTCTGCCAGGCGGTTAGGGTGTAAATGAAACTTCAAAATAGAAAAACAATAACTGAAACTAAAGTTTAAACTAGGACTAAGATTTAAGCATGTTTCACGAATTGAAGGTGAATTCTTTATGCACAAAATGTTGAAGATTCATGTGTTTCATCATTAAGCTGTTAAACAATGCCATTTAACTTTTTTCTTTTTTTTTAAACAATCTTATTGGCTGCAATTCATTTCACATGTCATGTAGGCACTTTTAAGTTACTGCAAATCTAGATTCACGGTTTAAACCTCAAAAAACACGTGACAACATAAACAGCCAAGCACTATCCTTCAGAATTAACAGTTACGAGGAGAACACATAATATATTATTAAATTCACAATAACCATCCCAGGCAAAGTAACTATAAGAAAGTAACTTCTAGCCTTTTGCCCTGGTTCCTCCTAGACCATTAGTTTCAACTTTCAATTATATAAGTGAAAAAAATATAAATCCATTGTTTCATCAATTAAAATTAGGAAAGTGATATAAATCCTATAACGACAGTTTTCGCAATCGATATACATCTATAGCGACACTTTTCATGTTGAAATATCAAAAAGTGTTGTGGAAATATCAACTTCCTTAAAATTATTATACCAATCCCACAGTGACATTATCAACCTAAGGATAGGTAGGATCACCCTGTAAAATAAAGCTGAAAAGTCATGACATAATCTTCTCCAATATAAGATGCTTGAGCCATAGAACAGATAAATGCATTCAACCATTACTAAATACACCTTTTTGCTATTGAAGATTTCAACCAAGGTCTCCTTTAATGCCTCTTCCAAGAATACACCAGCAAACAAAAATCATATATCTGAATGTTAAGACTCCCAAACAGATCATAATAAAATATTACCTCTTACTTGTCTGGAAGCTCATCTCAATTTAGCAAAACTAGTTTAAGACTCCCAAATAGATCATAATATGACAGGTCAATCTGCTCAACATTTCACCAAAACAAAATGAAATAAAAAGAAGATGAATTTTAGTTTGGCATGCAGATTTGACAAATTTTCAGCAAGGAAAGAAATGATTTAAAGTTGTCAAATCTAAATTAGCAAGGAAAAACAAAGATTTAAACTTATCAACTATAAAAAAAACACTGAGGATTTAAAACAGAGAAATTTAAACCATGAAAGGACAATTTAGTGTGGGCAGAATAAACAATTTAACTTAAAGAATGTGTTTGGATGATGGATTTCAACTAGGGATTTGACATTTTTCTTTTTCAGTGGATTTTAAACATCAATTTTAAATACAAATTTTTCCCAACCATTTCAACATTTTTGATGTACTTTAATTTTCTTATGGCATCAAAAGAATATATTTTTACAAATTTTTATGGTGCGAACCTTTAGGATAGGAAAATCTTTCACATGTCTTGGCACATAAAACACAAGTACTCTGGTATGGAATGCATTATATCTTAATTTTCATGATTCAGTGGAACATACCTCATCAATAAAAATCAAGAACGACTGATCAATATTACATGAATCTAGAAGCCATTTGAGCTCAACATGAGAGTTCAGGTCTGCCCTCTTTATGTTGATAACAGGAACAGTGCATAAAATTGTGACGATATTACGTACTTTGTCACTAAATATAAGAATTTATGACGAACCATTTTTGTCACTTATCCACTCATCTAATTAGTGACGAACTATTTTTTCGTCATATAAAATTGGTATTTATGACAATACAAATTGTCATAAATTATTACTTTTTTGTCTTTAAAAAATTTCCCTCCAAAAATAATTTTGCCTCCAAATAAAATTGTGATGAATTTGTATTTGGCGTCACTAAATGGAACATTAGTGAAAAAAAGCACATTGTCACTAAATTTTACAAATAATTAATGACAAATTATTATGTTGTCATTGAAAGAAAAATATTTGGTGACAATAAATACTGTCATCAATTATTACAAAATGTCACTAAAAGGTTTCCCTCCAAAATTTTGGTGCGAAATTCTACTCCCAAAATAACTTGTGACGAAATTTTCTTAATCGTCATCAAATGTGTATATTAGTGATGATATAAATGATTAATAGTAACAAAATTAAAGGTCGTCACAAAAACAAAAGTTTTAGTGACGATTATGAATTTCGTAATTATTAATTAACAAATTGTGATAAAATTTTGTGCGTGGCAAAAAATTCGTCATAAAATGTGTGATTTCTTGTAGTGTACGTTAGAAAAATAAAAAGACTCGTCAGTTGAATAAGCCAAAGGCCACAAGGCCTTGTTTGGCTACCACATATTTTCCCTAAACTAATTTATTTTTATATTATTTATATTATATAGTTACACTTGCCACACATGCAACCATTAAGTAGCTTATAATAATAATAATAATAATCTTATTATCATTATACTTATAATTAATAAATAATTATATATCTAATTTAATTAATAAATTAGACACATCACTTATTTTATTTATTTATTTATTTTGTTAAATTAAACAATTAATTTAATTTAATTATTTTCTTACATATTAAACAATTGATTTATCTTAATTATTTTCTTAAATTAAATCCTTCAGATAAAATTATCAATACATAATTTAATTTATTTAGCACAATTCATCAATTATTTATTTTCCTCAATAAATAAATTATTTTAAATATTTATTTAATTCCATAAATATTTAAATTAAATTACAAATTTCTCAATCGTTACATCTTTCCCTCCTTAAAAGGATTCTGTCCCTAGAATCACAACTCAATTTTTTTTTCCGTTACAGCCTATGCCTCTCGACAACTTAAAGAATATGAGAGGAATTATCCTACTCATGATCTAGAGTTGGCAGCAGTCATTTTTGCGTTTAAGATTTGGAGGCATTACCTGTATAGAGAGAAGGTGGAGATCTATATAGATCATAAAAGCCTTAAATATTTCTTCACTCAAAAGGAACTCAACATGCGGCAACGATGATGGCTTGAGTTGTTGAAAGATTATGATCATACCATCCAATACCATCCTGAAAAAGCGAACGTAGTAGGCGATTTATCGAGTAAGAAGATCATATCTTTTGGTACGAGTGTAATATTGTCAACGAAAAGACCCATTTTGTATGACTTGGAAAGGATGGAAATAGAGTTAAAGACTCCAGGGACCCATGTGATAATGGCGAATATACGAGAAGAACCGACTTTAATCAATAAAGTTAAAGCTGCTTAAACTACAGACCTGGAGCTGATGCGTATGAAGAAGAAAGTGCAAGAAAGTGCTATTTTGAAAGCAAGAATTGATGAAGAAGGAATACTTCGAGTCAACTCCAGACTTTGTGTTCCTAACGATTCTGACTTGAAGTATAAAATCATTATGGAGGCGCATAACACACCGTTTGCAATCCATCCTGGGAGTAGCAAAATGTATCGTGATCTTCGACATACATTTTGGTGGAGCAATATGTAGACAGAGATAGCGGGGTTTATCTCCAGGTGTCTAACTTGTTAATGAGTCAAGGCGCAGCATCAAGTGCCAAAAGGTCCATTGCAACCACTTGAAATTCCAGAATGGAAGTGGGAGCACATTACCATGGATTTCATTACTGGTCTTCCCAAGGTTTCTCAAGGCATAAATGCGATTTGGGTCATTGTTGATAGATTGACCAAGTCTGCTCATTTTTTATCGATACGAAAAACTTTTACACTTGAACGTCTTGCAAGTATATACATAAATGAGATTGTAAGATTGCATGGTATGTCAGTATCCATAGTTTCTGATCGAGACCCAAGATTCACTTCAAGATTTTGGGTTAGTTTGCAAAAAACTATGTGCACGAATTTACGATTTAGTTCAGCATATCATCCTCAAACGGATGGGTAGTCGGAAAGGACTATTCAAACTCTTGAAGATTTATTAAGACTTTGTGTCCTTGACTTTAAGGGAAGTTGGGATAAGTTCTTACCATTGGTGGACTTTTCCTATAACAACAGTTATCAAGCAAGTATTGGCATGGCTCCATTTGAGGCGTTGTATGGAAGAAAGTGTCGTTCTCCAGTATGCTAGGATGAGGTGGGTGATGCAACGTTGTTGGGACCGGATTTAGTATGTATGACTATGGAAAAGATTCAAATGATCCAACAACGTATAAAAACCTCACAAGATCGACAAAAGAGTTATGTTGATCTTCATCGAAAGGACGTGGAATTCAATATTGGAGATCATGTATTGTTATGTGTTGCTCCATGGAAAGGAGTTACAAGATTCGGAAAGAGAGGAAAGCTCAATCCTCGATTCATTGGCCCATTTTTAATCCTCGATCGAGTAGGAACTGTGGCCTATAGACTCGCCTTACCGCCAAGTATGTCTCGTGTTCATAACGTTTTCCACATATCTATATTACGTAAATATGTGAAAGACCCGAACCACATTATTGAATTAGAACTAGACGAGATAGAGGAAGATTTAACGTATGAATAATTACCTGTTAAATTTTGGATAAGAAAGATCATATTCTACACTCCAAGGTTATACCTCAAGTCAAAGTTTTGTGGAGAAACCGCGATGTGGAAGAAATGACCTGGGAGTTAGAATCTAAGATGAAGTCAAAATATCCTCACCTCTTCGATATACCAGGTATGTACCCTAATTTTGAGGATGAAATTTCATAAGAAGGGGAGGTTGTAAGACCCCAACTTTTATGAATAAAGAATACTTTTCTCGAAATATATTTTTGAATATTATGGTGTGGATTTGATATAATGTTATAGTTGTGGGTAATATTTACAAATTTTGTAAAGTAAGCAAGTGGTTATATAATATTCGATTGGTTGGGGAATATTCATTTTAACAGGGAATATTTGTATGACAACACAATCATTAGTGGACCCCACAACGGAAGTATTGTCGTAGTTAGAAAATGACATAATTATCTTTTTATAAAATTAACGGCGGAAGTTTTACCATTAAATTATTGAACTACCCGGTAGTAAAAGTATAGTAATACACATGGTTGCATAGTAACACACGGTATTGATTATTGATGCTTACATGAGAAGTCACTCAGTTATACTCAATTATTGCTACAGTAATTGTTGCATCATATCTCTCATATTATTAATTCGATTATTGTCACAGTATCATCTGCATAATATGATATATTATTAAATCAATAATTGAGACGACAAAGTTATTTATATTATTAAATTATAATATTTACAATGTTGAGAAGTTATGTCAAGGATAGGTTTGGTCATCTAATTGCGCGCCAATAAGGAGATATCCTTATCGAAAAGTCACCTCTTTCCTGGGAACGACCTGGTTGTTAAATATTGTGAGTTATAATATTAATGATGAATAAGTTCTTGTTTATTAAAGATGAAATTGATAGTTCCATTGTGTTGGAATTATTAGTGTTAGTGGAAATCGACATTTATTTCGATATTAATTGATGTCTGGAAGTTTATTGACCAGTCAGGTAATTAATCGGATAAATGAGAAATTAATTGCTATTAATTCACATGATTATAACTATTTGTTCATATGTGTGTACTATTGATTCACATTCTTGTACTATTAGGGGAGTTGGTGCAAGATTGATAATACTTGCATGCCTAAGTTAAAAATGGAGGTATAGATGGAGTTACTATATTGTAATTCGTATTTTCACATGATTATAACTATTAATTCACATGATTGAACTATTGATTCACATTATTTACTATTAGGGGAGGTGGTGCAAGTTTGATAATACTTGTAGGACTAAATTAAAAATAAAAGAAAAGTTGAAGGTATTGTACTGTAATATTTTGAACCCCAAAATGTGAAATTATCGAAACTATATTTTTCTATAAATAGAAGCTCATTCTTCATTCATTTCTCACCAATTCACTAAAGCTTTAGAGAAATTATTATAGAGAGAAATTATAGAGAGAAAGAAGAAGAGAAGTCTGCTACCTCTCTACTCCAATTTCCAGTTTCTTTCTAAGGTAAGGGGTATTATTTCTTTCGTATTCATGAAGAGAGCTTTTGTTATTCCACTCTTTATTATTATGTTGGAATAACCAGTCTATGTGAAGTACAACATACATGGTGAAATTCTTCTGTTATTTCATTCTTTATTATTTTGTTGAAATATCCTGTCTGTGCGGATTACGGTAGACCTGGTTCCATTCTTTATTATTATGTTGGAATAACCTTTATGTGCGGTCTATCGCATGCATGGTGAATTCTTTGTTATTCCATTTTGAATTATTCTATTGGAATATCCTATCTGTGCGGATTACGCTAGACCTGGTTTCATTCTTTATTATTATGTTGGAATAACCTGTCTGTACGGTCTATCGCATGCATGGTGAATTCTTCTATTATTCCATTCTTTATTATTCTGTTGGAATATCCTGTCTGTGCGGATTACGTATGACCTGGTTCCATTCCTTATTATTCTGTTGGAATAACCTGCCTATGTGGATTACCGCATGCATGGTGAATGATCCTTTGTATTCATTCTTATTAAATTGTGGAAATGAACTGTCTACGTGGATTACTGCATGGCGGGTGAAAATTCATTTGCAGTTTCATATATTCTATGATACTCATTTGGTTAAAGTTTTGGCTTCTATACTCCATGAAATTAGTATAATATCCAGGATATTTGCGCTTCATCCGGTATATTTTCATGGAAATATTCTTCTGAGCATTCTTGAATTTTACTCCACAAAGTAGTATCATGTTGACAATTTGGACGTAATTGATTTGAAGATAAGTTAACTTATAAATCTTTAAAATTTATTCTTAAACTTGTTTTATTGAATTATTATGTCATTGTCATCATCCTCATGATTATATTGTGATGAAAGTCATCTTTGGCTTACGTGCATAGATGGACTTGGTACGATTATGACCAGGGATTTTTCGGTATAATCATGACCTGTAATGTTATAAATGATGTGGTAAAAGTCCTCAGTAGCCTGTAGTGCATTGATGGACAGTTTTTGGTATGATTATGACCAGGGATTATTCGGTATAGTCATGACCATTGATGATTTAATGAATATCCTTGGCCCGTAGTGCAGGGATGACTCAATGATGTGGTTTATTTATTAAGCTAAGTCTCAGCGATAAAAATTGATGAAAATATTTTAAATCATAGAAGATAGTAGATATCATGCTCTACTTGACTCTTCTAATGGATTGCTTATTCCGCTGTAGTTAAACTTGATGTCTATTGTATTTTATCAATTTAACATTTTTGAAGACTAATGATAATTTATTCTGCATTATCTTAGTCATAATATTTCTTACTGGGCTAGTTGAGCTCACCCTTTCTTTCACAGTTCTCTTCAAGAAATGAGAACGTAGACGGGACTAGACGGGAAATGGAGTGACGGTCCAGATGATAGCATTAGTAGTCCTCACTATTTTGTTAAATAGTGTGACAATAAATGTAATGAGGACTCCATTGAGTGTGGATATTGTCTAGATGACAATATTCTTATTAATATTCTTAGATTATGTTTTGTCGTATTTTACATGACTATTGTATAATTAAGTTGTATTTGAATTTTGTACCATGTATTTGGCGACTCAAGATGGGTGATGTATACCTATTTTGGGGGCGTCACACTTCATCAGTAACTCAAGTACATTATCAAAAATAGCCTAGTCACTACTAAGCTGAGCCGAAGTGTCCTGAACAAGGTGACATACCACTCACCAGCTTCAATTCAGAAGTTGAGCCAGTCAGTTTCCATGCCCTGGAGGTGAGCAACACTCATTTCCATCCCATTGGGGTGCCACCTCTCACACCCAAAATTTCTGTCGAGGTAATGTCGGCCACTCAAGAGATGATATCATTGGGTCATCAACCTGGACAAGGGTTGGGAAAAGATAATTAGGGTATTAAGCACCCCATTCAAGTTCCCAGTAAAATAGGGACAGCTGGATTAAGCTATTCTGCTAGCTCCAGTCACATGAATCCTTACAAGCACAAACAGATTCCTTCATCTTCAGCCATACGGTGATTATCTCCACCTACCGATCCTGAGCCTGTACAGTCTCCGGTAAAGGTTCCAGCCCACGTTATGGCTATGCTATTTCCCAAACCGACACCGGTTAAAGCAAAAGAGGTCCTGATTCCTGATCCAAAAGTGGAAGAAGAGGAACGGAGACGTAAACAAGACATCGCAAGGAGATTGTCTCATCTACGCATCCTTTTTTATAATGAGCACACAAATAGATACACTCCAGACGATGATTATCCTGACATTATCGTCATCATTTAGGAAAAGGAGGATGATGATCATCACTTCATTACTGGTGTCCACCAGGACTTCACCCTTGACAATTGGAGCAGCACTCCTTGCATTTCTCACTAAGTGTAAAAAGACCAGTATCCCTTTGCCCTGTAGATAGCTTTAACTGCTTACTTTTCTATACAGTATTCATAGTTGTTTTATCAGTACATGCTAACACTTTTATATGATTGAACAGTTTCATATATTAAGTGAAAGCATATTTTATTTCAGGACTCTGAATTTAGATGTGCCTATACTTGCTGATGAGGTGCCTTTTCTCCACAAGGACTGTAACTTTGATGAAAATTTGGACTCAGACTTGATGAAAATACAAGAGGACATTGAGATACCTCAGGAGATCAAGGAATGGGTCAAAGACAAACCCAAACCAAATCTTGATCAAACCACCTCATTCAATCTCGGAACCTTAGAAAGCCTTAGGTTGATCCAGATTGGTACATACCTCACTCCAAACCAAATGAATGACATGGTTGCGCTATTAACCAAATTCTAGGATGTGTTTGCATGGTCTCACAAAGACATGGTGGGTTTGTCCATGGACATCGTCATCCATCACCTTCCCATTAAAGAGGGATTCAAGCTAGTCAGGCAGAAGCTCATGCGATTGAAACCTGAGTGGAGTTTAAAGGTTAAAGAAGAAATTGTGAAACAATTTCAAGTTGGCATCATCATGGTGTCCACATATCCTACATGGCGATCAAATATAGTTCCTGTGCCTAAACCGGGAGGAAAGGTATTAGTTTACGTGGACTACCAGGATCTGAATAAAGCTTGCCTTAAGGATAACTTTCCCGTTCCATTTATCCACATTCTCATTGACAATACTGCTTAATATAACATGTACTCATTTGCTGATTCCTTTGCGGGGTATCTTCAAATCATGGTTGTTGAGGAAAATCGTGAGAAAAATACATTCATCACGCCTTGGGGAACCTTTTGCTATAGATGATTATCATTCAGCCTCATTAATGCCGGAGCAACCTACCAGCGAGCTATGATGGCTCTTCTTCATGACTTAATGCACAAAGAGATAGAGATCTACGTGGATGACATCATTGTCAAATCCCGATGGGAAGAAAACCACTTAGACCATCTCAGAAAGCTTTTCAACAGGTTACGTAAGCACAACTTGAAGTTGAATCCAACCAAGTGCGCCTTTGGTGTTAAATCAGGCAAGTTGCTAGGTTTCCTAGTCAACCACAAAGGGATTAAGCTGGATCCCACCAAAATCTAGGCCATCAAGGAAATGGCCATTCCTCAGATAGAAAAGGAAATACGGGGATTTTTGGGAAGAATCAACTTCATTAGCAGGTTCATTTCTCAACTCACAGCAACCTGTGAGCCTATCTTCAAATTTTTAAGGAAGAACTCCTTCATGAAATGGAACGATGAGTGTCAAAAAGCCTTTCTTAAAATCAAATAATAGCTGGTTAATGCTCCTGTATTGGTACCTCCCAGGGATGATGTTCCCCTATTCATGTACATGTTCATTAATGACAATACCATGGGCTGCATGCTGGGACAAAAAGATAATAGAGGCCAAGAGCGAGCTATCTACTACCTCAGCAAAAGATTCAGCAGCAATGAACACAAGTACACTCTGATTAAGAAGACTTGTTGTGCTTTAGCATCGGCTTCCATGAGGTTACAACATTACCTCCATGGTCATACAATCCATCTTATATCCCGCGTGGATCCTAGATGGCAGTTGATCCTAAAACAATTTGATATCGTCTATGTGATGTAAAAGTCCATTAAAGGACAAGGAATTACAGATCAATTGGTCGCCGCACCTGCATGGGATTTCAAACCCTTGGAAACATACTTCCCCGATGAAGGAGTAATGACAGTCCAACAACCCCATCGAAGACAATGCATAAATGCGTGGAAAATGTATTTTAATGGGTGTTAACATAGTAAGGTTTTGAGTGGAGCGTTCTAGTATCACGATGCAGGGGAGCGATATCCGTTCTTCAGTAAATTGCGGTTTGTCAAAGCACTAACAACACGATTGAGTTTCAAGGTCAGATCATAGGACTCAAACTTGCCCAATCAATGGGTATCAGGCGGTTAACTTTCTTTGGGGATTCAAAATTGGTAATCAGACAGACACATGAATCTATCATACCAAAGAGCTACATTTGCTGCCTTACCATCAGCAAGTTTTACAGATGTCTTCGGAGTTCGAAGAAATAAACTTCCTCCATATTTCTCGGAATAAGAATGATTTTGCGGATGCGCTAGTAGCTTTGGCCTCCTTGATCACATTACATGATAAGGAAAACATGCCAGGCATCCCACTTTCCCTACAAAAGGATCCAACCTATGGGAATTATGTTGGAGAAGTATCGGATGAGCTACCTCCCATCCAACACCCTTGGTATCAGCACATTAAGAAGTACTTATGAGACGGATCTACACCCACTGAGGCGAGCTCGAGTGAAAGAAGGTGGATCCATCGACTAGCTATGAAGTTCTACCTGAGTGGAGATGTACTCTATAAAAGTGATGCAGGAATCGGTCTCCTCAGATGTCTGGACAAGGACCAAGCTCAGAGGCTCATGGATGAAATCTATGGTGGAGTATGTGGCCCACACATGACCGGCCCCTTACTTATTAAAAAGATGCCCAGAACAGGGTATTACTGGCTCTTGCTTAAAGCTGGCTGTGATGATCACGTCAAGAGGTGCTATCAATGTCAAATTCATGGGAATGATATCCACGCCCCACCGAGGGAGCTCCACAATATGAGTTCACCTTGGCCCTTCTCAATGTGGGGAATGGATGTGATTGGTCCCATTGAGCTCAAATCCAGTAATGGAAATCGGTTTATCTTCACCATGATCAACTACTTCACCAAATGGGTTGAAGTAGCCTTCTTCCCTAGGGTTACCAAAGAATTCATCATTGCTTTCATCAGAAACAATGTCATATGTCGATATGGACAACCAGAGGTAATTGTGTCAGACAATGCTAAGAACCTCACAACAAAATGATGGAGGAGTTGTGCAGTAAATTCCACATCAAACACCTTAACTCCGTCATCTACCGTCCAAAGATGAATGGTGCTGTTGAAGCGGCTAATAAGAACATCAAGAAGCTCATGCACAAGATGTCTGCCAATAACAAAGGATGGCCTGATCTCTTGGCTCTGACTTTGTTAGCCTACAGAACTTCAATGCGTACTTCCACTGGGGCAACCCTCTACTCAATATCCTACGGGATGGAAGCAGTGCTCCCCATAGAAGTGGAAATGGAATCCCTCAGAGTGTTGATTGACGCTCAGCTGGATGAAGACCAATGGCTACAAGACAGATATCACCAATTATCTTTAATAGACAAAAGGCGAAGTGATGCTATCTTCCATGGTCAGTTATACCAACAAAGGATCGCTAGATCCTACAATAAGAAAGTTCGGCTTTGACAGTTTAAACAACATGACTTGGTTTTGAAGAAGATCATTGACAACCAAGACCAGTTAAAGGGAAAATTCGCTCCAAACTGGAAGGGCCCGTTTATTGTCAAAGAGGTAATGACAGGAGGTGCTCTCAAGTTACAGGAAATGGATGGCGACGAATTTCCATAGCTCATCAACTCAGACATCGTGAAACGGTGCTATGTCTGAAGTTACCATCAAGCAAACATCCTGGTTTTGGATCACCAAATCGCTAGTCATTTCAGGTTTTTAACCCTTATTACATACAACCGTTTCTTCATACCCATTTGCCCCATCAGGGAAACACACTTTTCAAGCCAGCAGCCTAGTTTTTAGATTATCAGATCTTTCATTTCACACTCCATACAATTTTGGTTATCCGATCAGGGATGAACCCTTCCCCTGTAGTTTTTCCTGAACATGGGATCAAACTTTTCCCCACAGTTTGTCCTGAACATGGGATCAAACTTTTTCGGCTGCAAATCATCTTGAACATGGGGCGAACTACGTCGACCTGATCTCCCCGATACCTGGGAGTACGTAGGCAACAATTTTATATAGCCCGGTCGCAATATAAAACAAAAATTACAAAACATTTCTACCCTTTCTCTATATAAACAAAAACAATAAAAACATTCCTACATCTTTCTACCCCTTCACATATAGCGTTAAACCTCTTACACCAGGTTCGAACTACGCAGACCTGATATCCCCGATACTTGGGAGTACGTAGGCAACCATTTTATATGGCCCGGTCGTAATAAAAAAAAATAACAAAAACATTTCTACCCTTTCTCTACATAAATAAAAACAACAAAAACATTCCTACACATTTCTACCCCTTCACCTATGGCGTTGAACCTCTTACACTGGGTTCGAACTACGCAGACCTAATCTCCTCTTCAATAGGAGTACGTAGGCAGCTATTTATTGTTCGGTCTAACCCCCTACCAAAATACAAATACTTGTCACACGGTACTGGGATCTAACTTCAATCCACCACCTTTCATCGGCTTCAGACCAAAGGGATGGAATTACCTGGCCTCCCCATAAATGGGAGAGTTGGAAACCATCTAAACTGCGGTTAATTCCTAGAAGAGCAACACCAATACATAAGAGATAAAACTAACTTGGTTCCTCTTAAATAGGAGTACTGGCAACCTTCTGTGGTGCGGTGAATCTCAGAGTGGAAAAGTCACCCTCCTCTACACATTTCCATACAGAAACCAGTCCCAAGACACCAAAGAGGGTAGGGATACACATAGATCAATGATCCATTCGGAAAGATCCTATGACGTCTCAATGTCCACACATCAAGGATGAGTTCAGAATACATCAAGATCACAAGCCCTGAAGAAGTAGACAAATATCAAATAAGTATCAAGGCACAACTAAAAAGGAAGTGAATCAAAATATATTTCCCTGCCATATATAGTGCTGCTTGATGTATACAATATGTGATGTACATGACAAAATGGCTAAGCTAGTCTGTGCAGAAATATACAAGTCTATCTACGGATCTGTATGTATGCAGACTATCAGATCTAACATAGCATCTCTCTCCAAAAAAGGAGGTAACGCTACAAGCTCCTGCACAATGGTATCTACACGAGCTAGCAGATCCGAGGCCAACTGCATGGTGGCATGATGCTCATAAATATATGCACTCATATCTGTAAGGATGCCAGTCATAAGGGATCTCACTGAAGTACTATCTGTAATAGCCACATCCCGGGCAGATAGAGTAGCATCCCTCTCAATAATCAATGCATCCCTAGCTGATCTGGCCTCATCTCTCTCCAATAGAGCGGTGTCTCTCCCATCAAGAGCTGTCAACATCAATGCCCTAGCCTGATCTCTCTCAAAGGTCATCAGATGAAGACTCTACTCCAGATTCTATGCTGAATGCTAAATTACAGTGGCACTCGTACTAGGAGAATCTACAAGAGTTGCTGGCAACCCAGTAAATGGTTCATGCTCTGTGGGAATATCAATGTCCTCTAAGGGCTCCCATCATCAGAATCAATCTCCGGTAATGTGGATACTACTGTAACCGATGTAGTCTCTGTCTCCATCCATGCGGAATACTCTGCAAAACAGCCTGAATGGCTAATAGAAAATACAGCTAGCTCATGCTGATCCTAATAAGCATACACTCTGGATCTGTCTTCTACAGATAAATGGCGGGAAGCCAAACGCTGACTCAATGCCCCCTCAAAAGGATGGGAATCCTTGAACTGGTTAAACTAACACATCATGGCCAGTGGGTGGTAAGTAGTCATGCCCCTCAAACCAGCTAGAGGGAGATAATCCATGCTTGGAGCATGAGTGATGAAGTTGTAGGGTGAACAAAGCCATGTACACGGCAATACATCAAATGGATCTCCAATTCCTGCCAAGAAAATGGACCAAGATGTAGGATCTGTACACTTCGCAAGCTGAAAGGAGTACGACATGGCTATCTCATGGGTAAAACAATACCCATGCTGTCGAAATGTGCCAATCACTCTCAAGTGTGACTTGAACCACGCGTACAATATGACCAAACTACCTGTGAATACCCCTGCAGGGTAGGTGCAGTAATATGTAGTCGATCTCAATGTCTCTGCTACAATCATCAGTACAATAGTGTGACCCTCCCTAAGAGCTCTCACTGCCATAATGACGCCCATGTCTAGCTCATCCATGTATTGTGGCATGCATATATATGACAATACACACAATAGCAGTACATCTACTCTGGCCAAATGCCAATGATCCTCTGGCATAGTAAAATCCTTGAAATGTCGTGTATAGCTATCTTTGAGCCAAATCTGTCCATCAGAAAACGCTGGGATACAATGTTGCCAGATGTGATCTCATCCTGCATAACTCTACGCCTCAAATTTTGAGGGTCATAAACTATCGGCTCGTGTCATGGATAGCCATTCGTCTTGTGAGTTCATCCCGATTGGCAAGCGCTTATCAACCGTGCGTACTCCTCCTAAGTAGGAGTCAACTCATGGATACCAAACTGGAAAACATGCCACTCTGGTATCTATTGCTCCAGCATACCCTCTATAAAGCTTGCGGGGAACACTCGAAACATCGGAGAGTCATAATATCTTCGTAATAATCGATCTACGATCACCTTATGTGAAGGTGACATACTATTATACCATAATCTTAGACAGGATGCCACCAATACTGGTGGGGTATGATCAATACGGCTAACTGTCGAAGAAGACATCTGTACGGGCCGTGTCATAAGACCATCCAAGGGTAAATTCTGAATCTCTCTGGACAAAAAAATGCTGAATATCTCTAGACATATATAAACATGCATAACATAATACATGCATGATCAACAATAGATGGCAATAAATTAGTAAAAAAAATAATAGATGGCAATATGATGTAGGGAATAATAATATATATTCCTAAGTACATCATCATCTAATACATCTTTGTACAAGTAAGAATACATGGAAATGGGGCACAGACGCCCAGCTACTAACATAGGCCTATCAAAAGATATAGCGAGAATGGGGCACAGCCACCCAGTGTCTAATAGAGGCCTGTCAAAAGATATAATGAGAATATACATCAGAAGAAGACAATGGTGTCAATGTCTACATCATCAATCCTATCCACCTGATGTAACTCCTCCTGAGTCATTGGATATCCATCAACGGGGATATCAAGCCTATACAATGGAAGATCTGCACCAGCAAAGCCATATGGATCATCTGAGGGGCCAGCTCCTGAGCTGGAAGGATCAAATATATCTGCCTCTGCTAGATCTCTACCCAATTGTCGGATAAAGAAATGTGCTCGGTCCAACTGTCGGATCAAACTGTTAATCTATGTCAAGGGAGTAGGATCTCTGACAGAGGCCATCCAATCCGTCATCATCACGGATCCATGAACCATATGCCCCATAAACTGTGTGGTGTGGGTCTGGGCTCCGATGGTACGAGGGACCATCAATGCTGGAACGTAGCCTGGGTATGTGAACCCTCTAACAGTGTAAAATCGTCATCATCACGGATCAAGGCTTGCATCTCCACTTCCAGCTTCTCTATTAAAGTTAATGGGGCTTTATGTGGTTACTTCAAAGGGGCTAAAGGTCTTAGACAAGGTGACCCATTATCCCCCTACCTTTTTGTCATTATTATGGAAGTCTTTTCTCTGATGTTTTCCCAGACATCAAAGCAGGCTTCCTTCAAGTTTCATTGGCGATTTGTGCCTTTATCCCTCACCCATCTTTGCTTTGTGGATGACATTCTTATTGTCAACGTCGGGATTTTTTAGTGTCCCTTTTCGTTACTTGTTCTTTGGTGTTCTCATGTTAATGTGAGATTTGTTTAAAAAAACAAGTGAAAAAGGTTTGACATGTATAATGTCGGCGATTTGACTTTAAGAGTCGCCGGTTGGTGTATTTAACTGGTTGCACCAACGCAACCGAAATGGTTTGCACATTGACCTAGTGATGTGACACTGCTAAACGAGTCTGTGAAACCGAGATTCATTTGAGGTCGGGGGCTTAATTATGCGAAGGGAAGGTGTTAGGCACCCCCCGGCATCCATGTTGCCACGGTGACCGCCACTTTTCAAAGAAACTGTTATATGAATGTGTGTGTGTGTGTGGATCAATGTGCAATTATTTGGAAGTAGTACTGAACCTCGTTCGCACCTATATACAAAGGGTTTTAATTTATAGAAAAATTCAGTTTGAACCAGATATATCAATGAAGTTTTGTAAAAAGAGGTTTTTCAAACCCTATGCTTAATAGTAATTGAGGCCTTTGATACTTCCATTTTATTATTAAATATTCGACTTGTTTGCTTTTATTTTTGGGATGCGAGGCATCTTCGAGAAAATAATATATAGCAGTGCCAAACTCTCATGGGCATGACAACCATCCAAGGAAATTCAGATACTGTAAATAATGTACAAGCTGCTTACAGCTGAAAAACGTCCATCATGAGAACTGAATCTAGATTCAATGGGATGAATCTGTGATCACATGATTCCTAGGCTCACATGATACTGCAGTTTGTATGGAAAACAGTAAGCAATTATATATATAAAAGCTGTAAATATAAATACAGACATAATCAACCACTACGAAGCAACTCCATGGGGGATCGGAAATGTAAATATCTAAAAGCGGTAAATATATATATCGACATGATCAACTACCACGAAGTGAACTCCAGGTGGGACGAAATGTAAATAAAGCTGTAAAAGCGATCAACTGCCATGAAGTAAACTCCAGGCAGGACGAAATGTAAATAAAGTTGTAAAAGCAATCAATTGCCATGAAGTAAACTCGGGAAGGATATATATATATATATATATATATATATATATATATATATATATATATATATGTACATATATATATAAAAGCGAGAAGCATATAGGATGTAAATCCAAAGCTCATCTGAAAGTGCTCATCGGATATATATAATATATATATATATATATATATATATATATATATATATATATATATATAAAAGCGTGTAAATGCTTGGATATAAAATCCAAGCTCATCGATATGTCTCAAAAGCAGTTATATATATGTATATATATATAAGACCCCAAAATTATTAATAAATGAAATTTATTTTCCTCTATTTATTATTTTGAAATAGTAAGGGTTGATTTGATTAATGTGAATTGTTATGGGTAAAATACGCAAATATTTATAATAAGCAAGTGGTTGTAAAATATTCATTATCGTGGGAATATTCGTTTGGTCGTGGAATATTAAATCTTTGTGGGGGAATATTAAATGCATGTGGCCTTGACCATGTGTGGGCCCCATAACGGAAAGCGATTGGATGAAGAAAACGACAAATATAAGTTGGTTAAAAATAACGGCGTAGTTATTCACAGAATTATCTTGTTGGAATACCGTTGGTTAAAAACACTAATACGCGTTGTCAAATAGTAGCACGCCAGTATTGCACCAATTATTGATCCTTACGTAAGAAGGCACTACTCAATAATGGTTACGTAAATTATTATTCGATATTTTATTTTATGGATTCAATAATTGATGCGTTGATATTTTATATTGCTGTTATTTCAATAATTGTCATTACACAATATTTTTCATTATCGAAGCAATAATTCATATTATCTGAATAATATTATTAGATAACATTATTGGCAATGTCTAGAAAGTTCTGTCTAAGGAGAGGTTTGGTCACCTAATTGCTTGCCAAGATGAGAGAAATTCTTATTGGAAAGCCCCCTGCTCTGAAAGCACGGTTGTCAATAATGTGATTCTGTAATATTATTTGTGAATAATTAATTATTGATTTATATGATGAGGAAAATATTGATTTTATGTGGATATAGATGGAGAAAATTTTTAAAATGACAATTGTTGAAAATTAATATTTTATCTTTTTTTGATAAAATAATTCATTTAAATATATTATTTTAATAATATATTAACGGTGATATTTTTATAATGAATGTGGGATATATGAGTATATGAGGAGGAAGAGTATTTTTGTGGCATTAAATGATTAACACATGTTTTGTGTGTCGGTGGACCCCATTTATTGACTGAAATTTGATTATAGCTTGTAAAATTGCCCGTTTGTGGATTTAGGTCAATTTCTGTTTGGAATTTGGGAAAACTTTCTTCTGTAAAGTTGTAGAGAATTGAATTTCCTATAAAAAGTCGCGAGATTTGAATTTTTTGATAAAAGAGCTATTTATTGTGAATTATTGAAGTTAGAAGTTCAAATAATTGATTTTGGAAGTTTAAAATATTTTAATTACAAAAACGTTTTTCCATTTTTGAAACTCATTTTAACATGCTATATGGCTGAAATCAGATTTCAAAGGTGTGCTAAGGAATTTTGTTTATAAATAATATTATTATATTCAATTTTACGCTTTGGTGTTCTAAGCAATTTCCTATAAATAGGGTGCTTAGGTTAGAATTGAAAATCACACCGTAAGCTGAAGTTTTCTCTATTTCTCTATCGATATATTGAGCGTATTCTTGTGAGTATACTTTGAGTGTTGCTATATTTGCAAGTTCAAGTCATAGCCCATATCAGGTGTTTCAACTAGAAATCTTGTCTTTACGAGGTAAGGGATGTTATTTTATTCGAAAATGATATTATTTCTTCAATATCATTATGCTTAGAAATATTGG
Source organism: Panax quinquefolius (assembly GCA_020205615.1). NCBI lineage: Eukaryota > Viridiplantae > Streptophyta > Magnoliopsida > Apiales > Araliaceae > Panax > Panax quinquefolius. The sequence goes on along the minus strand of CM035156.1, from coordinate 123,649,229 downwards.
TTGGAAATTTTTATCAAATTTGAAACTTTTTTATGTCGTGGTTACTATTCATGAGTTACTATTCATGAGTTACTATTCACGAGTTACTATTCATGAGTTACTATTCACGAGTTACTATTTACGAGAACTATTCATGAAGCGTGAAGATGTTTTTTGTGAAATTTCTATCTTTTGGTGTCCGAGTTACTATTCACGTATATGGCATTATTCACGATACTCAAGACTATTCATTCAAATCGTGACTATTCATAGAAAAATGAAAATTCTTCTTTTATCCAAAATATCTATTCGGATACTAGCTTTGATTGTATCCATGTTTTGATCATTCTTGAATTTTACACCCCTATGATTATTTACGAGGTATTTTGGACATGAAATAGTGAAATATCTGAATCCTTAATACTTGTTCTTTTGTTTCTTTGGATTCGCTTTTCTTTAAAATATTTTCATCATCCTCGGTCCTAAATGATGATGTTCTTGAATATCTTTGGCTGTGTAGTGCAAAGAAGGTTGATTTTCTTATGAATATCTTTGACCAGAGTGCAAAGATGAGCAGTGTTGAGATGAATATGATCGGTCGATTAATATCTTTGTGTAGTAGTGCAAAGATGAACATGTGTTTAGATGAACATGACTAATGATGAATATCTTTGACACAGTAGTGCAAAAGATGAATATTTGATTTGAGATGAATATTGATTGATGTTACTGAGGATAAAATATCGACGATGAACTTTTAAATTCATATATAGAAGATAGTAGTTTGAATTCTCTACTTAACTCTTCTAATGAATTATTATTTCATTGCAAAGATTGATTTAAAAGCTGGTTGTCTATTGTATTCTATTAGATTTTTCCTGTTGAAGACTAACGATAATTTGTTGTATATTATCTTAGTCATAATATTCTTCTTTGGGCTAGTTGAGCTCACCCTTTTCCTTGTTGTTCCATTTTTTCTTCTCGGGAGGCGAGAATGTAGCGAAGTACTAGTGGGGTATGGAATGAAGGTTCTAGAGAGAGTTGTTTAGTAGTCCTCACCATTTTTGTAAAATAATGTATCAATAGTTATGATGGGAATTTATTTGCGTGTGGATATTGTCTAGATGGCAATATCTGTATTTAAACTCACAGTTTATATGTTGTAATAATAAAGTTGTAGTTATTTCTGTACCATGTATTTGGCGACTCAGAATGGGTTGGATGGAATGGACCTATTTTGGGGGCGTCACAGTTGGTATCAAAGCTTAGGGATATGATCTCTGGCGGAGATCGGGGAATAGAACTAGGAGGGGAGAGACGAGTAAATCCTTCGCTAGTGTGTCCTACCTAAGCTTATTTATTAGTTGGTCAGTATATAAAGATATTAAGTGATATATTGATTTCCTTAATTAACCCTTGTTTTATGACACTATTTGAGAATGTCGACTGAGAATATTAACAGTGGAGTAAATGAGACCGTGGATATGCCTATACTTACCAACGAGGAGAACGTGCAGCAACAGTTGGCAATGTACCTACGTGAACAACACCCTTGAGCGAGATGATGAGCGAGGGATGTTTAGAAGCTTTTTGCAGTTCATGCAAAAATCGAGACGAGGGAGACTCGTGTTCAAAATGAGGAGGAAATGATAGTAATTCACGGGTTGTCACATTTAAGCGATTCAAAGAGTTGGGACCACCGAATTTAAGGGAAAGTCGAGATCCGATCATGGCGGAGGCGTGGGTCAAACAAATTACCAAGATATTCGATGTCTTGGGATGCACGGAGAACGAAGGTTCCATTTGCCACCTTTATGTTTCGTGGTGAGGCGGACTCTTTGGTGGAAGTCGTGAAGCGTACCCATCCAATTGCACTCAACATGTCATGGGAGACATTTGAAGCAGTTCAATGACAAGTACTTCCACGAAAGTATTAAATATATGAAGGAAGTGGAGTTTATTAGAATGGAGCAATAAGAATAACATGGCGGTGTCAAAGACGAGGCGAAGTTCGCAGAGTTATCCGAGTTTGCACCTCATTTGGTGGAGAATGAGGAACGATGACGCGGATGTTTTCGAGAGGTTTAAAACCCGACATACGCCAAAGATCTCATTTCTCATAAATTTTTCTCTATTCAGATGTTGTCAGCAGGCTCTCCGTTTGTTAGAAGCGAGATAACGAAAGCACGTTCAACCGAGGGACCATAACCGAGATTTTCTCAAGATAGCGATCATCGAATAATGATAACCGGAGAAAGAAGAATACGGACAAAGGCGGTAACCACTCTGGTGGTAATCGTGGCCATGAAAATAGAAGAAGCGAGTCGGGAGGAGATTTTAAAAAGATGAGATTCAACAACGACCATGTGAAGACGACAGTACCGGCAGCAATTGGTTCCAAGGGAGGAGAAAGACCACCGGTCGTATGTTACAAATGCGGGAAAGAGGGACATATCAGCCCAAACTGCCCACAACAGTTTAAGGTATGCTATAATTGTGGAAAAGAAGGACATATCGCTCGAGATTGTACGGTATCGAAACCCAGTCCAGCGGGAATGGTGACTAAAAAGGATGTCCCGGAAAAGTCAAAGTCAACGGTTCCTGGAAGAGCGTTTGTCATGACCGGTCAAAATGCGAGGAACCCGAACGAAGTTAGCACGGGTTAGTTAATTATAAATTCTTGTGAAGTTTATACCTTACTAGATACCGGTTCTACCAATTCTTTTATCTCTCTTGCTTGCGCTCAACGTTTGAACTTGACTACGGAGAAATTAGACTTTGACCTATTTATGGAGACTCCGTTAGGAGAAACTTTCATTACATCTGTTGTTTAGAAATCTTGTTTGATCCAAGTTGGCACCATCACATTACCTGTTGACCTTATTTATTTAGAGATATTTGCTTTTGATGTGATTTTAAGATTAACTACTCATCATGCCAAATTGATTGCTTTTGTAAGGTTGTTAGTTTTCATATTCCTAAACAACCTTGTTATTCAATTCAAGCAATCAAACCATTGTAGTCAAACATTTTCATATCAAGCTATGAAGTCATTCGTTTATTACGGATGTCAAGTTTTCTTAGTCCATGTTATGGATTTGAATAAAGACACGTCAGATTTGAATAATATTCTTGTTGTTATTAATTTTTCCTGACTTATTTCTGAAGAATTTCTTGGCTTACTCCCAAAGCACGATATTAAATTTTGTATCGACTTTGACCCCGGACAAAACTCATTTCTAAAATCTCATATCGAATGGCTCTATTGAACTTGAGTTAAAAATTCAACTATAGAATTTGGTACCGAGCCTTTATCTTGTGACTTCCTTTGTGAAATTCACCTAAGCGGACTCTCTGTAGGGGACGTCATATTCGATGCGATAGTAAACCGATAGGTGTCATTGTAACGTGCTATCCAAGGTTGGGATATGAGTCACGATTGAGAACAACCTAAGTCGGTAATCGAAAATCGTAGCTTTTCAGGCTTAGTTGGTTATTATCGGAGATTCGTGAAGGATATTCTCGAATCGCTATTCCATTAACGTGATTGACTTCGTAGAGATACAAAATTCGAATGGAGCAAAGAATGTGGGAAGAGCTTGAAGAACTCAAGAGGAGACTCATTTCAAAGACATGTTACGACCATGCCATCCCGGAAAAGCGAACGTGGTAGGCGGCGTGTTGAGTAGAAGATCGTGAGACAATCACGAAAATACGATATTGTCAAAGACTAATTTCGTATAATTTATAAATAATAGAGATGGAGATGAAAACTCTAGGTATCCACGTGATGATATACGAGTATAATCGACTTTAATCAATAAAGTTAAAGCTGTTCAAGCTACACACCGGAGATGATGAATTTGAAGAAGGAGGTGCAAGAAGTTGTTATTTCAAAAGCGAGAGAATCGGTGAGGTGAGGAAAGCTCAAACCTTCGATTTATTAATCCATTTAAAATTCTCGATCGAATAGGAAATGTGGCCTATAGACTCGTTTTACCGCCAAGTATGACGCGTATTCATAACGTTTTTCACGTATCGATGTTACGTAAATATGTGGACGACCCGAACCATGTCATTGAGTTAGAACCGGACGAGATAGCCGAAGACTTAACGTACGAGGAGGTACCTGTCAAGATTTTGGATAGGAAGGAGCATGTCCTACGTACGAAGGTCATACCACAAGTTAAAGTTTTGTGGAGAAACCATGCTATTGAGGAAATGACCTGGGAGTTGGAAACGAAAATGAAAGCGAGGTATTCTCATCTTTTCGAAACACCAGGTACGTACGTCAATTTCGAGGACGAAATTTCATAAGGAGGGGAGGTTGTAAGACCCCAAAATTATTAATAAATGAAATTTATTTTCCTCTATTTATTATTTTGAAATAGTAAGGGTTGATTTGATTAATGTGAATTATTATGGGTAAAATACGTAAATATTTATAATAAGCAAGTGGTTATAAAATATTCATTATCGTCGGGGAATATTCGTTTGGTCGTGGAATATTAAATATCTTTGTCGAGGGAATATTAAATTTACTGCCAGTAGCGACCATGTGTGGGGCCCCATAACTGAAAAGCGATTGGATGAAGAAAACGACAAATATAAGTTGGTTAAAAATAACGGCGTAGTTATTACAAGTTAAGACTGTTGGAATACCCGGTGGTTAAAACACACTAATACACGTTGTTGAGCGTAGATATTGCAGTATTGCACCAATTATTGATCCTTACGTAAGAAGGCACTACTCAATAATGGTTACGAAATTCTTATTCGATTATTTTATTTTATTGATTCAATAATTCTTTGCGTTGATATTTTATATTCTTCATTGTTTTGATAATTGTCATTACACAATATTTTTCATTATCGAAGCAATAATTCATATTATCTGAATAATATTATTAGATAACATTATTGGCAATGTCTAGAAAGTTACATCTAAGGAGAGGTTTGGTCACCTAATTGCTTGCGCCAAGAAGGAGAAATTCTTATTGAAAGCCCCTCTCTCTGCAGAAGCTGCTGGTTGTCAATAATGTGATTCTGTAATATTATTTGTGAATAATTAATTATTGATTTATATGATGAGGAAAATATTGATTTTATGTGGATATAGATGGAGAAAATTTTTAAAATGACAATTGTTGAAAATTAATATTTTATCTTTTTCTGATAAAATAATTCATTTAAATATATTATTTTAATAATATATTAACGGTGATGTTTTTATAATGAATGTGGGATATATGAGTATATGAGGAGGAAGAGTATTTTTGTGGCATTAAATGATTAACACATGTTTTGTGTGTCGGTGGACCCCATTTATTGACTGAAATTTGATTATAGCTTGTAAAATTGCCCGTTTGTGGATTTCGATCAATTTCTGTTTGGAATTTGGAAAAACTTTCTTCTGTAAAGTTGTAGAGAATTGAATTTCCTATAAAAAGTCGCGAGATTCGAATTTTCTGATAAAAGAGCTATTTATTGTGAATTATTGAAGTTCCGAAGTTCCGAAATAATTGATTTTTGGAAGTTTAAAATATTTTTAATTACAAAAACGTTTTTTCCATTTTTGAAACTCATTTAACATATGCTATGGCTGAAATCAGATTTCAAAGGTGTGCTAAGGAATTTTGTTTATAAATAATATTATTATATTCAATTTTCTGCTTTGGTGTTCTAAGCAATTTCCTATAAATAGGGTGCTTAGGTTAGAATTGAAAATCACACCAGAAACTGAAGTTTTCTCTCTATTTCTCTATCGATATATTGAGCGTATTCTTGTGAGTATACTTTGAGTGTTGCTATACAGTGCAAGTTCAAGTCATAGCCCATATCCGGTGTTTCAACTAAATCTTGTCTTTCGAGGTAAGGATGTTATTTTATTCGAAAATGATATTATTTCTTCAATATCATTATATGCCGAAATATTGGTTGGAAATTTTTATCAAATTTGGAACTTTTTCATATCGGGGTTACTATTCATGAGTTACTATTCATGAGTTACTATTCACGAGTTACTATTTATGAGTTACTATTCACGAGTTACTATTCACAAGTACTATTCATGAAGCGTGAAGATGTTTTTTGTGGAATTTCTATCTTTTGGTGTCGGAGTTACTATTCACGATCGATTACATTATTCACGATATCTGAGACTATTCACGAATACGGCACTATTCAATAGAAAAATGAAAATTCTTCTTTTTGTCCAAAATATCTATTCTGAATACTAGCTTTGATTGTATCCATGTTTTGATCATTCTTGAATTTTACACCCCTATGATTATTTACGAGGTATTTTTGGACATGAAATAGCTGAAATACGAATCCTTAATACTTGTTCTTTTGTTTCACTGGATTCGTTTTCTTTAAAATATTTTTCATCATCCTCAGTCCTAAATGATGATGTTACTGAATATCTTTGGCCTGTAGTGCAAAGAAGGTTGATTTTCTTATGAATATCTTTGACCCGTAGTGCAAAGATGAACAGGTGTTGAGATGAATATGACCGACTGATTAATATCTTTGGCCCGTAGTGCAAAGATGAACATGTGTTTAGATGAACATGACCAACTGATGAATATCTTTGACCTGTAGTGCAAAGATGAATATTTGATTTGAGATGAATATTGATTGATGTTACAGGGATAAAATATCGACGATGAACTTTTAAATTCATATATAGAAGATAGTAGTTTGAATTCTCTACTTAACTCTTCTAATGAATTATTATTTCCGCTGCGAAGATTGATTTAAAACTGGTTGTCTATTGTATTCTATTAGATTTTTCCCTGTTGAAGACTAACGATAATTTGTTGTATATTATCTTAGTCATAATATTCTTTACTGGGCTAGTTGAGCTCACCCTTTTCCTTGTTGTTCCATTTTTCTTCTCAAGAGGCGAGAATGTAGCGAGTACTAGTCGGGGTATGGAATGAAGGTTCTAGAGAGAGTTGTTTAGTAGTCCTCACCATTTTTGTAAAATAATGTATCAATAGTTATGATGGGGATTTATTTGCGTGTGGATATTGATATGCAGATGGCAATATCTCGTATTTAAACTCACAGTTTATATGTTGTAATAATAAAGTTGTAGTTATTTCTGTACCATGTATTTGGCGATTCAGAATGGGTTGGATGGAATGGACCTATTTTGGGGGCGTCACAATATATATATATATTTAAAAGCAAAGAAATGCTCTAGACATAAGTCTAGGCTCATCAGACAAAGTCTGACCACAATTTATATATATATAAGTATATATATATAAAAGCAAGTAAACGCTCCAGACATAAGTCTAAGCTCAATCGAGGCTTAACTCGATAATGTTTGTCCATATATAAAATATATACATATATACAAGTATATATATACAGACAGAAATAAAATACACGGACCGAAGTCCGGGCAAACACACACAACATGACTCTCAATGTGTATAATAGTGTGTGCTAATATGAAAAGAAAAGCTTTATAGAATGTAAGAAGACTTACAGTGGGCTGCCAATATAGACTTCTATGACTCTATGTGGATAAACACTCAGCTCCCGCCAGATAAAAGTATAGCTATATGTGAGCTAACAGATGTTTAAACTGAGGAAACACTCAATATGGGTGTGTACAGAGTAAATTGGACAGGGCTTCCTCGCCTTTTTTCTCTTTTCTCTTCTCTCAAATGGCTGACCCTAAGGTCTATATTTATAGACTGACGGTCACAGGTGTACCTGCGGTAGCCGCAATTACACCTGCAGGTGGTCGAGGTGCCCCCGGGCTTCGCTGGGCCCGTCGTCTCGAAGTACATGCACTCGTGCACTGTAATGTCCACTCGAACTTACAGAACTTCAATCCGAGCATCCGAACGAGGTATATGTGACCTTCTTTGGACCGCTTGTGTTGAGAGTTACACAATGACATGGATTAGAGATTGTATGAAGTCAGGAAGAGGGGACCATGCCCATAGTCTTCAAGCTTCAAATTCTATCTGGTGTACTTCCACGCGTAATAGTCACTCGGGATTGTAACTCCTTGGTTCTTGTGGGACATTGTTGTGTGTATGTATGTATGAAGTGTAGAGACGACGCACAGGTGTTGATGTGGTAAGATGATGTTTAACTCTTCACCGGGGTTATCGTCGGTTTGAGTTGAAAGCAGACGTTGCTCAGGGTTACATCTGAGATTGGACTGCTGCAATTGTTTGAATGTCTCAAGGTCATCTTGTGAGTGTGCCTGTCTACCCGTTGTTAGCTCCGAGTCTGAGGGATGAGTGCCTCGGTAGGAGGTTTGAGCTTGAAGCTGATAGCATGTGTTTGAAACAAGCATTTCCAGAGTTATCGCCGGAACTGCAACAATACTCCTTGGGGTTATTGCCAAGGAAGAAACTTGGGGTTATCTCCGAGGTTTGAAATGATCCTTCTGGTGTGTGTTCTGGGTTTGGAAATGATGTTCCCGGTGTGTGTCCCAGGTTTTAAACTTGAACTTTCGGTAGTATCCAGAATGGATGTAAGCTATCTTTCAGGGTTATCTCCGAAAGATGAATCTGCCCTCCTGCAATGTTAGTAACATGTGTGCAAAAATTTTTGAGTGTCTACAGATGCCCCTCTTTATCATATTCATGCAATGCAAGGCATGGATAGGATAAAGAATCCTAGACACATGAAATGCAAGAAGATAAACATGATGCTATGTGCAGGAACATGATGCAAATGTATGATGCATGATTGTCAGTTAATCCTGTTGGGATGATAATCATTGATTCCTTGGACAAGCGATCCAAGTCTTCAAGGATGTTGACGTTGGGGCTATCACCAAAGTCTCGAATCTTAGACACTAACTTATATTCCATAGAGGTGTCTCTTTTGTGCAAGAGATCTGTGGGGATAAAGCTTTATCTTTTTGAGGATGTGTATAACATATTTCCTCATTCTGTTGGAGTTAATGCCAACAGTCTGTTATTGTTAGGGTTGCCTGACCTTCGCTGATGTGTGTATCACCGGATAGATCCCTGTTGGGTGGATTGTTAAGGTTGCTTGACCTTCATTGATGTATGTGTCAATGGTTGCACTGCGTTGTAAACCTTTGTTGGGGAAGGTTGCTTTGATGGGTTTACTTGCCATCGGCTGATATAACATCAAGGCTGCTTGACCCTCATTGATGTGTGTATCAATGGTTGAATTGCGTTGTAACCCCCAGCCGGGGAATACATAGATGCTTGAAAGACGTATGTTGTGACCCCCACCGGGGATACGTAGATGTTTTTAACTTCAGCATTGTAACCCTTGCCGGGGAGGTTTATCATTTTTTGGTTTTGTGTTGTAACCCCTCCGGGGAGGTTTAGGGTTGAGACCCTGCAATGATGGCATCAGACCTTTGTGGGGTATTACCGAGCATGATTTGTGAAAGCTGAGCTCATTGGTATAGTATACCCTGCATTCAGGCGAATACCAATGAGATGACGGGAGTTAAATTTTGACCCGTACAAAACTAGGATTCCAGGCTATTATTCGCTTTCGATTCGTAGCATTTTGTTCTCGATTTGTCCTTTTCGACTTTGTGAGACTTCCTTTGCAACTCTAGCATGGAGTGGTAGGAGGTGTGGGACCGCGTATGAGTGTCGCATATAGACTGCGCAGCGAGATCTTGAGATGGACTGTGGCTAACCATGACTATGTAAAGCCTAAAGGTTGCTTTCATAAATCATTTTTAAGCTGTGATGCGAAGGAAATCTGAGAGATCTTCCTCACATCTGCTGAATTCGGGCAACTTTCTGCATATTCTGCCACCGTACAAGCGTTTTTCACTATCATGGTAACATATGCATGTATTTTTTCTAGTTTCTATCCGTTGGAAAATGACTTATCACATGAAATTCATTTAGACACATAGTAGTGAATATGCATGCTGATATGACTTGATAAAAATATTCAACATAGCAAATGTTAGTATTAAATCAGGCTGAACATAATGATGTGAAAATTTTAACTTTTGAAACAGTCAAATTGGCACCTTTTACTGTCATTTCTTATCCTATCTGAGGACAAATGAGTAAAGGTAGAAAATCAAAATAATCCTGATAATTAGACTACACTTACGGATTTTTTACTATGGTGTGATAATGCATGTAGGATGTATATGACTGTGTACAGGTGTGCTACTGAATGGCCACCTAGTCATGCCTATGTGCATGTAGATAGTCCCATTTACAAAGGGGGCTATGGCAAAATTTTCCAAAATGTAGGAATTGAGTAACCATGCATTTTTAACTCTACTGTAGACGTATGTTAAAACAATGCATGCATGCATGTAATCATAAGATGCATTTTGAAAAGCTCCAGGTAAGAATTTACCACACCCTTTCTGAGGTAATTTGGAGACTTGTTGTCAAGATATTATAGATCCAGATCAGCCGAGTAGTTCCCGTAGGACCACTTCAGGTGTACGGAGGAGGGCTTCTAAAGAGCCTTAGCGCCGGTCTATCAGACAGCCTCGTCGTCTAGTGGAGGCAGTGATACGTCCTATCCAGGTTGAAGTGCCGAATGTCGAGGACGAGGAGGAGGACGCATCTGGATTGAGGTTCTGCGCCTGTGCTGTCACGTGTTTCCCCGTGAGGGAAATGCCAGTATTCAAGTGGCGAACCGGATCTTACGGGTGACTTGAGTAGGCATCCTTGACATACACCGCACATAAACGAGGTATGAAGTTAGATCTTTAATCTTCCTTATTTCCTATTTGATGAGGAGTCAAGGATTCTGCTGTTGATCAGCATTTGATGAAGGTTCCCGGCTTCACACAACCTCGAGGGAACTGGTTTAGCATCTACTCTATGTATCAGGATTTACATGATGACTACAGAGCGATTGTACATGGCTGGGGATTTGGGACGTTCTTTTCCATTCTTCCCCGCCGCTGTCCTTGGGGTTACCTCGAGGCATTATCTGAGCGGTGGTTTCACCAGACTCAGTCACTCCATTTGCTGGACTGTGAGGTGATGATGACGCCGATGGATTGGCGGTTTATCACAGGTATGGAGTTTGGAGGGGATCCAGTGCCTTGCACGGTGGATATTACCCCTACTACCGTCAGATCCTTGTTGGGAGTTCCGGCGGAGGCGCTCAAGGGCAGGACTATTCGTACAGGTCCTTTGAGCGTAGATGCTATAAGCGGGCTATTGAGTGATCCCATACCCAATGATGTGAGAGTCAGGGATCACATTCTTTAGTGATTGTTCCTGATGATCATTAGGTGCTGCTTCATAGAAGATAATTCATCTACGGTGTCATTCGCTTTGATCAGCGCCACTAGACACGTGGACCGTATAGGAGACTATGATTGGGGTTCCTACACCTTTGCCTACTTCCTCAGGGGAATGCACATGTGATCGTAGGGCTTGACCGAGGCTTGGTTAGGATTCTACCCGTTTCTACTGGTGAATATTTCTCTTATCTTTTCCCATATATAGGTTAAGAGTGTTGACTGATAGCAGATGTTGCCTTTGTGTTGGCAGTTTTGGGCCTATGAGAGGCTTCCATGTTTGCATCCTATGAGCATGTTAGGTTTAGACACCTATCCACGAGGACGAAGATGGCATCACTCCATACTGGCGGAGGTCCTTGTTGCTGAGGGTTTCACCCATTGTCGCCTACAGCTGGAGTTGTTGACAGTGAATATCATCACACGGGTTCCCTACTCGGGAGAGTATTTGGGAGTTGGATTTGAGGATGGGTACCCGACTGGAGTTGAGTACGTCATTTCCACCCGCAGGATTCCTCTCTTCATAGATGGAGGATGAGAGCTCTATTTAGGAGAGCGTGCTATCAGGAGCACTACAGGAGAGATTCGCATTCTGATCTTGCCTTCTGCCAGACGTTATTGGCCTGTTTCACAGTCACCCGTCATTGACATCCCACTATTGGGGATTGACGGTTATACTTTGTCAGAGGGCCCCTGGACTCAGGAGATGTTCCAGCATTGGTGGATCCCTTGTACTATTAGAGCTCAGACCTGCGCCACACAGTTTTTAGGGGATATGGTTCCAAGATCCGTGATGATGACGGATTGGCTAGCCTGTGTTAGACATCCAACGCATGTGACACAGATTGACCCGGCAGCTAGACCGGACACATCTTTTCATTCAGCATTTGGGCAGAGATCCTTTAGAGGTAGATACTTTTGATCCTTCTAGCTCTGGCGTTGGCCCCTCAGGTGACCCCTATGGCTTTGCTGGTGTAGATCCTCTATTGTATAGGCCTGACATCCCTGTAGATAGAGATTCAGTGACTCAGGAGGAGTAACATCAGGTGGATAGGATCGATGATGTAGACATCGAAACCATTGACTTTTTCTGATGTATTTCTCGTTATCTCTTTTGATAGGACTCTGTTAGGCATTGGGTAGCTAACCCCCCATTCTCGTTATATCTTTTGATAGGCCTCATTGGATGTTGGGTAACCGCCCCATTTCCCATATTTTAGTTGTCTGAGAGATGTATTAGATGATGATATACTTAGGAATGTATGTACAGTTTTCCATTCCCTATATCATATTTCCATCTATTGTATCATGCATGTTATTGTTATGCATATGTATGTATGTCCAGAGATATTCAGCATTGACCCCTGGATGGTCTTATGACACCGCCCGTACAGATGTCTTCTTTGACAGTTAGCCGTATTAATCATACCCCACCATTTTTGGTGGTATCTGGTATGCGCTCATGGTATAAAAGTATATCACCATCAGACATAGTGATCGTAGATGATTTCTTTATGATATCTATGACCCATTGATGTTTGAGTTCCCACATGATTTGTAGAGGGTATCTTTAGAAGCCTTTGGGTATCGGAGAGGTAGGTTTTCCGATTTGGGACCGAGGAGTTGACTCCTACTTTGGAGGAGTATGCATGGTTGACGATGCTACCGCTGGACAAACCTTGCGTGCATATGGCTATCAGAGACATGAGTAGACAGTTCATGACCCTCACCGGATTGAGACGTAGAGTGGTACAGGACGAGATTACATCCGGCCATGTGATATCCCATTATTTTCTATTTGACAGATTTGGCTCTAAGGATAGTTATGCACGACATTTTGGGGATTTCACCACATCGGAGGATCATTAGCATTCAGCTAGAGTGGATGTGCTGCTATTGTGCGTATTGTCATACATCTTCATGCCACGATACATGGATGAGCTGGATATCGACGTCATTATGGCTGTGAGAGCTCTCAGGGAGGGTCATATCATTATACCGATGATCATTGCAGAGACTCTGAGGTCAGCTACATACTGCTGCACTTATCTGGCAAGAGTGTTTACAGGTAGCTTGGTTATGTTGTACGTGTGGTTTATGTCACACTTGAGACCGATTGGCACACTTAGACGGCATGGGTTTTGCTTCACCTATGATATAGCCATATCATACTCCATTCAGCTTATGGAGTGTACAGATGCTGCATCGTGGTTAGCTTTCCTGACAGGGATTAGGGATCCATTTGCTATATTGCTATGTTCAGGGCTTAGCTCACCCTACAGCTTCATTACTCATGCTCTGGGCATGGATTATCTCCCTCTGGCTGGATTGAGGGGCATGATTACTTAACACCCACTGGCCGTGATTTGTCAGTTAGACTAGTTACAGGATTTTCATCCTTATGAGGGCAGTGAGTCAGCGCTTCGCTACACACGGTTTATCAATGGAGGACAGATCCAGGTTGTATGCCTGTTGGGATCAGCGAGAGCTGGCTCAATTTTCTGTCAGTCATCTGAGTTGCTCTGCAGAGTATTCTGCATGGATGGAGATAGAGACTGCATTGTCTACGGTAGTATCCACAGTGCATGATGTTGATTCTGACGATGAGGAGCCTATAGAGGATGCTGACATTCCCACCGATGATTTGACTGCTGGGCTTCCAGCATTTGTGATGGATTCTCCCACCCCGAGTGCCATTGTTACTCAGTATTCGGCACATCATTTGGAGCAGAGCTTACATCTGATGACCTATGATAGAGATCAGGCTAGGGCCGCGATGTTGACAGCTCTTGATGGGAGAGTTGCTACTCTTTTAGAGAGGGATGAGGCTAGATCAGCTAGGGATGCATTGATTGTGGAGCGGGATGCCGCCTTATCTGCTAGGGATGTGGCCATTGCAGACAGTACTTCAGTGAGATCCCAGATGACTGTCAGTCTTGCCGATATGAGTGCTTACATTGATGAGCATTATGCCACCATGCAGTTAGCCTCTGATCTGCTAGCTCGTGTAGATACCATTGGGCAGGAGCTTGCAGCGTTACCTCCGTCTTTAGAGAAGGATGCCATGTTTGATCTGATAGTCCGCATATATACAGTTCTGTAGATAGCTTTGTATTTTCCTGCACAGACTAGCTTAGCCATTTTGTCATGTACAACACATATGTATATATCAAACAGTATTATGTATGGCAGGGAAATATATTTTGATTCACTTCCCTTTTAATTATGCCTTGATAATTGCTTGATATTTGCCTGTTTCTTCAGGGCCTTGTGATCTTAATGCATTCTGAACTTATCCTTGATAGGTGGACATTGAGACATCGTAAGATCTCTCAGAATGGATCATTGATCTGTATATCCCTACCATCTTTGGTGTCTTGGGTCTGGTATCTGTATGGAAAAGTGGAGAGGAGGGTGGTTTTTCCTCTCTGAGATTGACCGTACCACAGATGGTCGCCAGTACTTCAATTTATGAGAAGCCTAGTTAATTCCATCTCTTATGGGTTGGTATTGCTCTTTGAGGCATGATCACAGCTTAGATGGTCACCAAATCTTCTATTTGTGAGAAGAGGTTGGGTAATTCCATCCCTTTGATTTGAAATCGATGAAATGCGGTGAATTAAAGGTTGATCCCAGTACTGTGTGACAAGTATTTTATTTCTGGTAGGGGTTAGATTGAACCATAAATGGCTGCCTACGTACTCCTATTGAAGAGGAGATCAAGTCTACGTAGTTCGAACCTGGTGTAAGAGGTTCAACGCTGAATGTGAAAGGCAGAAGCTTTATTGGTGAAGAAGGGTGTAGAAGTATTTTTGTTGTTTTAGTTTTTGTAGAGGAAGGGCAGAAATTTTTTTGTAATTTTTTTATTACGACCGGGCCATATAGAATATGGTTGCCTACGTACCCCCGGTATCAGGGAAACCAGGTAGACGTAGTTCGCCCCTCAAGACGAATCGCAGCCAAATAAAAGTGTGAATCCCATGTGCAGGTTATACTGCGGGAGAAGAAAGTTTGATCCCATAATGGGGATAAACTGTAGGTGTGGAAAAAGTTTGATCCTGTCTTCAAGACAAACTACAAGCATAGAAAAGTTTAATCCCGTCTTCAGGATAAACTACAGGTGTGAAAGGTTCAATCCCATCTTCAGGATAACTAAAATTGTATGCAAGATTTGAAATGAGGTGAAACCAGGCTGCTGGTTTGAAGTGTATGTCTCCCTGAGGGGCAGAAGAGTTTGTAAAAAGGAGAGGGTTCAAAACCGGAATGACTGGTGATTTGATGATCAAAATCAGGATGTTTGTTTGATGGTAACTTCAGACATAGTACCGTTTCACGGTGTCCGAGTTGATAAGCTGTGGAAATTCATCGCCATCTATTTCCTGCAATCTGAGAGCACCTCTTATCAATACCTCCTTGACAATAAATGGGCCTTCCCAATTAGGAGCGAATTTTCCCTTAGATTGATCTTGGTTGTCAATGATCTTCTTTAAAACCAAGTCATGTTGTTTGAACTGCCGTAGTCGGATTTTTCTATTGTAGGATCGTGCGATCCTTTGCTGATATAACTGACCATGGAATATAGTCGCGGTTCACCTTTCGTCTATTAGAGACAATTGGTGATACCTGTCGTGTACCCATTGATCTTCATCTAACTGAGCATCCATCAACACTCTGAGGGATTCCATTTCCACCTCTATGGGGAGCACTGCTTCCATCCCATAGGCTAATGAGTAGGGGGTTGCCCCAGTGGAATTACGCATGGAAGTTTTGTTGGCTAATAATGTCAGAGGCAAGAGGTCAGGCCATCCTTTGTGATTGGCGGATATTTTCTGCATGATCTTTTTGATGTTTTTATTAGCCGCTTCAACAGCACCATTCATCTCTGGACGGTAGATGACAGAGTTAAGGTGTTTGATGTGGTATTTTCTACATAACTCCTCCATAATTATGTTATTGAGGTTCTTAGCATTGTCTGACACAATGACCTCTGGTTATCCGTATCGACAAACGACATTATTTCTGATGAAAGCAATGATGACTTCTTTAGTAACCCTGGGGAAGGATGCTGCTTCTACCCATTTGGTGAAGTAGTCAATCATGGTGAATATGAATCGATGTCCATTACTGGCTTTGGGCTCGATGGGCCCGCTCACGTCCATTCCCCATATTGAGAAGGGCCATAGCGAACTCATATTGTGGAGTTCCCTTGGAGGGGCATGGATAGCATTCCCATGAATCTGGCATTGATAGCACCTCTTGACGTGATCATCATAATCAGCTTTGAGCATAAACCAATAATGCCCTGTTCTAAGGATCTTCTTGACAAGTAGGGGTCCGCTCATGTGAGGGACACATACTCAACCATGGATCTCATCCATGAGTCTCTAAGCTTGGTCTTTATCCAGACATCTGAGGAAACCTATTCCTGCATCTCTTTTATAGAGTGCATCTCCGCTCAAGTAGAATTTCATAGCAAATCAATGGATCCGCCTCTTCTCAGTTAGGCTCACCTCAGCGGGTGTAGATCCATCTCATAAATACTCCTTAATGTGCTGATACCAAGGGTTGTGGATGGGAGGTAGTTCATCTGATACTTCTCTAACATAGTTCCCATAAACTAGGGCTTTTTGCTTTGCAATTGTAATGTTTGGCGTGTTTTCGTTGTCAAGTATGTGAACCAAGGAGGCCAACGTTGCTTGTGCATCTGCAAAATCATTCCTATTACGAGGAATGTGTAGAAAAGAGATTTCTTCGAACTCCAAAGCAATCTGTAGAACTTGCCGATGGTAAGGCAGCAAATGTAATTCTTTGGTTTGATAGATTCCCGTGGATTGTCTGATTACCAATTCGGAATCTCCAAAGACAGTTAACTGCCTGATGCCCATTGATCGGGCAAGTTTTAGCCCCATGATACAGCCTTCATACTCACCTGTGTTGTTGGTGCTGACAAACTGCAATTTGACGGCGACAGGATACTGTTCCTCCATGCCGGATATTAGAACTGCTTCAGCTCCAGAGCCTTCTGTGTTAACAGCTCCATCAAAATACATTTTTCACGTATGGCATGTATCGTACTGATGTTGTTGCTAAACTGTCATTACCCCTTCATCGGGGAAGTATGTTTCCAAGGGTTTGTTGTCCCCTGCAGGTGCGGCGGCCAGTTGATCCGTAATTCCTTGACCTGTGACAGATTTTTGTGTCACATAGACGATGTCAAATTGTTGTAGGATAACCTGCCATCTGGACAGTCAAAAATTCAGTATGGGCTTACTGAAGAAATATTTGAGAGGATCCACACGGGATATGAGATGGGTTGTGTGACCATGGAGGTAATGTTGTAACCTCATGGTAGCCCATGATAAAGCATAACAAGTCTTCTCAATCAGAGTGTACTTGTGTTCACTGATGCTGAATCTTTTGCTGAGGTAATAGATAACTCGTTCTTGGCCTCTATCGTCTTTTTGCCCCAGCATACAGCCCATGGCATTGTCATTTATGGACAGGTACATGAACAGGGGAACATCATCCCTAGGTGGTACCAAAATAGGAGCGTTAACCAAATGCTCTTTGATTGTGAGGAAGGCTTTTTGACACTCATCATTCCATTTCATAGAGGAGTTCTTCCTTAACAACTTGAAGATTGGCTCACAGGTTGCTGTGAGTTGAGAAATGAACCTGCTAATGAAGTTGATTCTTCCCAAAAATCCCCGTATTTCCTTCTCTGTCTAAGGAATGGGCATTTCCTTGTGGCCTGGATTTTGGTAGGATCGATTCAATCCTTTGTGGTGACTAGGAAACCTAGCAACTTGCGACTTAACACCAAAGGCGCACTTGGCTGGATTCAACTTCAAGTTGTACTTACGCAATGACGTTGAAAAGCTTTTTGAGATGGTCTAAGTGGTCCTCTTCCCTTCGGGATTTGATAATGATGTCATCCACGTAGATCTCTATTTCCTTGTGCATTAAATCGTGGAAAAGAGACATCATAGCTCGCTGATAGGTTGCCCCGGCATTGATGAGGCCGAATGACAACCGTCTGTAACAAAAAGTTCCCAAGGCCTGATGAAAGCAGTTTTCTCACGATCTTCCTTAGCGACCATAATTTGATGGTACCCCGCAAAGCAATCCGCAAAGGAGTACATGCCGTATTGAGCAGTGTTGTTAATAAGAATGTGGATAAAGGGTATAGGAAAGCTATCTTTAAGGCAAGCTTTGTTCAAATCCCGGTAATCCACGCAGACTCGCACCTTTCCCCTTGGTTTAGGCACGGGAACAATGTGACGCCCCCAAAATTAGGTATACATCACCCATCTTGGGTAGTCAGATACATGGTACAGAATTTAAATACAACTTACTAATATAAGCGTCGGGTGTATAATACGACATAAAGCGTGAGTTTGAATACAAATATTGTCTACTAGATATTATACAAACTCAAAAGGAGTCCTCATTACAATTATTATCACACTATTTCACGAATAGTGAGGACTACTAATGCTATCCTCTCGGACCATTACTCTGTTCCCGACTCGTCCCGCCTATATTCTCATTTCAAGAGAGCGGTGAAAGAAAGGGTGAGCTCAACTAGCTCAAGAAGAAATATTATGATTAAGATAATGCGAGAATAAATTATCATTAGCTTCTACAACAAGTGTTAAAGCGATAAAATATAATGAACATCAAGTTTAACTACAATGGAACCAAAGAATCCATTAAAAGAGTCAAGTAGAAAATAAAATCTACTATCTTTTATGATTTAAAAGTTTTTCATCATTATATAATTTGAGACTCAGCTTTAATAAATATTTCACATCATCGAATCACCCCTGCACTACGGCCAAGGATATTCTTTAGTATCACGACCACAATTATTCATGCACTATGGCCAAGAATAGTTGTGTATTCATTAATGATCATGATCATGCCAACAACTGTCCATCAATGCACTACGGCCACTGAGGATTTTTACCACATCCTTTGTAACATTACGGTCATGATTACACCGAATAGTCTCTGGTCATAATCATACCAAGTCCATCTACAGGCCACAGATGACTTTCAACATAATATAAACATGAGGATGATGACAATGATATAAGAATTCAATAAAACAAGTTCAAGAATTATTTTATCTAGGAATTATTAACGTCCAAATTGTCAACAAGATCTTTGTTTTGTAGAGTAAAATTTAAGAATGATCGGAAGAATATTTCCATGAAAAGATCTTTGGATGAAACGAAATATCAAGGATATTCTACTAACTTCATGGAGTATAGAAGTCAAAGTTTTAACCAATGGGTATAATAAAGAATGGAATAACAAAATAAATCACCATGCATGCGACCGCATGCAAAAGTGAGTTATTCCAATGTAATAATAAATAACGAGTAACCAGTCCTACGTAAAACACACACGCATGGGATGTTCCAACAGAATAATAAAGAATGGAACCAGTCCAGCGTAAAACACACACCTGAGCATGGATGTTCCAACAGTAATAATAATAAAGAGACGGAACCAGTCCGGTGTAAAACACATGATGAGGATGTTCCAATGTAATAATAATAAAGAGCGGAACCGGGTCCGATGTAAAACACACGCATGGATGTTCCAGCAGAATAATAGAAGAATGTCACCAAGTATAGGGTAAACCGCGTATACAAAGGTTATTCCAATAGAATAATAAGCAATGGAATAACAACAGTTCTCTTCATGAATAAGAAAGAATAACACCCTTTACGAGTACAACAAATAATATTCCCTACCTTAGAAGAACTGAATATTGGAAAAGTGAAGTAGCAGAATACTTTTCTTCTTTCTCTTTATAGTTTCTCTCTCTAGAGTTTCAAAGTGAATTCGTAAGAAATAATGAAGGAATGAGCTTTCTATTTATAGAAAAACTGAGGGTGGCTCTTGGTCTTAACGAAGGGTCAAAATGACTCTTGGTAATATCAAGAGACAACAACTATTTCATGAAGGGGTAATTAACCCTTGGAACAATCAAGAAGAGGCGATTAACTCTTAGTAATATGAAGGGACAACTACTATTTCATGAAGGGATAATTACTATTGTGAAGGTAATTACTATTGACGAAGGTAATTACTATTGAAGAAGGTAATTACTATTGACGAAGGTAATTACTATTGAAGAAGGTAATTACTATTGACGAAGGTAAATACTATTGACGAAGGTAATTACTATTGACGAAGGTAAATAC
The DNA here is from genome assembly GCA_020205615.1 of Panax quinquefolius. Classification (NCBI taxonomy): domain Eukaryota; kingdom Viridiplantae; phylum Streptophyta; class Magnoliopsida; order Apiales; family Araliaceae; genus Panax; species Panax quinquefolius. The sequence continues at coordinate 123,628,778 of CM035156.1, read as the reverse complement.
TATTGACGAAGGTAATTACTATTGAAGAAGGTAATTACTACTGATGAAGGTAGATACTATTGACGAAGGTAAATACTATTGACGAAGGTAATTACTATTCACAAAGGTAATTACTATTGACGAAGAGACTCTTAGATGATGATATATGGGCCCCCCCATAAAATAATCAAACTTACCACAAACGTCTCATAACAGACTCTTTATATACATCAAGGATTGAATAAATATTACCACAAATCATTTTATTTTTAATCAACACATTTTTAATCTTTCAACAATTATTAATCATTTATAACTTGTTGTCTCAATTAATAATATAACATATTATACAGATGATACTGTGACAATAATTGAATCAATAATATAAGAGATATGATGTAGCAATTACTGTAGCAATAATTGAGTATAGCTAAGTGATTTCTCACGTAAGCATCAATAATCAATTCCGTGTGCTACTATGCAACCAAGTGTATTACTATACTTTTACCACCGGGTAGTTCAACAGTTTTAATGGTAACACCTCCGCCGTTATTTTTATAGAAAGATAATTTTGTCGTTTTCTAACTACGACAATACTTCCGTTAATGGGGTCCACTAATGATTGAGTAGTCGCATCTAATATTCCCCAAACAAAAAGAATATTCCCGACCAAACGAATATTTTATAACAACTTGCTTACTTTGCAAAATTTATAAATATTACCCACAACTATAATATTATATCAAATTTATTCCATAATATTCAAAAATAATATTTATAGAAAATTCATCTTTATTTATAAAAGTTGGGGTCTTACAAACAATGTTGGATATCCACTCCGAAAATGTAGACACCATGATAATGCCAGCTTGAAATTGTTTCACAATTTCTTCTTTAACTTTTAAACTCCACTCAGGTTTCAATCGCCTGAGTTTTTGCCTAACTGGCTTGAATCCTTCATTGATGGGAAAGCGATGAAGAATAATGTCCGTGGACAAACCTGAAAGTAGTATGCACACAAGTCAATCATGTTTGATGATAAAGCATATACTTTGTAACAATCTTATTCATTTATTAATAAAAAGTATTAATTTATTAAAGGCTTTTAATTATCTACATGATGTTGTTTTATAATATGTGATAAACCCATAGTTTTAAGCATTGCTTTTAGAATAATGATGATGATCATTCTAATGAGATCTAAATTCTTAGAAAGCTTAAAACTAAAATAGTTCCCAATCATTGGATTACTAAATTGGGGATTAGTGAATCCAGATAGATTTGGTACATCGTTCTTCTTTCATTGGATGAGGATGATTGATCTCATGATCATTTGTGTGGAGACACTAAAGCAAGTATGTAGGTGCTTATTAGAGAATAAGTTCACTGAACGTGGCTCGCTAAGGAATACCTAATGGAGTTTTACTTGTCTGTCAATAGGAATTCTGTAGTGATAGTAGACAAGTAATCCTTGGACTTGAGATCATCATAGTATCTTGTGTATGATGAGTTATACTTTGACTTATTCCTTAAGACCCTTAGGGTATATCAAAGGGTATGCTTGGGTATAATAAGTTGTATATGGAGATAATGTATGATCAATAAAGAATCTACCACTTATTAAAAGAAGAGAAATGTCCTATGTGATTCGATAAATGACAACCCGATAGTCCTTGACTATAGGCGTAATGAAATTAGAAAGGAGTTTCTAATTTGCATTATTTGGTGTTGTGCATTTAAGGATCAAAATACATATAATTAAATAAAATAAGACTTGTGAAGTAATTCCATGTCTTATATTTAATTGGGACATTGTATGGTGGAAGGATTGAATTGTATAAAGAACTATTTACTCAAAGGTTCTTTTATGATTAATGTTGAAATCTATATTATCCGAAAAGTCGTTGATCGCTAGGGAGGCTTATCCCTATTGTAGAATAATATTATTTATTTAAATAAATAAATTATTTAATTTATTTATTTAAATAAGATTAGAATTGTTCTAATTGATTTATTCACAACCTAGGTTTAAAATGGAGAACCTAAAGGGTCACACCATAAAAGGAAGAATAATTATTTAAGAAGTTAATGGCATAATCGTAATAATATGTTATGTTTATTTAATTTAATCTATGATGATAGAATAAATTAAATAGCTTAATATTTATTATTTAATATTTTAGAATTATTAAATATAAATTAATAAGAGGAGTCTTATTAATATTATTACAATTATTATTATTATTTTAATTTCTAAAAGAGTTTAGGAATTAATTTAATATAAGTACTCTCATTTATTCCTAATAAGATTAGGAGGGAAAATTAATTAAAGGAGTTTAATTAATTATCCCTAATAAGATTAGGGAGCCCATTTAATTAAAAAGGGTTTAATTAAATAATACCTTATTTTAATAGGGTTACTTGATATCTTTATAAGAGGAGTCTTATATTAGATATCAAGACTGTGTGATATTTCCAATAGTTGGAGAGTACGCTCTTTTTCTATAGAGATGGAAAAACTAGGGTTTAGCCAACCACCCATCTTCTTGGATCTTTCTTCTTCCTTGGTGGATCACCTCTAGAGGCCTAACATTTGGGTGGCTAACGTTGATCAAAGGAATGAACCTAACTCGGTGGATTCAAGTTGAACGCGAAAAGGATTGGAGGTGAACTTGTACCTGAGGAAGCTCGGATCTTCAAGGGTATGTTTCTTATTCATCTTTTTCGTTTAATTAATAATTGTGCATAAAGGGTGATCCGAGTTTATGGTTTATAAAATTTTTAAACTCTGATTTTTACACGTTTCCGCTTATTTATGCAATTTGATTGCGTTCTTGAATATTACAAACCTTACAGTGGTATCAAAGCCAAACCTTTATGCAAATTATTAATTGTTCAAAATTTGATATGTATATTGATATGTGTTTTGAACAATTTATTTGGGCATAATTTTATTGTATAAAATTTATATAAAAAAGAAAAAAAAAGGGGAACAGCCGTAAACAATTCGCGTTTTTTTTTTTGGAAAAAACGTGATTCGATGTTAATAGTTAATGGTGTTTCACGTGGATGGTTTTTTATTTAAAAGGTTACTAATACTTTAGGAGTAATCATATAGATATCATGTTGCAGTAACAGATCATATATTTATAATTGTTAAGTATTATATCATGTACTATATATAATATATAATTAATCAGGATATATGATCCTGATTCATGCGTGCATCTGATGCTCACTTGCGCGAATTGGTGATATTTTTTAAATAAGTTACTGGTGACACCTTTTAGAAGGTTACACGATTCAAGTGATGTGTTTTCTTATTATTACTAGTAATATATATATATATATATATATATAATATTTTAATTATTTTATTATTAAAATAAAAGTTTATTTTAATCTTAAAATAAAAAGTTTATTTTAATCTTAAAATAAAAGGTTTTATTTTAATTTTAAAATTAAATTTCATGCTAACTAATTAGAGTTGGAATTGGATTCCATGATAACTAATTAGAGTTGAAATTGAATTCTATGTTTCCTTAAATAAAAGAGTTTATTTATGAATAGGAAAAGAATTAGTCTTTACTTAAATAAAGGAGTTTATTTATATATGAAATAAGATTTCATATTATTCAAAATAAAAGAGTTTATTTGTGAATAGGAAAGAGAATCCGTGTTTCCTTTAATAAAGAAGTTTATTTTTTTTCATGGAATTGGATTCCATAATTAATTAAAATAAAGGAGTTTATTTTGATTAAAGATTTTGATTAAAATAAAATAGTTTATTTTATTCAAAATTGGATAAATTAAAATAAAATAGTTTTATTTTGATTTAAATTTGGATTAAAATAAATAGTTTATTTTGATTCAAAATTAGATTTTATACTAACTAAATTTGCCCATTAAATGATATCAATATATATATTAAATGTTTATTATTCATGAGATGAATGTAATTTATTGATGCATATGGTGATGTATATGATAATAAATGGGATTGATTATGAACTATTGACCAATGTGATTGGATTTTATTTTAGATGGATGCATGAATGTATGAGTTTTATTAAATGGGGGTGCATAGTACCTCATATTCTCTCTAAATTTTTCTTAATGTAAATTCTATTTCCTCCTATGTACTTCCCTCGATCTCACGATCAAGGTTTCTATTTATTTTAAAATAGTTTCTTAATAGGAATAGTTAGAATTAATTTTGAAGAATTGGAGATCAAGGTGCAAGGAGCGCTTGAAGACCCATTTGTATTGGAGCTCGAGTTTAAATGTAATAGTTATATTTAAATATTAATTCTTGCACCCCTAGGGTTTGACCTTTTGGTTCACTTGGTGGCTCTAGTGAACCAAACTAGAATAAAAGTCCATAATCAATCAGGGTAGAATATAGTATTCTATATGTGCATGCTTATACTATATATATTATATATTATGCAAACATGCTTCGCATGTTAATTAATATGACGCGTATATATATATATATATATATATATATGCATGCATCTGCGCTTAAACAAGATGAGACAATTTAATAATAAATCCTCAAATTTTTTTTTTATATTAAGTCCTAAGCGTTCAAAGATATTTGGAATATCGAGCGTAAGCCTTTCTAGCATGATAAAATTAATAGAGTATTAAATATTTAATATGAGTTTGTTGTGTCACCACAAGGCAAGTATTAAGTATTTAAGATGTTAATTTATCACATTTGATGCTTATAAAGAAAATTGAACAATATTATTTTGTTGTGTCACCACAAGGATGATATTTTCTTTTTGAATATATGGAGTGCTAGGTTGGACTTAACTTGGATAATTTTGATTGGATGTGCCACCACTTGATCAAAATAATCTAAGAGGCAAAATACAAGGAGTTGCATAGTTGATGTAATTGACAAAAGTTGTCTACCTATTTATTTATATATAGTTTGTTGTGTCACCACAAGGCTATATACATTTGAAATGGGATCCTTATTCTCACTAGCAAATCTTTAATTAGATATTGCCGAACTATATATATTGAGGGTAATATAGTTTGAAGAAAATAGTGGGAGATACCAATTTAAAACAAGACCTAATTTATTTTGGTAATTAATAAAAGAATGTATGTTAAAATGTTGTTAATTACAAATTCATTTACAGAATTTTACTATGTCTAAAATTACTATCACTGCGAAGCATATTAGATGCTAAATTAACCAGATCGAATTAAACGGGTTGGTTAAGGAATTTGAGAATAGTTCTCATAGCTGAAAAGCTATCTTATGTCCTTAATACGCCTATCCCTGCAATGGTTGCAGACAATGCCTCTGAGGAAGAGATTGCTACTTTTAGTAAGTAGCGAAATGATGCACAGTTGGCTCAATGCATTATGCTCGCATCCATGAGTAACGAGCTTTAGCGTCAGCATGAAACTATGGATGCTCCTACTATATTCCTGCACATCAAGTAGTTGATGGTGAGGAAAGTAAGACTGATAGATATCAGATATCTAAGGAGCTCTTCCGATCTAGAATGGCCAATGGCATTATAGTACAGACAAAAGTTCTTAACATAATCAATTTGATTGATCAATTAGGACAATTGGTTTTGTCATAGATGGAGAGTTGAGCCAAGATTTGATCTTGCACTCACTCCCGGACTCCTTTCACAATTGTTGTGAATTTTTCATATAAACAAGCTAGATATAAACCGTTGATTTGCTTAACATGTTGAAAAATGATGAGAGTCACTTTCCAACCAAGAAAGACCATGTCTTACTGGTAGGGGCCAAAGGATCTTCTGAAAAGAAGAACGATTCAAAGAAGGTATATAGAAAGGCAAAAACAAAAGATAATAAGAACAAAACTGATATGGATAGCAAAGGAGTTTGCTTCCACTGCTATAAGCCTGGACACTGGAAAGAAACTGCAAGAAGTATCTTGCAGAGGCTAACCAAAGAAGCTTAGTGAAGTTTTGGTTACAAATACAAATTTGTTCATGATTTAAAATAATTTTTTCTTTAAGTCAATGTTCTATTTGGGTATTGGATACCAACTTTGGTTATCATAAATATAGATTTATGAAAGGACCAAACAGAAGTAGAAAGCTAAACAAATATAAGTAATTCAATGTGTGGGAAATGAAGCAAAGGTTGTAACATTAGCCATAGAAACTTATAGTTTAGCATTGCCTACGGGCAAATCTATTAAGTCAATAAGTTGTTATTGTATTCTAGTTCTCGTTGAAAATATTATTTCCATTTTATTGTTGGACAATGAAATCTTTGGTATTATATTTAAGAACAATTGTTGTTCTATTTATAATAATAATGTTTTGTATAGAATGAAATATTACTTAATAGATTTTGTATATGACTTACGTGGAAAATTATTTTATAAATTGAACAAAATAATATAAGAAAAGGAGATGATCATTCAAAGAGTTGAATATATGTATTTGTTGAAATACAAGTGTGAATTATTTGAAAGGTTCAAAAGAATTGTAAGTGAAACAAATTGGCAAGGTATTAAGATTCTTTGATTAGATCAAGGAATAAATACTTGTGCAATAAGTTTCTAGATCATCTCAAATGGTTTTCTCATAATGGACACATCCTGATACACAATAATTGATTGATGTATCTGAAAGGAAAAATCATACCTTGTTGGACATGGTGTGGTCCATAATGATTTTACCGACATTCCAGTATCTTTCTGGGATAATTTCCTAGAAATGGCTGCATATCTACGAAAATGGTAACCTCAAAATCCGGCCTCAAGACTCCATAAAAGTTATGGACAGGGAGGATTCCTAATCTTAAGTATGTTAAGATAAGGGGTTGTCCAACTTATGTGAAAAGGTTTCGAAGGATAAGCTTGGGATAAGATTTGACATGTACAGATTTGTGGGACATCCTAAAGTAAGTTTAGGGTATATGTTCTATAATTCTACTTAGCAAAAGGTGTTTTTTACGAAACACGTTGCCTTCTAAGATAAAGGTGTTTATCATTAAAAGGGGTTAGTGGGAGGATAATAGATCTTGAAGAGTTCAAGAACCACAAAATACTATAAGTCAAATAAGAGGAACCTGTAGATAGACCTATTATACCACAACTGAATCGTAAATCTGAAATAGTACTGAAGATACCTAGGAGGTATGGATTCATCATGGATGATGATGATGAGGTACGCATCATAGAAAATGATGATCTAGAGTTACATACGATGAGGTAAGAATTTTAGTGTGTACAAAAGGGTCAGTAGGAGCGTCTTGAAATTTCTAGTATTATATGTTGATATACTACAGATAAGGAATGACATACCAATGCTACAATCAGTAAAGATAAAGTTGTCTAAACATTCCTCCATGAATGATTTGGAAGAGTATCTTAATTGGGGATAAAATCTATATAGATAGATTCAAGAGAATGCTCGACTTAACCCAAAGAATGTATATTCATTTGATTCTAAAGTCGTTTAGCATGGCAAACTCCAAGAGATGTCTCATGTCGATGAGCTATGGAGTGTATCTCTTAATAGTCCCCACGGACTCACGAAAGAGAGGTCGCATGAGTGACAATCATGCATGCAATGAAATGTACGAGACCTGATGATGATCAGTCATATCCTGGAGAAGTTCACTATGAGTCAGTGAAAAACATCTTAAAGTGCTTAATTGGCACTGAGGATGTGATCATATTCATGGTGGGTCTAAATTAAAACTAGAGGGCTTAGCAGACTCAAGTTTTTCAGATAGATCAAGATGACAGAAAATCCACTTTAAGGTAAAGCGTTATCTTGAGCAATAAAGTGCGATGAATTGGAAAGGTTCCAAAGCAGCAAAAGAGTTGCTAGTTTAGTGATAAAGACAAAGTATATAGCTATAAATGAAGCTGCAAGTTGATTGTTTGGATTAAAAGTTTATTACAGAACTAAGAATAGTTCCTAAGTCTCATCTTGGATCTAAACATGTGTTGTGGCACTTTCATTTGATTATTAGAATTATTGAAAGATGGGAAATCACTATAGAGATAGTGGACTCTCATGAACAACATTACATATCCATTAACTATAGCTTATCCAACAGCAGGATAATCGTCACTTAGAGAAGAAGAGTATGAGATACCATGACGATTGGCTTTAGTGCAAGTGGGAGATTGAAAGTAGTATGCGCACAAGCCAATCATGTTTGATGATAAATCATATACTTTGTAACAATTTTATTCATTTATTAATAAAAAGTATTAATTTATTAAAGGCTTTTAATTATCTACATGATGTTGTTTTATAATATGTGATAAACCCATAGTTTTAAGCAATGCTTTTAGAATAATGATGATGATCATTCTAATGAGATCTAAATTCTTAGAAAGCTTAAAACTAAAATAGTTCCCAATCATTGGATTACTAAATTGGGGTTAAGTGAATCCAGATAGATTGGTACATACGTTGCTTGCTCATTGGATGAGGATGATTGATCTTATGATCATTTGTGTGGAGACACTAAAGCAAGTATGTAGGTGCTTATTAGAGAATAAGTTCACTAAACGTGGCTCGCTAAGGAATACCTAATGGAGTTTTACTTGCCTGTCAATAGGAATTCCTGTAGTGATAGTAGTACAAGTAATCCTTGGACTTGAGATCATCATAGTATCTTGTGTATGATGTGTTATACTTTGACTTATTCCTTAAGACCCTTAGGGTATATCAAAGGGTATGCTTGGGTATAATAAGTTGTACATGGAGATAATGTATGATCAATAAAGAATCTACCACTTCTATTAAAAGAAGAGAAATGTCCTATGTGATTCGATAAATGACAACCCGGTAGTCCTTGGCCAAGGCAGAATGAAATTAGAAAGGAGTTTCTAATTTGTATTATTTGGTGTTGTGCATTTAAGGATCGAAATACATATAATTAAATAAAATAAGACTTGTGGTAATTCCATGTCTTATATTTAATTGGGACATTGTATGGTGGAAGGATTGAATTGTACGGTAACTATTTACTCAAAGGTTCTTTTATGATTAATGTTTAAATCTATATTATCTGAAAAGTCGTTGATCGCTAGGGAGGCTTATCCCTATTGTAGAATAAATATTATTTATTTAAATAAATTAATTATTTAATTTATTTATTTAAATAAGATTAGAATTATTCTAATTGATTTATTCACAACTAGGTTTAATATGGAGAACCTAAAGGGTCACACCATAAAAGGAAGAATAATTATTTAAGAAGTTAATGGCATAATCTTAATAATATGTTATGTATATTTAATTTAATCTATGATGATAGCATAAATTAAATAGCTTAATATTTATTATTTAATATTTAAGAAATATTAAATATAAATTAATAAGAGGAGTCTTATTAATATTATTACAATTATTATTATTATTTTAATTTCTAAAAGAGTTTAGGAATTAATTTAATATAAAGTACTCTCATTTATTCCTAATAAGATTAGGAGGAAAATTAATTAAAGGAGTTTAATTAATTATCCCTAATAAGATTAGGAGCCCATTTAATTAAAAAGGGTTTAATTAAATAATACCTTATTTTAATAGGGTTACTTGATATCTTTATAAGAGGAGTCTTATATTAGATATCAAGACTGTGTGATATTTCCAATAGTTGGAGAGTACGCTCTTTTTTTATAGAGATAGAAAAACTAGGGTTTAGCCAACCACCCATCTTCTTGGATCTTTCTTCTTCCTTGGTGGATCACCTCTAGAGGCCAAACATTTGGCTGGCTAACGTTGATCAAAGGAAGGAACCAAACCCGATGGATTCAAGTTGAACGCAAAAAGGATTGGAGGTGAACTTGTACCTGAGGAAGCTAGGATCTTCAAGGGTATGTTTCTTATTCATCTTTTTTGTTTAATTAATAATTGTGCATAAAGGGTGATCCGGGTATATGGTTTGTAAAATTTTTAAACTCTAATTTTTACACGTTTCCGCTTATTTATGCAATTTGATTGCGTTCTTGAATATTACAAACCTTACAAAACCCACCATGTCTTCATGAGACCATGCAAACACATCCTAGAATTGGGTTAATAGTGTAACCATGTCATTCCGTTGGTTTGGGGTGAGGTCTGAACCAATTTGGATTAGCTTAGGGTTGCCTAAGGTTCCAAGATTGAAAGAAGTGTTTTGGTCAAGGTTGGGTTTAGGTTTTTCTGCGACCCATTCCTTAATCTCCTGAGGTGTCTCAATGTCCTCTTGCATATCCATCAAGTCTGAGTCCAACTTTGCATCAAAGTTACAGCCCTTGTGGAAAGAAGGCACTTCATGAGCAAGTACAGGCACATCTAAATTCAGAGTCCTGTAACAGAATATGATTTCACTTAATATATGCAACTGTTTGATCATACAAAGTGTTAGCATTTACTTGATAAAATAACTGCTAGTAATATAAAGAAAAGTAATCAATTAAAGTTATCTACAAGGCAGAGGGATTTTCTGCCCATTTTACCCTCGTCGACCAATGCATGGAGTGCTGCTCCAATTGTCGAGGGCAAAGTTCTGATGGACTGCAATGATGGAAGGATTGTCATTGTCCTCTTTCTCCCGATTGATAACCATGACATCTGGGTAATCATCGTCTGGGGTGTATCTGTTTGTATGTTCATCATAAACAATGACACGTATGCCTGCCATCATCAAGGCAATGTCATGTTTACGGTTCCGTTCCATTTCTTCCACTTTGGGATCAGGAATCAACGCCTCTTTTGCTTTGATTGGCACTTGCTTAGGAAATAGCATGGCCGCAATATGGGCTGGCACCTTTACTGCAGATTGTATCAACTCATGAGGTAAGGTATAGAAAATCCCCGTGAGGCGGAAGCTTGAGGAACCGACTTGTGTTTATGGGGATTCCTGTGACTAGAACTGACAGAATAGCCTAGTCTGGCTGTTCCAATTTGACTGGACATTTGAATAGGGTGCTTAATACCTTATGTATCTTAACCAAGCCCTTGTCCAGGTTGATGACCCAATGACATCATTTCTCGAGTGGCCGACATAACCTCGGCAGAAATCTTGGGTGCGTGAAGTGGCGTTCCAATAGAATGGTACTGCGTGGTACTCACTTCCAGAGTATGAAAATTGGTCGGCTCAACTTCAAAGTTGAAATTGATGATTGGCAGATCTCCTTGTTCAGGATACTCCGGCTCAGCATTGACTGTGACTAGACTGTTGTTGACAATGTATTTGAGTTGTTGATGTAGTATGGAGGGAACGGCTCCAGCCATGTGTATCCATGGTCTCCCCAATAGCAGGTTGTATCCTGAATCTATCTTGAGGATGTGGAAGGATACATTAAATGTATTTGGACCAATCTCAATTAGCAATTCAGTCTTTCCAACTGCATTTCATCAGGATCCATCAAAAGCTCTGATAACCGTATTTCTGCTTTGGATCCGCTTGAGATTGACATTCATCTTCACCAAGGTGGCATAAGGATAAATATTTAGAGACGAGCCTCCATCTATCAAACCACCAACTAGCATGTACCCGAAAGATAAAACTGCAATGTGCAATGGCTTGCAATGACCAATCCCTTCGGGTGGTATATCATCATCAATGAAGGATATCATATTGTTGTTGAAAATGTGATCAACCAAATGTTGAAATTTTTCCACATCCACTGATTTTGGCAAGTAGGCTTCTTCCAAAACCTTCAATAAGATCTTCCGATGATCTTCGGAAGAGAAAACCAAGTCCAATATAGATATCTGGTGTGGAGCTTCTCGTAAGCTTAAAACCACATTGGCTTTATTGTGGCCCATAGTGTGGACGAATTTTTCAATCTTCTCCATGGGAATCTTCCCCTTTGCTTCGCAAATAGGTTTCATAACCCTTTGAGGAAGATATAGTGGATTTTCCTTCAACACTGTAGTAGTAGTATGAGACGTGGATCCTTGACTTCTCCATAATTCCATGGAACTTTGTGTGGTCGACAAATGAGGATGTTGTAGTCTCGAAGGGTAAAGAAATTGGCTCAGTGCGGCCACTTTCAAAGGATTATCGGCTCCTTTGAGTTGAATTGGTTGTATGGGAAATACTTTGTGATCTCATCATCCGCCGGATATAACTCGCTCTCGATCCTTCCATTTGGTAGGACATGTATTCCCACTCTTGAGTTGCGCGATGTAATACTCGCTAGTTGCAGGACACCATTATCGAGTGCCCGGCATTCTTCATCTTTGTGTGGTGAGAGTGTGAATGATATTGACATCTTGCATCAATTGAACAAATCTGGCGAGGATTGATTGGAGGTAGAAGGAAGGTAATTCTTCCTTTGTTGATCAACATTTGCAGTATCTCCTCCATAGATTGGACCAGATATGTAAATTCTCTTTGATTGGCAAAATCCCAACGGGCTTTAGCATTTGCTATCTTTGCAACCTTATCCTCCATAGCTTCGCTTTCTGAAGGGGGTGATGAAGCATTTATAACAAATGGAAGGAGATAGGCATGCTCCTACCTGATTAATTGAGGTATGACTTAATGCTGGTGGGTCACCAGTTCTGCCAATTGCTTAATTTTTTTGCAAAGAGCTTTCATCTTTCGTTCCATAGTAAACTAGAACTTTGCATAATCCCATTTGTTAACACCATCTTTGATGATCGGGGATGATTCATTGTTGAAACTAGAACTCTGTCCAATGCTCCAACTGATCATGTTGACCTCTTCTTCTTTGTGTTGAGGAAGGGGATTGTCTTGCACATGAGGTTGATCTGGTTTGGTGACCACGATCTCACCGTTGTCTATTAAATCTTGGATCTTGTGTTTCAAGGCCCAACAATCTTGAGTATCATGTCCAGGTGCTCCGGCAACATAAGCACACTTTCGAGTAGCATTAAAACCCCTCCCATTAGGGTTGACTGGTGGAAGAAGATGTGCAATTTTCTTCTGAGTAGTCAGAAGATCAAGAATATTCTCGAGCAAGTCCCCTAAGGGTGTGAACGTCCGAGGTCGCTTTACTTCTCCACTTTTAGGCAATGGAGGGTTTGAAGACTGTGCTTGAAAAGGGGAGTAGTTTCTCCTTTGTATAGGCATGCTTTGATTGCCTTTTTGACCTTGTAGTATCAAGGAAACATCCTCTTCTTTCTTTTTATGTACCCTCCGGGGGTTATTTTCATAAGATCTGGACTGGATGTGCTCAGCAACAGCTTTAAGAGCGGCTAGGTCTTGAATTTTTCAAGACTTCAATCCCATCTTAGCCATCTCTCCGTGCTTAATCATTTAAGAGAATGGCTTGCCAATACCAGCTAAGACTCTCTCATAGAAAGGAGCTTCTTGTATATCTATGAATGTCATGACCATTTCTGATTCCGTCATGGAAGGAATAACTTGAGGAGCAAGGCACCTCCACCTTTGAGCATACTCTCTGAAAGACTCATTAGACTGTTTCTTGACCTTGGAAATTTGGTACCGGTCAGAAGCCATCTGAGATTGAAAACTGTATTGAGTGAGGAAGGCGTGAGCCAGCTCTTCCTAGCTATGGATCTTTGAGTTTTCTAATCTGGTATACTATGAACGAGCTTCTCTAGTCGCACTTTTCTGAAACAGCTGCTTCCTAAGCTTTTCATTTTCTGCATAAGATCTAAGTTCTCCAATGAATACCTTTAAATGGGTATAAGGATCCCCTAATCCGTAATACTTTTCAAAATCAGGGGTTTTGAATTTCTCTGGATAATCAACACCAGGGAAGATGCAAAGTTCAGCATATGAAACACTTCCATGTGTTCCAATCCCTTTGATAACACGGATAGTTTCCTCCATTTAGAGGACCTTCTTCTTGATATCACCGGTGTCTGGATCTCCTTTGAGATGGGTGTTTTCTAGGTCTTTGTTGGTCGTATCCAACTGAGGTTCTGGAATTATTTTTTCCAAACCTTGAACTCCTCCTTGTAAATGTTATCATAACATGTTCGTTTTAGGAATATTGTCCTGCAAAACCGGGTGTTAATTGATAACATGCATGCACAGATAATCTTCATATTTTCCATTACATAAAGATGAACATGGAATAAAATTACAAGTAAATTCTTTTACAAGTAATTGAAAATGGAAAGCATGAAGAGACTTTCCTCTGCGTTTAGTTTATCAGAGGTTAACCTATCTTAGGGTTACTCCCGTGGCTTTTTGGCATGATGGTTCCCAGATCATCGCAATCTACTTGATGGGAAGTTAATCCAGTCTTTCAACTGAAGCGAATATGGGTGGTGCCTTTCTTGAGCCCCGTTGGAATTATTCTTCCAATGAGTCCAGTAATCAAACACCGACAGGATAGCCTCCTAGTGAAGGAACTACACAACATACATTCACATATAACGTGTCTCACCGTTTATGCAAAATGATGATATGTGCGAAGCACTAATATCACAGATAGATATTTAGCAGTGCAGTAAGTAAGATGCATTAGTATACATTCATCATAAATGTAAATGCAATATTCACACACAAGCATATAATAGTTTTGAAAAGCTTGTAATAGCGGCTTAAGCCCTCTTCTTTGGAGTCCCCAAAGAGTAAGTCGCCACCTGTCGACGTCGGGATTTTTTAGTGTCCTTTTTCGTTACTTGTTCTTTGGTGTTCTCATGTTAATGTGAGATTTGTTTGAAAAAACAAGTAAAAAAGATCCGACATGTATAATGTCGACGATTTGACTTTAAGAATCGCCAGTTAGTGTATTTAATTGGTTGCACCAACGCAACTGAAAAGGTTTGCACAATGACCCAGTGATGTGACACTGCTAAACGGGTTTGTGAAACCGAGATTCATTTAAGTTCGGGGGCTTGATTATGTGGAGGGAAGGTGTTAGGCACCCCTCGACATTTGTGTTGCCACGGTGACCGCCACATTTTAAAGAAACTATTATATGAATGTGTGTGTGTGTGTGTCGATCAATGTGCAATTATTTGGAAGTAGTGCTGAACCTCGTTCGCACCTATATACAAAGGGTTTGAATTTATAGAAAAATCCAGTTTTAACTAGATATATCAATGAAGTTTTGTAAAAAGAGGTTTTTCAAACCCTGTGCTCAATAGTAATTGAGGCCTTTGATACTTCCATTTTAATATTAAATATTTGGCTTGTTTGCTTTTATTTTTGAGATGCGAGCCATCTGCGAGAAAATAATATACAACAATGCAAAACTCCTTATGGGCTTGACAGTTATCCAAGGAAATTCAGACACTATAAATAATGTACAAGCTGCTTACAGCTGAAAAATATCCATCACGGGAACCGAATTTAGATTCAATGGGCTGAATCTGTGATCACATAATTCCTAGGCTCACATGATACTGCAGTTTGTATGGAAAGCAGTAACCAGTTATATATATAAAAGCTGTAAATATATATATATACAGACATAATCAACCACCACGAAGCAACTCCATGGGGGATCGAAAATGTAAATATATATATATATATATATATATATATATATATATATATATATATATATATGGACATGATCAACCACCATGAAGTAAACTCTGTGTGGGACGAAATGTAAATAAAGTCAGAAAAGCGATCAATCGCCACTTAAGTAAACTCAGCAGACGAAATGTAAATAAAGTTGTAAAAGTAATCTCACGCCCATAAGTAAACTCGAGGCATACGCGAAATGTATATATATATATATATATATATATATATATATATATATATAAAGAAGCATACTTTGGATGTAAATCCAGGCTCATCGGATATGTAAAAACATTATATATATATATATATATATATATATATATATATATATATATATAAGAAGGTAAATGCTCTAGATATAAAATCCAAGGCTCATCGGATATATCTAACAATGATTATATATATATAAAAGCAAAGAAATGCTCTAGACATAAGTCTAGGCTCATCAAACAGAGTCTGACCACAATTTATATATATATAAGTGTATATATATATATATATATATATAAGCAAGTAAATGCTCCAGACATAAGTCTAGTGTCAATCGAGGCATAACTCAATAATGTTAGTTCATATATAAAATATATACATATATATAAGTATATATATATACTGAGAGATGAAATGAAAACCACAATTTGATTGAAGAGGGCAAACACACACAACACAACTCTCAATGTGTATAACAGTGTGTGCTAATATAAAAAGAAAGGCTTTATAGAATGTAAGAAGGCTTACAGTGGGCTGCCAATGTAGACTTCTATGACTCTATGTGGATAAACACTCAGCTCCCACCGGAAAAAAGTATAGCTACATGTGAGCTAAAAGATGTTTAAACTAAGGAAACACTCAATATGGGTGTGTACGGAGTAAATTGGACAGGGCTTCCTCGACTTTTTCTCTCTTTTCTTCTCTCAAATGGCTGACCCCAAGGTTTATATTTATAGATCGACGGCAGTAGCGGTGTACCTGCGATACCATGATTACACCACTGACAGAATCATGATTAGACTGCTGACGGTACCGTGAGTTACACTATTTGGTCGAGGTGCCCCGGAGTTCATGGGTCCATCTGTCTTGAAGTACGTGCACTCATGCACTGTAATGTCTTCTCGAACTTGCAGAACTTCAATCCGAGCATCCGAGCGAGGTATATGTGACCTTATTCGGATTGCTTGTGTCAAGAGTTACGCAATGACATGGATTAGAGGTTGTACAAAGTCAGGAAGAGGGAACCATGCCCATAGTCTTCAAGCTTCAAATTCTATCCGGTGTACTGCCATGCGTAATAGTCACTCGGGATTGTAACTCCTTGGTTCTTGTGGGACATTGTTGTATGTATGTATATATGAAGTGTAGAGACGACGCACAGGTGTTGATGTGGCAAGATGACGTTTGACTCTTCGCCGGGGTTATCGCCTGTTTGAGTTGAAAACGGACGTTGTTCAGGGTTACATCTGAGATTGGACTGCTGTAATTGTTTGAATGCCACAAGGTCATCTTGTGAGTGTGCCTGTCTACCCGTTGTTAGCTCCGGGTTTGAGGGATGAGTGCCTCGACAGGAGGTTTGACCTTAAATCTGATAGCATATGTTTGAAACAAGCATTTCTGGAGTTGTCGCCGGAACTGCAACAACACTCCTTGGGGTTATCGCCAAGGACGAAACTCAGGGTTATCTCTGAGGTTGGAAAAGATCCTTCTAGTGTGTGTTCCGGGTTTAGAAATGATGTTCCCGGTGTGTGTCCCGGGTTTTGAACTTGAACTTTCGGTAGTATCCAGAATGGATGTAAGCTGTCTTCCAGGGTTATCTCTGAAAGATGAATATGCCCTCCTGCAATGTTAATAACAGGTGTGCAGAAAATTTCAATTGTTTACACTTATCTTCTATCATGGTGATATTGATTATGTCAAGAATATTAAGACTTGTCTCGACCAATTCTCCTTGGGATTGGGTCTCCTCATCAATGCCTCGAAGAGTATGTGTTTTCTCTCTCATGTCCCTCCTGCCCAATCGAATCTTATCCTTAGCCTTTTGGATTTCTGCTTGGGGGTGTTCCCTACAAAATTCTTGGGGGTTCCCTTGATCACCTCGAAACTTAGTCTTGCGAAGTGTCGCCCCCTCCTTAAAAGGATCAAAGTAAAAATTAGCTCTTAGACCAATAAGTTTCTTTCTTACGTTGGCCGTTTGCAAGTTATAAAATTAGTTGTCCACGCTTCTCAAGCCTATTAGTCGGCTCACTTCATTCTTCCTGCAGCGGTTTTGAAAGAACATCAGTCCTCCAAGTCTAGATTCTTATGGAAGGGCCCATCCATGGACAAATATGTCTCTAAATTTGCTTGGACAAACATGTGTCTTCCTTATGCTGAGGGTGGTCTTGCAATAAAAAACCTTGCGGAATGGAATAAATCTCTTATCTTGTTGAATCTTTGGAACGTCATCAATCCCCTCTCTCCCTCTCTTTGGGTTAAATGGGTTCATGTTACTCTGCTAAAGACTAAATCTTTCCGGGTTATTCCTATTCCTCCTGACTACTCTTGGATCCGGAGGAAAGTGTTACAATGTAGGGATCTTGTCTGTAGGCATATATCTTATGACATAGGTAATGGAGCTAATACTAGCCTATGGTTTGACCCATGGATTGGTCAATCACCTCTGACAAATTCTGTTCACTCGTCTTTGATTGTCAACTCGGGGCTTGGTCCTCATGCCTGTGTGAATAGAATTATACAAAACTCTAGGTGGGTGTTACCTATTTCGAATCATCAAGATGTCATTGCTTTTCAATATTCTTTTGAGTACTTATTGGGTAAAATCTAATTACGCACAACACGCAAGTATACGTGGTCAACAAGTAATAAAGTGATAAGTTGAGTATCGTTCCCACAGAGAATTATTTAATAAAAATCATCAAGTACTAACCCGTAACCAACTTAATCTTATTTAAACGATTGAATTTCAAATTATATAAATTATACTACTTTTAAATTCCACTAATTAAATTAAGATTATGGAGATTTAAGATCACAACTTCACTTATTGCTTCATTTAAGTTAACACACTTCTCATCAATTATTCTCTATCCCGAATTGTTAATCAAGAACACTAAAGCAGATAAAACCACCTCTCGATGCATAATACTCATACTCACTTAAATCTACAGATGATAGAATTAAGCAAGACACCCTAATTAACTAATCCACTATATCTCTATGTGAATAACAATTAAAAAGGATTTAAAGCACAAGTTCTCTATAAGATTACATATGGCGTAAAGGCATATCTCTATCCTAAACACGAATCATGAATTCTAACTATGCAGAAATCACAAACACATGATATCATGATCAGATTTAAATCTAAACTTCATCTCTCCAGTTCATATAGATTATCACGATAATTGTTAGCTAGGCAATTAAACAATTAAGTCCAAATCATAATAGACAATCCTCATAATAGAACATAATAATTGATAACGAAGAATATTAAAATAAACTACACAATAAGATCCATTGTAATCTCAAACAAAGAATTAGTTCATGATTATTGAATTAAAACTAAGAATCCACAATTAAATACACATTAAAAGACAAAGATAGAAGAAGATGAGAAGATAGAATCTATTGTCAGTAGATTTTGAAGCTCCCTCCTTGCTCCTACTTTGAATCTTCAATGGTCTCCAAGTTGCTTCAATCTCCAAATCTAATTAGAACTAGTGTTTTGATCTAATTTACTCTAATCTAATCTAATAGAATCATCTTTCTAATAAAATCTATTCCATCTCTTTTATGCCTCTCAACATGTATTTATAGGTTACAAGTCTAACTTTTAGCTTAGGAACAAACCCAATCCAATTTGGAGTCAAAAAGATATCAAAATTCAACTCAAAACGCATAAAAAAAGTGTTCTGGCCCATACCCCCGCCCCGACGGACTTTTTCTCTTGGCTAGGCCCGCCCCAACGGGCTATGCTACTGTTTTGCAGCTGGTACCCCCTCCCCGGCGGGGGTTTTCCTTAGTAAAAGGCCGCCCCGACGGGCATCATTTTTCTGCTGAAGTGTCCTCTGGTAAAGTGGTCATAACTTTTGATCCGGTAGGAGTTACAGGGCGTGCCACCTATCAAATCGAATGTATCGACGAGCTCTACAACTTTCATTCTTTGAGAATTGAGAAATAACGAACGGATGATGGTCGAAATTGTGCTGGAAGTAACTACTATGCAAATGGCCACCCAAAACAGTGATGTTCGACGTCCGTTGGTACAAAGATCATAACTCTTGCATCCGAACTCCGATTAAAATGATTCAAGATGTTCCGGAAAGCTACAAAGACGCTCTACAATGTAAACCAAGTTCTAAGCCAAAAACATGAAATGAACATGAAAGCCCAAATGATGTCCGATTTGCTTTTCTTTGCGATTTCATACCAATTCTTTGTGATTTCCTTGCTTTTCCTTACAAATAGTCGCTCACACCGCTCCCAAATATATAACCTACAAAATGAACACAAAATGCATGAAAAGTAACTATGAAACATGAGATTAAGCAACTAATTCAAGTAAAAGATACCGGATAAGTAGGTATAAAATCTACTTATCACTACTCTAGACCATGCAACTCAGTAAACTGTGATGGCCTTCTTTGGGATAGTACCATGGCTAAAGATGTAAAGGCTTCTACTATCTAGAATTCTATTCGGATGACTGGTCCTACCGTGTCTTGGCATATCTTAGTTTGGCATAAGCTTGTGCCCCCCGGTAATCATTTACCCTCTGGCTTGCCTTTCATAAGGGGCTTTGGACCCTTGATAGACTGACCCAATTTGGCCTTGATATCAACCCTATATGTGTGCGTTGCTTGAATGATAGAGAAACCTTCAACCATTTATTCTTTGAATGCACCTTCTCTTTTCATATTCTGGTAGCTGTCCTTAGGCTGTGCGGTTGGAGAGGGTTTAGTAGGAGTTGGGCTTCTATTACTAGCTTTATCTCTAGTCGCTCCTGCATAAATTTTCACTATGGCCTTCTTTACTTTGGGCTTGCTGATGTGGTATATAGAATCTGGACGGAAAGAAATGCTAGGATTTTCTCATCTACTTCCATCCCTACTCGGATTCTCATTCGTGATATTATTCATTTGATAAAGTGTGGGCTTCATTCTAATGCTAAATTTCAACAAATCAAGTCTAGACTATGCTGTAGATCTTTTGTGTTGTAAATGTACTCGTCTTGCGATTGTTTGTGGTCTGCTACTGCTGTTGTTGCAGGTTTCGGCTCTGATTCTAGTGGCTTCAAATCTATGTTTAGAACTGGTCTGGTTTTTCTGTGGCATATCCTAACTGATGAGTTTTGCTGGGGCGAGGGTGCGAGCTGCTCGAGCGAGCTGTGCTTGCTCGATTTTGATTGGCTGGGCAAGGGTGCGAGCTGCTAAGATAGGGTCTGTTGTTGCATGCTCGGGCGAGCTATGTTATGCTGGGTCATAGTGCTTGTCTTGGCTGTAGCTATGCAATTGGGGGAGCATCACTGCCTCTGCTGCTGAGGGCTGGGTTTGGCTCCTCTATTGTTAGGCCTCTGCTGCTCTTTTGCTACTGTCATGGGTTTTGTTGCTCCAGTTTGGGAGATGCTAGGTTTTGTTGGTACTGACGCAGCGTTGGTTGTTGTGCGAGCCTCAAACTGCTGATAGGCTTGACTGCGCACTGCTGCTATGCTGAGCCCCTAAACTGTGCACTGGTGCTAGGCAGGCATGCACATTGCTACCTAAACATTGCTGCTATTTTGGGCGTTACACTGCTGTTGCTGCTGATCTTTTCTGGCATTGCTTTGGGGCTAGTTATATGGTCCTGCAGTATAAAATCTGAAGTGCAGCTGGTGCTACACGTTGCTGCTGGTTTCTGATACACGTTGCTGGTGTTTGGAAATTATTGAGCTGCTGGACTTGTTTTACCTCTGCTGGGCTCATATGTTCCCGGCTTATATATTTTGTCCTCAAACCTATGGATTATTTTCTCTTAGTAAATTGATAGTGGATGTGTGTTGGATCCTGCTCGGCTAGTTGTTGTGGCTGTTGCGTTATGCCTACAAATGTTGTGGTTGAACCTACTACTATTTGTAGGCTTGGATGTTGCTGTGTGGTGGCGAGTGCTATCACCATTGGGCTACTGCTGCTGAACTAGTTTTTGTTGTTGGGCCCTATGGTATTCTGTTGCTGTCTGTTGCTACTTAGCTGGGACAATCCTATGAATTTTTTTGCGTGGGATGGTGTTGGGTTTCTCATCCCATTAGCTGGTTTCCACTACTGGCCTCTCAGTTGTTGCTAGTTTTGGGCTTACTGACCTGATTTCTGGGAGTTGTTCTCCTAAGACCTTCGAAAATTTTGTTCTCTTATGTATAATTGATAGTTTAATTATTTTTATTAGCTCAGTTGGGCACTATACCTGTAATCTTTTCTAGTCTTAATATCATAGGGCATGTCCTATGATGCCTTGCTATTCTGATTGGGTTTTCCATGAGGCTTGTAATTTCTTATAGTTATTTAATAAAGTTTATGAAAGTAGTATGCACACAAGCCAATCATGTTTGATGATAAAGCATATACTTTGTAACAATCTTATTCATTTATTAATAAAATTATTAATTTATTAAAGGCTTTTAATTATCTACATGATCTTTTGTTTTATAATATGTGATAAACCCATAGTTTTAAGCAATGCTTTTAGAATAATGATGATGATCATTCTAATGAGATCTAAATTCTTAGAAAGCTTAAAACTAAAATAGTTCCCAATCATTGGATTACTAAATTGGGGATTAATGAATCAGGATATATTGGTACATCGTTGCTTGCTCATTGGATGAGGATGATTGATCTCATGCTCATTTGTGTGGAGACACTAAAGCAAGTATGTAGGTGCTTGTTAGAGAATAAGTTCATTTGAGCATTGGAACGCATTAAGGAATACCTAATGGAGTTTTACTGCACTGTCGATAGGAATTCTGTAGTGATAGTAGTACTAGTGATCCTTGGACTTGAGATCATCATAGTATCTTGTGTATGATGAGTTATACTTTGACTTATTCCTTAAGACCCTTAGGGTATATCAAAGGGTATGCTTGGGTATAATAAGTTGTACATGGAGATAATGTATGATCGATAAAGAATCTACCACTTCTATTAAAGAAGAGAAATGTCCTATGTGATTCGATAAATGACAACCCGGTAGTCCTTGGCATAAAGTAATGAAATTAGAAAGGAGTTTCTAATTTGTATTATTTGGAGTTGTGCATTTAAGAGTGAAATACATATAATTAAATAAAATAAGACTTGATGGTAATTCCATATCTTATATTTAATTGGGACATTGTATGGTGGAAGGATTGAATTGTCTTGTAACTATTTACTCAAAGGTTCTTTTATGATTAATGTTGAAATCTATATTATCCGGAAAGTCGTTGATCATTAGGGAGGCTTATCCCTATTGTAGAATAAATATTATTTATTTAAATAAATTAATTGTTTAATTTATTTATTTAAATAAGATTAAATTATTCTAATTGATTTATTCACTGTAGGTTTAATATGGAGAACCTAAAGGGTCACACCATAAAAGGAAGAATAATTATTTAAGAAGTTAATGGCATAATCATAATAATATGTTAAGTATATTTAATTTAATCTATGGTGATAGAATAAATTAAATAGCTTAATATTATTATTTAATATTTTAGAAATATTAAATATAAATTAATAAGAGAGAGTCTTATTAATATTATTACAATTATTATTATTTTAATTTCTAAAAGAGTTTAGGAATTAATTTAATATAAGTACTCTCATTTATTCCTAATAGGATTAGGAGGAAAATTAATTAAAGGAGTTTAATTAATTATCCTAATAAGATTAAGGAGCCCATTTAATTAAAAAGAGTTTAATTAAATAATACTTTATTTTAATAGGGTTACTTGATATCTTTATAAGAGGAGTCTTATATCAGAGATCAAGACTACGTAATATTTCCAATGGTTGGAGAGTATGCTCCTTTTCTATAGAGATAGAAAAACTAGGGTTTAGCCAACCACCCATCTTCTTAAATCCTTCTTCTTCCTTGGTGGATCACCTCTAGAGGCCAAACACTTGGGTGGCTAACGTTGATCAAAGGAAGGAACCAAACCCTTATGGATTCAAGTTGAGCCGCGAAAAGGTTGGAGGTGAACTTGTGCACGAGGAAGTTCGGATCTTCAAGGGTATGTTTCTTATTCATCTTTTTTGTTTAATTAATAATTATGCATAAAGGGTGATCCGGGTATATTGTTTGTAAAAATTTTAAACTCTGATTTTTACACGTTTCCGCTTATTTATGCAATTTGATTGCGTTTCTTGAATATTACAAACCTAACAATGGCATCAGAGCCAAACCTTTATGCAAATTATTAATTATTTAATTTGATATGTATATTGATATGTGTTTAGAACAATTTAATTGGGCATAATTTTATTGTATAAAATTTATTAAAAAAAAATATAATCAATTTCCGTGAAACCCACTTTTAAAACGGTACTGTGATTCGCTTAACACGTGAATCATTTTTTTAACAAATCTGGTTGCTGTGGTGTAGTGGTTATCACGTTAGTCTTACACACTAGATATAATCAATTTTCGTGATTCTTTATAATATATATATATATATCATGATTCACGGATATATATTTTTATATATATATATATATATATATATATTCTTAATTATTTTATAATTAAAATAAAAGTTTGTTTTAATTTTAAAATAAAAAGTTTATTTTAATATTAAAATAAAAGAATTTATTTTGATTTTAAAATTAAATTTCATGCTAACTAATTAGAGTTGGAATTAGATTCCATAATAACTAATTGGAGTTGAAATTGGATTATATGTTTCCTTAAATAAAAGAGTTTATTTAGATATGAAATAAGATTTCATATTATTCAAAATAAAAGAGTTTATTTGTGAATAGGAAAGAGAATCTAATTTCCTTAAATAAAGGAGTTTATTTAGATATGAAATAAGATTTCATATTATTCAAAATAAAGGAGTTTATTTGTGAATAGGAAAGAGAATCGTGTTTCCTTTAATAAAGGAGTTATTTTTTTTTACGTGGAATTGGATTCCATAATTAATTAAAATAAAGGAGTTTATTTTGATTAAAGATTTTGATTAAAATAAAATAGTTTATTTTATTCAAAATTGGATAAATTAAAATAAAATAGTTTAATTTTGATTTATATTTGGATTAAAATTAAGGAGTTTATTTTAATTCAAAATTAGATTTTATACTAACTAAATTTGCCCATTAAATGATATCAATATATATATTGAATGTTTATTATTCATGAGATGGATGTTATTTATTGATGCATATGGTGATGTGTATGATAATAAATGGGATTGATTATGGACTATTGACCAATATGATTGGATTTTATTTTAGTTGGATGCATGAATGTATGGGTTTTTTTTTTTAAATGGGGTCTGCGTACCTCGTCTTCTCTAATTTTTCTTAATGTAAATTCTATCTCCCTCTTATGTACTTCCCCTTGACTGCTGATCAAGGTTTCTATTTATTTAAAATAGTTTTGTAATAGGAATATTTAGAATTAATTTTGAAAAATTGGAGATCAAGGAGCAAGGAGCGCTTGAAGACCCGTTTGTAATGGAGCCCGGGTTTAAATGTAATAGTTATATTTAAATATTATTTCTTGCACCCCTAGGGTTTGACCTTTTGGTTCACTTGGTGGCTCTAGTGAACCAAACTAGAATAAAAGTCCATAATCAATCCGGGTAGAATATAGTATTCTATATGCATGCTTTATACTATATATATATATATATATATATATATATATATATATATATATATATATATTATATATTATGCAAACATGCTTCGCATGTTTATTAATATGACGCGTATTTTATATATATATGTGCATGCACGCTAAACAAGATGAGACAAATTAATAACAAACCCCTCAATTTTTATATTAAGTCCTAAGCGTTCAAAGATATTTGGAATATCGAACGTCGTCTTCTAACATGATAAAATTAATAGAGTTTTAAATATTTAATATGAGTTTGTTGTGTCACCACAAGGGAAGTATTAAGTATTTAAGATGTTAATTTATCATATTTGATGCTTATAAAGAAAATTGAACAATATTGTTTTGTTGTGTCACCACAAGGATGATATTTTTCTTTTTGAATATATGGAGTGCTAGGTCGGACTTAACTTGGATAATTTTGATTGGGATGTGCCACCACTTGATCAAAATAATCTAAGAGGCAAAAAGAAAAGGAGTTGCATAGTTGATGTAATTGACAAAAGTTGTCTACCTATTTATTTATATATAGTTTGTTGTGTCACCACAAGGCTATATACATTTGAAATGGGATCCTTATTCTCACTAGCAAATCTTTAATTAGATTTTTGCCGAACTATATAAGTGAGGTAATATAGTTTGAAGAAAATAGTAGGAGATACCAATTTAAAACAAGACCTAAATTATTTTGGTAATTAATAAAAGAATGTATGTTAAAATGTTGTTAATTACAAATTCATTTTGAGAATTTTACAATGTCTAAAATTACTATCCTTGCGAAGCATATTAGATGCTAAATTAACGAGATCAAATTAAGCGGATTGGTTAAGGAATTTGAGAATAGTTCTCATGGTGAAAAGCTATCTTATGTCATAATCGCCTATCCACCGCAATGGTTAGACAATAATGCCTCAGGAAGAAGAGATTGCTACTTTTAGAAAGTGGCAAGATGATGCTGATTAGCTCAATGCATCATGCTCGCATCAATGAAGTAACGAGCTTCGGCGTCAAAGATGAAACTATGGATGCTCCTACTATATTCCTGCACATCAAGTAGTTGATGGTGAGGAAAGTAGGACTGATAGATATCAGATATCTAAGGAGCTCTTCCGATCTAGAATGGCCAATGGCACTATAATACAGACAAAAAGTTCTTAACATAATCAATTTGATTGATCAATTAGGACAAACTGGTTTTGTCATGAATGGAGAGTTGAGCCAAGATTTGATCTTGCACTCACTCCGGACTCCTTTCACGATTGTTGAGAATTTTTCATATGAACAAGCTAGATATCAACCTCATTTGATTTGCTTAACATGTTGAAAAATGTTGAGAGTCACTTTCAACCAAGAAAGACCAAGTCTTCTTGGTAGGAGCCAAAGGATCTTCGAAAGAAGAAAGATTCAAAGAAGGTAAATAGAAAGGAAAACAAAGGATAATAAGAACAAAAGCGATCACGAATAGCAAAGGAGTTTGCTTCCGGCTTTGCAATAAGCTGGACCTTTGGAAAGAAAGCTGCGAGAAGCATCTTGCAGAGGCTAACCAAAGAAGCTTAGTGAAGTTTTGGATTTATAATCGATTTTGTTCATGATTGAAATAAATTTTCTTTTAAGTCGAGGTTCTACTTGGGTATTGGATACCGACTTTGGTTATCATAAATATAGATTTATGAAGGACCAAGGTAAGTAGAAATCTAAACAAATATAAGTAATCCCATAATATGGAAATGTAGCAAAGGTTGCCATATTAGCCATAGAAACTTATAGTTTAGCAATGCCTACTGGGCAAATCTATTAAGTCGATAAGTTGTTATTGTATTCCAGTTCTTGTTAAAAATATTATTTCCATTTTATTGTTGGACAATGAAATCTTTGGTATTATAATTAAGAACAATTGTTGTTCTATTTATAATAATAATGTTTTGTATAAATCGGAATATTACTTAATAAATTTTGTATACTTGACTTACATGAAAATAATTTTGCATATTGAACAAATTAGTATAAGAAAAGGAGATGATCATTCAAAGAGTTGAATGTATGTATTTGTTGAAATACAAGTGTGAATTATTTGAAAGGTTCAAAGAAATTGAAAGTGAAACAAATTGACAAGGTATTAAGATTCTTTGATTAGATCGAGGAATAAATACTTGTGCAATAAGTTTCTAGATCATCTCAAATGGTTTTCTCATAATGGACACATCACGACATCGTAATAATTGATTGATGTATACGAAAGGAAAAATCATACCTTGTTGAACATGGTACGGTCCAAAATGATTTTACCGACATTCCAGTATCCATCTGGGATAATGTCCTAGAAATGGCTGCATATCTACAAAAATGGTAACCACAAAATCCGGCCCCAAGACTCCACAAAAGTTATGGACAGGGAGGATTTCTAATCTTAAGTATGTTAAGATAAGGGGTTGTCCAACTTATGTGAAAAGGTTTCAAAGGATAAGCTTGGGACAAGATTTGACAAGTACAATTTGTGGGACATCCTAAAGTAAGTTTAGGGTATATGTTCTATAATTCTACTTAGCAAAAGGTGTTTGTTACGAAACACGCTGCCTTCTAAGATAAAGGTGTTTATTATTAAAAGGGGCTAGTGGGAGGATTATAGATCTTGAAGAGTTCATGATCCACAAAACACTATAAGTCAAATAAGAGGAACCTGTAGATAGACCTATTGTACCACAAAGAATCATAAACGGAATAATACCAGAAGATAGCTAGGAGGTATGGATTCATCATGGATGATGATGATGAGGTACGCATCATAGAAGATGATGATCCAGAGTTACATACGATGAGGTAAGAGTTCTAGTGTGTACAAAAGGGTCAGCGGGAGCGTCGTGAAATTTCTAGTATTATATGTTGATATTCTACGTATGTGGAATGACATACCAATGCTACAATCAGTAAAGATAAAGTTAAAGTTGTCTAAACATTCCTCCATGAATGATTGGGAAGAGTATCTTAATTGGGGATAAAATCTATATAGATAGATTTAAGAGGATGCTCGACTTAACCAAAGGCGATATATTCATTTGATGCTAAAAGTCGTTTAGCATGGCAAACTCAAGAGATGTCTCATGTCGATGAGCTATGGAGTGTATCTCTCTTAATAGTCCCCACAGACTCCTGAAAAGAGAGGTCGCATGAGTGACAATCATGTATGCAATGAAATGTACGAGACCTGATGTTGATCAGTCATATTATGGAGAAGTTCATTATGAGTCAGTTAAAAACATCTTAAAGTGCATAACCGGCACTAAGGATGTGATCATATTCATGGTGGGACTAAATTATAACTAGAGGGCTTAACAGACTCAAGTTTTTCAGACAGACCAAGATGACAGAAAAAATCCACTTTAAGGTAAAGCGTTATCTTGAATAGTAGTGCGATGAATTGGAAAGGTTCCAAACAAAGAAAGAGAGTTCTTTGGTTTAGTGATAAAGACAAAGTATATAGCTATAAATGAAGTGCGCAAGTTGATTGTTTGGATTAAAAGTTCATTACGAACTAGGAATAGTTCTAAGTCTCATCTTGGATCTAAACATGTGTTGTGGCACTTTCATTTGATTATTAGAATCATTGAAAGATGGGAAATCACTATATAGATAGTGGACTCTCATGAACAACATTACATATCCATTAACTAAAGCTTATCAACAATGCCAGGAAAATCGTCACTTAGAGAAGAAGAGTATGAGATACCATGACGATTGGCTTTAGTGCAAATGGGAGATTAAAAGTAGTATGCACACAAGCCCGATCATGTTTGATGATAAAGCATATACTTTGTAACAATCTTATTCATTTATTAATAAAAGTATTAATTTATTAAAGGCTTTTAATTATCTACATGATCTTTGTTTTATAATATGTGATAAACCCATAGTTTTAAGCAATGCTTTTAGAATAATGATGATGATCATTCTAATGAGATCTAAATTCTTAGAAAGCTTAAAACTAAAATAGTTCCCAATCATTGGATTACTAAATTGGGGATTAATGAATCCGGATAGATTGGTACATACGTTGCTTGCTCATTGGATGAGGATGATTGATCTCATGATCATTTGTGTGGAGACACTAAAGCAAGTATGTAGGTGCTTATTAGAGAATAAGTTCATTGAGCGTGGCTCGCTAAGGAATACCTAATGGAGTTTTACTTGCTGTCGATAGGAATTCTGTAGTGATAGTAGTACAAGTGATCCTTGGACTTGAGATCATCATAGTATCTTGTGTATGATGAGTTATACTTTGACTTATTCCTTAAGACCCTTAGGGTATATCGAAAGGTATGCTTGGGTATAATAAGTTGTACATGGAAATAATGTATGATCAATAAAAATCTACCACTTCTATTAAAAAGAGAAATGTCCTATGTGATTCGATAAATGACAACCCGGTAGTCCTTGTTAAGCGAGAATGAAATTAGAAAGGAGTTTCTAATTTGCATTATTTGGAGTTGTGCATTTAAGAGTCGAAAATACATATAATTAAATAAAATAAGACTCAGACGGTAATTCCATATCTTATATTTAATTGGGACATTATATGGTGGAAGGATTGAATTATGCAGTAACTATTTACTCAAAGGTTCTTTTATGATTAATGTTGAAATCTATATTATCCGGAAAGTCGTTGATCGCTAGGAGGCTTATCCTATTGTAGAATAAATATTATTTATTTAAATAAATTAATTGTTTAATTAATTTATTTAAATAAGATTAGAATTGTTCTAATAATTGATTTATTCACAATAGGTTTAATATGGAGAACCTAAAGGGTCACACCATAAAAGGAAGAATAATTATTTAAGAAGTTAATGGCATAATCGTAAAAATATATTAAGTATATTTAATTTAATCTATGGTGATAGAATAAATTAAATAGCTTAATATTATTATTTAATATTTTAGATATATTAAATATAAATTAATAAGAGGAGTCTTATTAATATTATTACAATTATTATTATTTTAATTTCTAAAAGAGTTTAGGAATTAATTTAATATAAGTACTCTCATTTATTCCTAATAGGATTAGGAGGAAAATTAATTAAATGAGTTTAATTAATTATCCTAATAAGATTAAAGGAGCCCATTTAATTAAAAAGAGTTTAATTAAATAATACCTTATTTTAATAGGGTTACTTGATATCTTTATAAGAGAGTCTTATATAGGAGATCAAGACTACGTAATATTTCCAATGGTTGGAGAAATCGCTCCTTTTCTATAGAGATAGAAAAACTAGGGTTTAGCCAACCACCCATCTTCTTAAATCCTTCTTCTTCCTTGGTGGATCACCTCAGAGGCCAAACACTTGGGTGGCTAACGTTGATCAAAGGAAGGAACCAAACCCGGTGGATTCAAGTTGAGCGAAAAGGATTGGAGGTGAACTTGTACCTGAGGAAGCTCGGATCTTCGAGGGTATGTTTCTTATTCATCTTTTTCGTTTAATTAATAATTGTGCATAAAGGGTTATCCGGGTATATGGTTTGTAAAAATTTTAAACTCTGATTTTTACAAGTTTCCGCTTATTTATGCAATTTGATTGCGTTCTTGAATATTACAAACCCAACAGTTTAAATTTAGCAAAAAAATAAAATAACGGGGGAGTATGAAACAGGCCAATAACGCATGGCAGGAGGCAAGATCGATATACGAATCTCTCCTGTGGTGCTCCTAATAGCATGCCCTCCTAAATAGAGCTCCCATCCTCCATCTGTAAAGGTAGGAATTCTACGAGTGGAAATCACGTACTCGACACCAGTCAGGTATCCATCCTCGAAACTGATGGCCAAGTGCTCCCAAAATAGGGAATTCAAGTAATGGCATCAGCTGTCAATAACTCCAGCTGTAGGCGACAATGAGTAAAACCCTCCAATACAGGGACCTCCGCCAGTATGGAATGATGCCATCGCCGTCCTTGTGGATAGGTCTCCAAGCCTAACACACTCACATGACATAAACATGGGAGCCTCTCCTAGGCCTAGAACTACCAACACAAAGGCAAACATCTACTGTCAGTCAACACTTTTAACCTATACATGGGAAATTACAAGAAAAATACTCACTAGCAAAAATGGGTAAAATCCTAGCCAAGCCTCCGTCAAGCCCTGCGAACGCATGTGCATTCCCCTGAGGAAATAGGCGAAGGTATAGGAACCCTAGTCATACTCTTCGATATGGTCCACATGTTGTGTGGCGCTCACCAAAGCGAATGACACTATAGAAGAGTTATTAGCTATAAAGCAGCCCCTAATGATCATCAGGAATAATTGCTGAAGAATATGATCCCTGACTCTTACATGCTTAATGGACCTATATGAACGGTCCTGCCCTTGAGCGCCTCAGTCGAAACTCCTTACAAGGATCGAATGGCAGTCGGGGTAATATCTGCCATACATAGCACGGGATCCCTTCCAAACTCCATATCGGTGATAAATCACCAATCCATCGGCGTCATCATCACTTCACAGTCCAACAAATGGAGAGATTGAGTCTGGTGAAACCAGCGCTCAGACAATGCCCTGAGGTAACCCAGGGACAACGACAGTGAAGGATGGAAAAGAAAGCTCCAAAGCCTTAGCCATGCACAATTGCTCTATAATCAGGATGCAGAGCCTGGTATGTAGGGTGAATGCTGAACCAGTTCCCTCTAGATTGTGTGAAGTCGAGAACCTAAATCACAAAGCAGATTAACATCAGAATCCTTTACTCCTCATCAAATAGGAAAATAGGGGAAGATAAGAATCTAGCTTTTACCTCATTTGTGTGCAAGTAAATCGAGGGATGTCTACTCAGATCACCCAATAACTCTGGGATCATCACCTAGATACCTGGGAAATCCCTACGAGGAACATGTCCAGTAGGAGCAGGGTCTAAAATTGGAACATCCTCCTCCTCGCACTCAATGTCTGGCACATCAACCTGAACAGGACGTATCACTGCCTCCTCCAAACGTCGAGGCTATCTAACAGAACAGGGTCCAGGCACATCAGAAGCCCTCCTCCGTACACCTGAAGTGGTCCTGTGAGAACTACTCGGTAGATCCGGATCCATAAATCTGGGCAACAAGTCTCCAAATCACCTCAGAAAGGGTGTGCTCAATTCTAACATGGAGCTTTTCAAAATGCAGTTTTATGACTACATGCATGCATGCATTATTTTAACATACATCTACAGTAGACTTAAAAATGCATGACTACCCAATGCCTATGTTTTGGAAAATTTTTGACATAGTCCCTTTTTTAAATAGGACTATCCACATGCACATAGGCATGACTAGGTGGCCATTAAGTAGCACACTTGCCCAGAGTCATAAACATCCTACATGCATTAATACATCACAATAAAAAAATTGTAAGGGTAGCCTAATTACCAGGATTATTTTACTTTGTCACCTTAGCTCATTTGTCCTCAAATAGGATAAGAAATAACAGAAAAAGGTGCCAATTTGACTGTGTCAAAAGTCAAATTTTTTCATATCATTATGTTTAACATGGTTTAATATTAACATTTGCTATATTGAATATTTTTTTATCACATCATATGAGCATGCCTATTCACTACTATGTGTTTAGATGCATTTCATATCATAAGTCATTTTCCAACGGATAAAAATTGGAAAAAAAAGACATGCATACGTTACCAGGACAGTGTAGAACACTTGTACGGTGACAAAATTTGTAGAAAGACGCCTGAACTCAGCAAATTTGAAGAAGAGCTCTCAGATTTCCTTCATGGCGCTATATGAAAATGACTTATGAAAGCAACTGGCAGCTTAAATCTACCCACGGCTGACCATAAGTGTACATGTGGCTGCTACAGGTGTACCTACAGCTCCCCTGGGTATGGCCCACCCCTCTGGCTCGGTCCAATTTGAGTTGCAAAGGAGTTCTCGCAAGCTAAAAAGGCCAAATTAAGAATAAAAATGCTACGTGATTGAGCAGAATAGCCTGAAATCCTGGTTTTCACCGGTCAAGTTATGGCTTTACATATCACTCATTGGAATTCTCCCAAACACAGGGTACACTATACCAATGTTCTCGGCCATTGCAAACTACATTCGACAATACCTCACGAAGGTCCGATGCCATCAATTCAGGGTCGTAACCCTAAAATATTTTCCCCAACGGGTTTTCATATAATCCATCCGTTGATGCACATGTCAACGAAGGTAAAGCAGCCTTGACATTATCCTCAGCAGGGATCCATCCGTTGATGCATATGTCAATGAAGGTCAAGCAACCCTAACAACACCGACTGTTGGTAGTAACTCCAACAGAGTAGCGAAAAGTCCTAGCGGTATAAACTAGGGAAGAACATCCTCATTTGGGAGGACCAATGATGGAATATGTTATACACATCCTTAAACAGACAAAGCTCTATCCCCACAGAATCTCTTGTACATGAGAGATGCATCTTCAATGTGAAGTCCGTATCATGGATTAAGGACTTTGGTGATAACCCCAATGTCAATATCCTGGAAGCTCGTGAGAGCATTGGATTGCAAGTCCAAGATAGTTCATCGGGGTTGTCAGTAATAACTGTCAACACCGGTAGAAGTCAAGGGGAGCCGGCAATCATCCCACCATGTTGGAAAATAATCTAACAAAACCACATACATTCGCATCATGTTTTTGTACATGGCATAATGATCATCTTGTTGCATTTCAAGTGTCTAGTAATCTTTATCATATTCATGCCATTGCATTGCATGAATATGATAAAGAGGGGCATCTGTAGACACTCAAAATTTTCTGCATACCTGTTACTAACACTGCAGGAAGGTAGAATCGTTTTTCAGAGATAGCCCTGGAGGACAGTTCAACTCAATCCCAGAAATACCACCGAAAGTTTCAAACTCCATCATAGAAATAACACCAAAAGGTTCAGTTCCAACCTCGGAGATAACCTCGAGGCATGTAGTTCCAATACCGGAAATCACACCGGAGAAGGTCGTTTCATCTCGGAGGTAATCCCGAGATACTCAGTCTCAGTCCCGGAAATAACACCGGGAAAGATAATGTCAACCTTGGAGATAACCCCAAGGAGTGCAGTTGCAGTTCCGGAGATAACCCCGGAGATGCTCGTTTCAACCTATGCAGTCAGCTTCAACCTCGGGACTCACACCGAGGCACTCAGCTCCAAACTCGGAGATAACCTCAGGGGGTCAGGCACACCTCAGAGACAACACTGAGGATGTCCAGTACTTGCAGCAACCCAATCTCAGAGATAACCTTGAGCATTGACAGCTTTATCAGCCTAAATCAGAAATAACCCCAGTGAGGGGTAAAATCATCATTTTGTCACCTCGATTCAACATTGCGTCATCTCAAACACAACAATTCAACATACATTCTACACAGCAATGTCCCACAAGAGCCAAAGAGTTTTAATCCCGAATGACTACTACGCAAGGCTGCATAACGGATAGAATTTAAAGCTTGAAGACCAAGGGCATGGTCCCATTTTCCTGACTTCTGACAACCTCTAATCCCATGTCATGGCATAGCTCTAGACAACAGCACTCCGTAAAAGGTCTTGTACACCTCAATCGGAGGCTCAGATTGAAGTTCTATAAGTTCAAGCGGACATCACGTTGCACGCATACATGTACTTTGAGACGGCAGGACCCGCAGGGCTCGGGGCACCCTGGGCAGCCGCAGGTACATCTGCAACTGCCACAGGTGTACCTGTGGCTCCCCCTCTATAAATAGAGGGCTTGGGGTGGCCATATTTCAAGAGAAAATGACGAGGAAGCCTTGTCCAATTTGCTCTGTGCACAACCTAAATTGAGTGCTTTGTCATTTTAAATACTTGTGAGCTTATAATCAGTCATATTTTTACCGGCGGGGGCCGAGTGTTCATCCGTTTAAAGCTATAGAAGTCTTATTTGGCAGTCCACTTTAACCCTTCTTACAAACTTTAAAGCCTTTCTCTTCATCTTTGCACACACCGTTCTTCACATTATGAATCGTGTTGTGTGTGTATGCCCAGACTTTGGTCCGTCGCTTTCATTTTTTTCTATATATATATACTTATATATATATATATACTAATATATATGAACTGTTGTCAAACTCTATTCGATGAGCCTGGATTTTACATTCGGAACATTTATTGCGTTTATATATATATATATATATATATATATATATATATAAATTGTTGTCGAACTCTGTTCGATGAGCCTGAATTTTACATCCGAGGCGTTTACTGCTTTTATATATATATAGCAACAAATCGCTAAAATGATAAACCGAGCCGAGATCGATATATATATATCGTATAGCATGCTATATATATATATATATATATATATATATATTTATATTTCCGTCAGGCCTGGAGTTTACTTCGTGGCAGTTTATGTGACACCACAAAATCTAAGTACTTCATTCCCATAAGAATTGGTTTTCACATTCCATTCATTTATATCTATCTACACAAATATAATAAAATTAAATCAAAAATTCTCCCTTTAAAGGGTTACATCATTAATCAAAAGTCTTCCCAGGTTGTCTAACCTTAAACATCAATCAAGTGCGGAAATAAAATAATTACATCACATCATTAAATATGAAGTCTATCATTCATGACAATAAATAAAATTACAAGTCTTCATCACTTGCACATTTTTCCCTTTCCTTTTTCTAGTTGTAGGTTCGTCGACCTTCTCAACTTTAGCTGCAATGAGTGTATATATATGCAAGAGTGAACAAAACAAATGCTCACTAGATATAGCAATGAATCAACAAGAGAATAATAATTGCCAATGACTAGACTAATAAAAACTGAATGGGACTCTATCAACAATAACCATAAACTTAAATCAAGATATGAATTAAATCTGAGGGTCATAAGACCACGAATTATGTCCACGATTACAAGAAATCTTTCAACTCTAACCTTAATAGTTATACTGTAGGGACTTCACGTACTTAGGGGGATCAGCCCTTCGTACCATATATTGTGCACAAACATCTCAACGCATTGGGTATCCCCTATAATAGGGTTGTTCTTCTAAGTTTTAGAGTATAAGTTCGCACCAAAGAAAGTTTGGTTTGGATAAGCTTCATGGGTAATTCAGAGTTTAACGACCATCAACTAAAGGATTAGTTGAATCAACAAAGTTTGGTAACACTACAGTTGATCACTAACAACATAATAAGGAAAAATGAATAATCGTAAACGAACTAACTATATATTAAACTCATGCTTAGAAACAACTACAAAGCATAAGTATTGAATAACAATAAACCTTACTTGGATAATATTAAGCTAGGGCTATGAATTATTGAATATATATTAAGTAATAGCAAGCTGAAAGAAAAACTTGATCATTGTGAGAATAACTCGTGTGAAGTAATTGAAATCAGACAATTCTACATTAGAAATTGGAATTCAAGAAATTGCATTCACAATACAAGAATGACATTAAAGAAACTTGTCTAACAATAAACAAGTTAGAATACATTAACAACTATTGGAATTCAAAACTTGTTCGAATAAAGTTAAAGTTATAGCTTGCTCAAATAATGATTAGGAATACAAGAATTTGCTTAATTAAAGTTTAGAGTAAGAAGCTTGCTCAATGTAAAAAGATAAGGTTTAGAAACATGCCTCGCGTGTAAGCTATAAATTACAACTCACGTTCACCTACACATTTTAGTGGAATCACAATATCTATTAGATATGTTAACATCCACTTCGAAAATAACACCCATTTCTAGCTAAACTTGTTTATTTAGTATAAGTCTTATGCTACTATGTAAATATCAAAAATTCCAAGTGTTAACCTTCACAACATTTATTTACTAATCCTCGTGTTCAATAAATCACAACATGTCATTTTCATAGTTTACTAACTTCTTATAACTTTAGAATTAATAACCACATGACACTATGATGTTTAAACCTCCACATTACATGTTTGACACATTAACACATCCTTGAACTAAATTAAAATGGTATTCAAGATCTGCTGCAGCAGCAGCAGAAACCACTGTCTCAGGATAGGGTATGGCGCAGCTGCACCATACCTAAGCCTGGGACCGACGCAAGACCAATAATTTTTACCTTTAAGATTTACGGCCTTCAAAGATGCAATTGCTTTATTTGGTGCATGCATAAAACCAAACCAAGCGAGAACCGGATACGGATATAAATTATGCTATAAAACTCATATATATATATATATATATATATATAATTTTAAGTTTAAAGAAAATACCTTCAATTGGTCTAGCAATCCTTGCTAAACACAATAATTTGTTGTGAAATTCTTAGATTTTCTCTCAATCTCTCTCTATCCTCTCTCAAGTTCTCTGCAGCTTTTCTTCTTAGGCCAAATGACAATTCACGTAAAATTAATACACACTTAAGCGTAAAGATAAAAATTGATAAACCATAATACGCCTAATTTTTAGAATATCAGTTACAAATATAACGCTTAGGTTATAAATATATTTAATTTATTATTTATTTTATTTTATTTATATTATCTAAAAATTCAAAAATATCAAAATCCAAAAGCCATAAGGCTTTGTTTGGCAAAAACTCTTTAAAAATTAAAGACTTAATATTTTAAGCCTTGTTTGGTTAAATCAATTTAAAACTACTTTAGTTTATTTTAATAAACAATTTTGTTTATAATTTATAATCACATATTATTTATTTGGATTTTCATATCCAACATTAAATAAATTAATTATACATACCATAGTTTAAATAAATATTTCACTTAAACAAATATCACAAAATTATAATCTCATTATAATTTTATTTAATAATTTAACATATTATCTTAAATTATTAAATCAAAACAACAATATAACATCTCATGTTATATTACAACTATCTAAAGTATAAATTACATTAATTTAGAATTTTATTAATTCATAAATATTTTGTAACAACAATCACATCAAATAAATATTTACTAACAACAATCACATCAAATAAATATTTATTTAATTTAATAAATATTTTAAATTACATATAATAAAATCTTGGATTCTTACATCCTTCCCTCCTTACAAGGATTTTGTCCCCAGAATCACAACTCAATCAATAAAATCGTCACATTCTTCCCTCCTTACAAAATTTTATCCCCATAATCACAACTCAAACAATCAAATCGTCACATTCTTCCCTCCTTATAAAGATTCTGTTCCCAGAATCGAACACAGACTAAACAAATAACTCAAGGTAATTCTTCATCATTTCAGCTTCGAGTTCCCACGTAGCCTATTCGATATTGTGGTTCCTCCATATCACCTTCACAGAAGGTATCACCTTATTCCTGAGCACTTGTTCTTTCCTGTCGACTATCTGGATATGAACCTCTTCATAAGATAAATCTTTATTGAATTGCAATGGTTCATACTCGATTATATGTTTATAATCAGGTTTATACTGTCGCAACACCGACACATGAAAAACATTGTGCACATGTTCTAATTCTGGAGGTAAAGCTACCTCATAAGCTACTTCTCCCACTCTTCGTAGTATCTCGAAAGGTCCAATAAACCTTGGGCTTAGCTTTCCTTTCTTGCCAAAATGAATTTTCCTCTTCCAAGGATAAACTTTCAGGAAAACAAAATTTCCAGCTTCAAATTCGCGATTCTGCCTGTGTTTATCAGCATACTTCTTCTTTCTATCTTGAGCAGCTACCAGTCTTTCTCTGATAAGTTTGATAACTTCAACGATCTGTTGTACCAGTTCTGGTCCTAACAGTTGGCGTTCACCAACTTCATCCCAATACAGTGGAGTTCTGCATTTCTTGCCGTATAATGACTCGTATGGCGGCATGCCAAAGCTTGCGTCGTAACTATTATTGTATGCAATTCCACTAACGGTAGATGATCGTCCCAATTTCCTTTGAAATCCATGATGCACACTCTCAGCATATGCTCTAACATCTGGATTGTTCGTTCGCTTTGACCATCGATTTGTGGATGGTATGCCGTACTCATCTTCAATTGTGTTCCCATGCATTCTTGTAATCTCTTCCAGAAATTTTATGTGAACCTCGAATCTCTATCTGATACTATTGACACTAGAACTCTATGTCTCGATACGATCTCTTTGACATATAGTTTTGCCAGCTGATCAAGATTAAATCTAATCTTTATTGGCAAGAAGTATGCTAATTTTGTTAATCTATCAACTATCACCCATATCGCATCGTATCCTTTCTGAGTTGTTGGAAGACCTACCACAAAATCTATTGTGATATGCTCCCATTTCCATTCTGGTATTTTCAAAGGCAAAAGTAATCTGCTTGGCCTTTGATGTTCTGCCTTTACTCTCTGACATGTCAATCACTTTGCAAAGCATTCTACAACATCTCTTTTTATATTTGGCCACCAAAAATGTCACCGCAAATCTTGATACATCTTTGTACTTCCCAGATGAATCGAATATCTTGAGCTATGAGCTTCTATTAAGATTTCTTCTTTAATACCCTGTACTGCTGGAACCCAAATTCGTCCCTCGAATCTTAGCATTCCCTTAGTATCAAGCTTATACTTCACTTCTTTACCCTTGACCACACTTTCCTTTATTTTTCTGCATTATTCATCCTGCAGTTGAGCGTTCTTCACCTTATCGACCAAAGTTGGACTAGCTTCCATCTGGTACAATCTTTCGTCAGCTTCTTTTGGAAATTTGATTTCCAACTCTAGCATTGCCATTGCTGAAATAAGCTCCTCCTTATCGGTTAACAACATCAACTTTTCTCGGCCTTTCCTACTCAAAGCATCTGCAACCACATTAGCTTTGTCTGGATGATAAAAGATCTCTCAATCATAATCTTTTATCAATTCCATCCATCTCCTTTGACGCATGTTCAGGTCCTTCTGTGTGAAAATATACTTCAGACTTTTACGGTGTGTGTAGATCTCACATTTTTCTCTATAGAGATAGTGTCTCCATATCTTCAGAGCAAATACTACTTCTGCCAATTCTAAATCATGAGTCGGATACCCTTTCTTGTAGTCTTTCAATTGCCTTGATGCATACGCAATGACTTTGTCATTCTAATAAGGACACAACCCAATCCTTTGTGTGAAGCATCACTATACTCCACAAAATTTCATGTATTATCTGGTAATGACAAGACAGGTTCCACACTGAGCCTCTTCTTCAATTCCGTAAAACTTTCCTCACACTTTTTCGTCCAAACAAATTTTACAGATTTTCTCGTCAAATTTGTCAAAGGAATGGCAATCTTGGAAAAATCTTGAATAAACCGTCTATAATACCCTGCCAATCCCTAGAAACTTCTCACTTTTGATGGAGTTCTTGGTTGTTCCCAATTTATCACGGCTTCGACTTTTGATGGATCCACTGAAATTCCATCCTTGTCGATTACATGCCTAAGAATTTGTACACGTTCTAGCCAAAATTCACATTTAGAGAATTTCGTGTACAACTTTTCTTTTCTTAGCATTTCCAGTGTCAGACGTAAGTGTTCCGCATGTTCTTCTTGAGATTTAGAGTACACCAGTATGTCATCGATAAATACCACCACAAACTTGTCTAAAAATGGTTTAAACACCATGTTCATCAAATCCATGAACGCTGCAGGGGCGTTTGTCAAACCAAAAGACATTACCAGAAACTCGTATTGTCTATACCGAGTTCTAAAAGCTGTCTTCGGTACATCCTCATTTCTTACTTTCAGTTGGTGATACCTACTTCTCAAATCTATCTTCGAGAAATATCTAGCACCCTTCAATTGATCAAACAAGTCATCTATTCTTGGCAACGGATACTTGTTTTTAATAGTGACTTTGTTTAATTCCCTATAATCAATTAATGCAAAGACGCATTGACCCATCTTTCTTTTTCACGAATAACACCGACGCTCCCCACGGTGATACGCTTGGTTGAATATACTTCTTATCTAACAGTTCTTCCAGTTGAACCATAAGTTCCTTCATGTCGACCGAAGCCATTCTATATGGGGACTTCGATATCGGAGTGGTTCCAGGCGCTAAGTCGATCACGAACTCGACCTCTCTGTCAGGCGGAAGTCCTGGCAAATCTTCTGGAAACACGTCTACAAAGTCCCTAACCACTGGTATTTCCTCCAGTTTAACACCCTTCTTCTTTTGAGTATCGACTATGTAGGCTAAGTACCCTACACAGCCCTGACTCAACAACTTCTTGCCCTACATAACCGTCAGACACCTTGCTTGTTTAGGCGATTTACTACCATGGAAAACTACCTTTGATGGAGTCATAAGGTTTACACACTTCTTTTGGCAATCAATTATCGCTCCATAATTGAACAACTAATCCATTCCCAAAGTAACATCAAACTCCCCAAGTTTTATCGGGATTAAATTTACTTTTATAATATTCCCCTTAATATTCACCCTACAATTCTTGTATGCGAACCTAACAGGAATCACTTCCCTATTCGCAATTTCTATGATTAAAGGAAAATTCAACTCTTCACTAGGTATTTCTAACTTCTTAGGAAACTCATCAGATATAAACGAGTAAGTAGCACCCGAATCAAATAATATATATGCATTTATATCATTGATTGGGATAATACCTAACACGACATCTTTTGATTGCACCGCGTCCTGCACCGTCATGTTGAAGGTTTTGGCTGTGGGCTTATTTGATGACGTTGGTCCAGCAATAGTTAGTGTACCTCCACCAGCATTTCCTTGGCTTCCAGTTGCCTCACCAGATTTCTTCTTTGGACACTCGCGAGCAAAATAATCTTTCGACCCACAGGTGTAAGCAAGAATTCTTCTTGGGTTGATTGCAGTTTGGGGCAATGTGACCCTCCTGGCCACAGTTAAAGCATACCTACTTCCCCCTTAAGCAAATACCCGTGTAGAACTTCCCGCATGTAGCATATACGTCAATCTTCTTTTTCTACTAGTTACCTTGCTGATTTCCAGCTCCCACATTTGCATTCCACTTTCTTTTCAAATTATTGTTACCATTTCCACCGTTACCTTCACCATTCTTAGCTTCACCCTCATTCTTCTTCTTTCTCTGCTCTTGGTTGTGCTTTGTTAAGCCTCACCTCCACTCTCAGCGAGAATTGCTTTCTCAAGCACCACCGCAAACGTCTTTAATTAGAACAGTGAGACTCTACTGTACAACTAGGGCTTCAGTCCCTGCTCAAATCTTCTTGCCTTGCGCTCATCCGTATTCACTTGATATGGCGCAAACCATGCTAACTTGTTAAACCTTGTTGTTAATTTTGACACTGTCATTATGCCCTATTTTGGCTCTAGAAATTGCACTTCCATCTGATTCTTTGAACTTTCTGGGAAATAGGTCTCAAAGAATATTTCCTTAAATCTATCCCAAGTCATTACCCCTTAACCTCCTCGGGTTTTATTGGCTTGCCACCAATAACTAGCCTCTACTTTCAACATGAATATTGCAAAAGCAGTCTTCTGTTTATCTCCTACCCTAGCAACGTCGAAAACTTTCTCTATCTTCATGATCCAGGTCTGTGCTTCAACCGGATTCATGGACCCACGGAACTCTGGTGGCCCAACCGCCTTGAAATCCTTAAATGTTGCAGCTTGATTCTGTGGTTGATCCTGTAATGCTCCCGTCAGTAGTGTTACGAATTGTTGAACTGGATTAGCCTTGTTGTTATTGGTAGATCCCTGTCTTGGTTGACGTCTTGGACGCATTTTCTGTTAAAATATACTCATTAGATTCTATTCAATCTTTTAAGTATTAATACTTAATTTGCACATTATAAAAGATTATCACGTAACACATAACACTTTGAATAAAATAATAACTTTTATTCATTCATAACCTTTTAGGAAACATAAGAACAATAGCATCACTATTATTTACATTACTTCCCCGAACTTCAAAAGTTTCAGGATAACATCATCATCATCACATCCCATTAGTTGTATTGTACCCGGGATTAACATCTTATTTACTCACTAATCACAAAATAATTACATTTATGACGTCCTATTAAAATGTTGCATAGCCTTACGACGCTACTCTTCCATAATACGAAACATTGTTCGACGATTTAAAATGTACGATGGCAGTATCTCGAACTGAATAGGATAACACATGACTCGATCTTGAGCTTGATTGTTCATGATGTTGAATATGTTATTCATCTCTTCTATCTTGATCCTCTTTACCTGTACCTCTCTCTCTGCCACCCTGGCTCGTTGAAAAGTTTCCTCATATACGCCTTCAGCTCTTTCCCTCTTCGTAGATTCTTCTTTCAATTTATTCTCCAGCTCTGTAATCTTCTCTGTCAGTTGCTCGTTCTCTCCTTCAGTGTGGATCAGCTTCTCTTCGACATTATTAAGACGTTCATCTC
Organism: Panax quinquefolius; assembly: GCA_020205615.1. Lineage (NCBI taxonomy): Eukaryota > Viridiplantae > Streptophyta > Magnoliopsida > Apiales > Araliaceae > Panax > Panax quinquefolius. The sequence continues at coordinate 123,585,135 of CM035156.1, read as the reverse complement.
GATCCTGAATCTCGTTGTCCTTCTGCGCCATTGCAATATGCTGTTCAGCTACTATCTCTTGCAACTCGTAGACGGTATCCTGGAGTTCCACATTGCGATCATATACCTCGTCATCCATACGAGAAACAATCGAGTTAAGTGGAAGCTCTTCCTCATCCTCATTTGATTGTGGCAGCTCAATGGGGTCCTCCTCGTCCGTCTCTATCTCATCATCCTCATCAGGTAAAGCCTCCTACTCAACCACTATGACCAACGGAGTTGTTTCCCATGGCAGTAGTTGTTCCCAAACCACCTGAATATCTCGAGGGTCCTCCTCTCTAGGCATTTGGGATCCTTCCTCCCTAGCCTGACTGGATTCTCCTACATTAGCCATCCTGACAACAAAATTTTAAATTTTAATTACTAATCATTGCTACTCGACAATCACGAGCACATAGGTTGTAATCACACAAGCACATAAGTGTTTTATTACTTCTTTCTTAACAACTCGATAAGAGTTTATCACCACTATCTTTTCAAAGATTACTTCCTAAGGCTTTTCCTCACCTAAGGTTCATAACCTAAGGATCTAATACCAACTTGTGAAACTCCTAAATCTAGGTACTTCATTCCCACAAGACTTGGTGTTCACTTTCCATTCATTTATACCTATCTGCCTAAATATAATAAAATTAAATAAAAAATTCTCCCTTTAAAGGGTTACATCATTAATCAAAAGTCTTCCCAGGTTGTCTAACCTTAAACATCAATCAAGTGCGGAAATAAAATAATTACATCACATCATTAAATAAGAAGTCTATCATTCATGACAATAAATAAAATTACAAGTCTTCATCACTTGCACATTTTTCCCTTTTCTTTGCTAGTTGTAGGTTCTTCGACCTTCTCAACTTTAGCCGCAATGAGTGTATATATGTGCAAGAGTGAGAAAAAGAAATGCTCACTAGATATAGCAATGAATCAACAAGAGAATAATAACTACCAATGACTAGACTAATAAAAACTGAATGGGACTCTATCAACAATAACCATAAACTAAAATCAAGATATGAATTATATCTGAGGATCATAAGACTACGAACTATGTCCACGGTTATAAGTAATCTTTCAACTCTAACCTTACCAGTTATACTGTAGGGACTTCATGTACTTAGGGTGATCAGCCCTTTGTACCATGTATTATGCACAAACATCTCAACGCATTGTGTATCCCCTATATTAGGGTTGTTCTTCTCAGTTTTAGAGTATAAGTCTGCACCAAAGAAAGTTTGGTTTGTATAAGCTTCAAGGGTAATTTAGAGTTTAACGACCATCAACTAAAGGATTAGTTGAATCAACAAAGTTTGGTAACACTACAGTTGATCACTTACAACATAATAAGGAATAATGAATAATCGTAAGCGAACTAACTATATATTGAACTAATGCTTAGAAACAACTACAAAGCATAAGTATTGAATAACAATAAACCTTGCTTGAATAATATTAAGCTAGGGCTATGAATTATTGAATATATATTAAGTAATAGCAAGCTAAAAGTAAAACCTTCTCATTATGAGAATAACTCGTGTGAAGTAATTGAAATCAGACAATTCGACATTAGGAATTGGAATTCAAGAAATTACATTCATAATACAAGAATGACATTAAAGAAACTTGTCTAACAATAAACAAGTTAGAATACATCAATAACTATTGGAATTCAAAACTTGTTCGAATAAAGTTAAAGTTATAGCTTGCTTAAATAATGATAAGGAATACAAGAATTTTTTTAATTAAAGTTTACAGTAAGAAGCTTGCTCAATGTAAAAAGATAAGGTTTAGAAACTTGTCTCGCACGTAAGCTATAATTTACAACTCACGTTCACCTACACATTTTAGTGGAATCATAATATCCATTAGACATGTTAACATCCACTTCCAAAATAACACCCATTTCTAGCTAAACTTGTTAATTTAGTACAAGTCTTATGCTACTATATAAATATCAGAAATTCCAAGTGTTAACCTTCACAACATTTATTTACTAATCCTCGTGTTCAATAAATCGCAACATGTCATTTTCATAGTTTACTAACTTCTTATAACTTTAGAATTACTAACCACGTGACACTATGCTGTTTAAACCTCCACATTACATGTTTGACACATTAACACATCCTTGAACTAAAGTACAATGGTATTCAAGATCTGCTGCAGAAGTTATAGAAACCTTGTCTTCAAAGAGTGGTATGGTGCAGCTGCGCCATACCTAAGTCTCGAGATCCAGCATAATTGCGCCTTTTTTCGCCTTAGCACCAACGCAAATTGCTTATTTGGTGCCTGATCGTAACTAGAAAGCAAAGAATAATAGCCATTTTTAGCTCAACTAACACGAATTTCACCCATAAAACAATAAAATTAACAAATACAATTGGTATCAAACATGATTGCTAATATTTTCAACCACTTAGAACAATTTGACAACCACTTTAACTAATTTAATTTCTTAAATTTCATGTTTTTACACAAAACTCCATTTTTTTGACATTCTTCATAGAAATCATCACTGTGATCATAATTCTTGTTCAAATTACTTCATTCAAACTACGTTCTCTTCGTTTCTTAATGGACTAGCATAATCAAAACTCAATTTACAGATTATCACACAAATTAACCATCATAATTGGTACTTTTACAAGCCATGTAGAAAAAATATATACACTATAACAGTTTTATTCCTTTTTAAACAAAATTAGTATACAATTCCTTATTTACATACAAACTCAAACATAACCAACACGTATAATCATCACAATTTAGTTGTATAACAACAATTCAACAAATTGAATTAACAAAACATATAAATTATGTCGTAAAACTCATATATACATACATATATTTATATAATTGTAAGGCTAAAGAAAATACCTTCAATTGGTCCAACATTCCTTGCTAAACACAGTAATTTGTTGTAAAATTCTTATATTTTCTCTTAATCTCTCTCTCTCTCTCTATCCTCTCTCAAGTTCTCTGCAGCTTTTCTTTAGGTCAAATGACAATTCACGTAAAACTAATACACACTTAAGCGTAAAGATAAAAACTGATAAACCATAATACGTCTAGTTATTAGAATATCAGTTACAAATATAACGCTTAGGTTATAAATATATTTTATTTATTATTTAATTAACTTTATTTATATTATCTAAAAATTCAAAAAAATCAAAATCCAAAAGCCATAAGGCTTTGTTTGGCAAAAACTCTTTAAAAATTAAAGACTTGACGTTTTAAGCCTTGTTTGGTTAAATCAATTTAAAACTACTTTAGTTTATTTTAATAAATAATTTCGTTTATAATTTATAATCACATATTATTTATTTGAATTTCCATATCCAACATTAAACAAATAAATTAATTACACATACCATATTTTAAATAAATATTTCACTTAGACAAATATCACAAAATTATAATCTCATTATAATTTTATTTAATAATTTAACATACCATCCGAAATTATTAAATCAAAACAACAATATAGCATCTCATGTTATATTACAACTCTCTAAATTATAAATTACATTAATTTAGAATTTTATTAATTCATAAATATTTAGTAACAACAATCACATCAAATAAATATTTACTAACAACAATCACATCAATAAAATATTATTTAATTTAATAAATATTTTAAATTACATATAATAAAATCTTGGATCGTAACATCCTTCGCTCCGTACAAGGATTATATCTCCAGAATCACAACTCAAACAATCAAATTGTCACAGTTGATCATTTTTACTACTTTATTTTCATTTAGTCCCGCTTGGAGTTTACTTCGTGGCGGTTGATCGTATTTATTGCTTTATTTACATTTCTGATCCTCCATGGAGGTGCTTCGTGGTGGTTAATCATGTATATATACACACACACACACACATATATATATATATATATATATATATATGGGAAATGATCCATAACATGTATTTGTTATGGATGAAAATTTACAAATACCATCTATACCACGCGTTACATAAATTAAGGGTTAGGATTAAAAAAGAAACAACGTCATCCGCTAGTTGAACTAGGGGATGTTTAAAACAAAAATTTCATCCCAAATTTCCCCCAAATATGCCAGTAACCTTTGTCCGATAGTTCAACCCTTTACGAACGGTGCGATGATTCCCTCCTGCTGAAATTTCTACTTCAATTTTGATTCCTAAACCCTGTTGCAACTGTTTTGATTTCTGCTGCGATTTCGATTCCTATGTCCTGCTGCGATTTCGTGCGACTGCTGCGATTTCTGCTGCAATTTCGATTCCTCAACCCTATTGCGATTTTAATTTTGAGCAAAACACCAAAACCAAACCCTCCTCTATGTGATTCGAATTTTGATGGACTTCTTCGAGATGAGCAAAAACCACCTCTACTCTGATCCTTTCTGATATTATCATCATAATCGTTCAGTAAGCTTTATTGATATAATTGCCCGGCCTTACTATTTCATTCATTCAGCTTCTCGGTCCCAACTCTCCTCACTACTTTTTCGTATGTCAGGTGAAACAGAGCAATAACAATGGCGACTCAATCCTTAACTCCTTCAAAACCGATGGGAGAAAACCCCCAAAATGCAGGTCTCTTTTCGCGTTCCAATTGGTTTAACTTATGTGTTTTTTACAACCTCTGACTTTGGTGTTGACTGTTGATTTTACTGATAGCTCGAAAATTCTTAGATCAAAATTTTGTTCAATTTATTTTTGGATTTCGAAACGAATACATAAATCGATCCACTCGATTCCTAAACCCTGCTGCAATTTCAATTTCGAGTGAATCACCAAAACCAATGCTTTTATGAGACTTGGGGTCAAATCTGTCAAAGAATTATTTTCTGTCCATCCGCTAGTTCAACTAGCGGACGACGTTGTTTCCTTTAATCTCAGTCCTTGATTTATGTAATGTGTGATATAGATGATATATATATATATATATATATATTTACCGCTTTTATATATTTATATTTCCGATTCCCAATGGAGGTGCTTCGTGGTGGTTGATCATGTCTGTATATATATATTTACATCTTTTATATATATAATTGCTTACTGCTTTCATATAAATTACGGCCTCATGTGAGCCTACGAATCATGTGATCACAGATTTAGTCTACTGAATATAGATTTGGTTCCCGTGATGAACATTTTCAGCTGTAAGCAGCTTGTAAATTATTCACGGTGTTTGAATTTCCTTAGATGGCTTTCATGCCCATGAGGAGTTCGGCACTACCATATATATTATTTTCTTGACAATGTTTCACATCTCAAAAATAAAAGCAATTAAGTCGAACATTTAATAAAATAGAAGTATCAAATGCCTCTATTACTATTGAGCATAGGGTTTGAAAAATCTCTTTTATAAAACGTCATTGCTATATCTTGTTTAAAACTAAATTTTTACATAAATTCAAACCCTGTGTATATAGGTGCGAACGAGGCGTAGCACTACTTCAAAATAATCACACATTGACCCACACATACACACACATATTCATATAACAGTTTAATTGAGAAGTGGCGGTCACCGTGGTAACATGGATGTCGGGGGGTGCCTAACACCTTCCCTCCGCATAGCAAGTCCCCGGACCCTAATGAATCTCAGTTTCACATTACCGTTTATGTGACGCCCCCAAATTCAGGTACTTGAAACCCAAATTCAGTGCTTCACGATACCATTTCTTTGAGCGGAATAATAATAATATTGTCATAAATATCAAACTTAATTTACATATCAGAGTCTAATCCCAGGTACGCGATCTTTAAAACATTTCATTACATGATAGATAATAAATATAATCATCTTATTTAAGTCTAGCTATTACATAAGATAACGCAAACTTATACTGTCAGCTTTCCTTCCCCTTTGTTCCTGGCAGAGCCCTCTGGTTGATCATACTTAACTAAAAATATTTAAATTAAGAAAGAATGACCATTTGAGTGCCCATCAAGTAATAGCAAACAATAAACATTAGCTGAAAGGATTAAATATTTTCTTTGAATGACACTTCTACAACGATGCAATAGTTGAGAAGTAAACTGAAGCAACACTAAATAACATAACAATTCTACTTCAAATTTTTGAAACTACGTACTAACTAAAAATGGAGAGCAGTCGACAAACTATGAACTTAGTTTTCAATTTTTGAAAAGGTTAAACAGAACTTCATCTGTAAACTGTCATAACTTACAGGCACGGGGGGTGATCAGCCCGTTATGCCCTGTATTGGTCAATACTACATACCAAAACGATATTCTCGTTCATCTTATCCGCCTTGGGGGCACAAAAGTTTCCCAGATTCGGGATGTTCATACTTAGCCTGAATCCGAACCAAAACAATTTGGTTGGATATCAATAGGGTTCTATCATATTCAATGATATTTTTATATCTGTGTCTAACCGAGTCAAATAACTTAGACGACTTTTAATTAAGGTATACATACTGGAAATCAACAAGTATGTATTAACATATACAATAATTATCCGAGTGAGGACACTTGTATAACCATACTTAGAATTTAACGAATAGAATATATATATATATATATATATATATATATATATATATATATATGAATATTACTGATCTTGCATAGATAAACAATGAATGAATAAAGTTTGAGAACTTGCATGAATACGAATATTTGGATACATAATCGATAACAATAGATTTAATAATTTGGCACAACGATAATATAATTCTGAAACTTTCTTACTCGTGTCCATTGCATAAAGTAAATGCAAAGGCTAGGATACTTGCACAATGTAAAGGATAATTTAAATACTTGCACAACGTAAAGGATAGTTTAGATACTTGCACCAGTAAAAGAGTAAGAATTAAGAAACTTGCTTACGATATGCGTCGAATAAAGTAATGCAAGTGTTTAGGATACTTGCCTGATCTGCTCCTTACACAACTTAGTTCTATCTTTAATTCAACGACATATCATTCATAAGATTGTTCTATTGATTAGAATAACATATCATAACACATCGTACTTGTAAAACCCCAACTTTTATGAATAAAGATGAATTTTCTATAAATATCATTTTTGAATATTAAGGAGTGAATTTGATATAATGTTATAGCTGTGGGTAATATTTATAGATTTTGCAAAGTACCCAAGTTGTTATATATATTCAATTGGTCGGGGAATATTCATTTTATCAGGGAATATTCGTACGACGGCACAATCATTGGTGGACCCCACAACAAAATTATTGTTGGATTGAGAAAACGAAAAAAATATATTTTTATAAAAATAACGGCGAAAGTTTTACCGTTAACTGTTAGAATATTAAATTGGTTAAAATATAATACGTGGGGCATAAAGATGCTTTACGGTATTATACAAGTATTTTTGAATTATTGATTCTTACGTAAGAAGTCACTACTCAATAATTATTACGATGTAATCTTTATTCAATATTTTATTTTATTGATTCAATAATTGTTGTGTTGATATTTTATATTATTGTTGTTTCAATAATTGTCACTTTGACTGATATTTTTTCATTATCAAATCAATAATTCATATTATTTGAATAATATTATTAGATAACATTATAGGCAATGTCTAGAAAGTTACATTAAGGATGAGGTTTGGTCACCTAATTTGCTTGATGAAGGAAAAATCCTTATCGAAAAGCCCCTCTTCCCAGAAGGCAGTGCAGTTGTCATTCTTGTGATTCTGTAATATTATTTGTGAATAATTAGTTATTGATTTATAGGATAAGGAAATATTTAATTTATGTGGACATAAATGATGGATAGGAAAATATTTATTTTATGTGGTTATAAATGAAGGAATTAATGTTGAGGTGTTTTATCAGTATTTTGTCGGATTGGAGGTATTTAAAAAATCAAATTGGTGTTCTTAAGCTCTATTGCGTGAGTTATAATTTTGATCCGACCGTTGGATCGTTGTGATTTTTGGATATGTTATACATATATAAGTTGATTATATGTCCACAAATTTTGAACCGTTAAAAATCAACGAATGATTTGTTATGAATTTTAAGAGGTGTTAAAAATTGTCCGTTTGTTAATTTTGGATATTTTCTGTTTGGAATTTGGAAAAACATAAAGCTACAAAGTTGTAGAGAATTCGATTTTGTGTGGAATGGACATAAAATTCATATTTTTCTGATAAAATGGCTATTTATTATGAATTGTTGAAGTTTCGGAAATTAAAATATTTTTATTAAAATTATGGGTGGGACCCACTTTTGTTTTTTTCAAAACATGTGCTAAAATTTTTGGTTCAATTCTGATGGCTGGTCTTGGTTGGTTTTGGTAGGCGTAAGAAAATAATCATAATAACAATATTTTATTATTTAGTCTCCTATGACGTTCTAGCATTTTCCTATTATTAGGCGCCTAAGTAAGAATTGAAAATCACACCAGAATCAGATTATTCTTCTTCTATAATCTTGAGCATATTTCTTTCGAGTTTTAGAAAGCTTTGAGCGTAGAAAATAGCAAAAGTTTTCTTCAAGAATATCCCCGCTATACCAGTTGGAATACTCTTCTTTTCAAGGTAAAGGATGTTATTTTTGTTCAATATTCGCTTGAAATAATATTTTCTTCCATACTCTGTAGTATGCAAGTAATATTATTTCATTTCAAATTTTGAATTCTATACTCGTTTTGTTAAAATTTTGGCTTCAATACTCCATGAAATTAGTAGAATATCCTTGATATTTGCGCTTCATCCAATATCTTTTCATGGAAATATTATTCTGAGCATTCTTGATAAGTTTTAACTTTTTCATGTCGGAGTACTATTCACAGGGTTACTATTCCCGAAGTACTATTCACGGGATACTATTCACTCGAGTACTATTCAGCCGAAGTACTATTCATGATAAAAATTGATTCATTTTCAGTCCAAATTATTTTTGGTACAATATTATTCTTGAATTTTACTCTACAAAGCAGTATCATTTTGACAATTTGGACGTTATTGATTTTTGGATAAATTAAATTATAAATCTTTAATAATTTATCCTTGAACTTGTTTTATTGAATTCTTATATCATTGCCATCATCCTCATGTTTATATTCTGTTGAAAGTCATATATGGCCTGTAATGCATAGATGGACTTGGTATGATTATGACCAGGGATTATTCGGTATAATTATGACCGTAATGTTACAAATGATATAGCAAAAGTCCTCATTAGCCTGTAATTCACTGATGGACAGTTGTTGGCATGATCATGACCATTGATGAATACACGAATATCTTTGGCCCGTAGTGCATGGATAATTTATGGTCGTGATACTAAAGAATATCATTTGTGGCCGTAGTGTAGGGATGATTTGATGATGTGGATTATTTATTGTCGAGTCTCAAATGATAAAAGTGATGAAAAACCTTTTAAATCATAGAAGATAGTAGATTTTATGCTCTACTTGACTCTTTTAATGGATTACTTGTTTCGCTGCAGTTAAACTTGATGTTTGTTATATTTTATCAGTTTAACACTGTTAAAGGCTAACGATAAATTATTCTGCATTATCTTAGTCATAATATTTCTTACTGGGCTAGTTGAGCTCACCCTTTTGCTTTCATTATTCTCTTCAGGAATTGAGAATGTAGCCGGGACTAGTCGGGAACCGGAGTGATGGTCCAGATGATAGCATTAGTATTCCTCACTATTCTATGAAATAGTGTGATAATAAATGTATTGAGGACTCTTTTTGAGTTGAATACTGTCTAGAAGACAATATTCGTATTAAAACTCTCAGTTTAGGTTTTGTCGTATTTTACACGATAGTTGTATTATTAAGTTGTATTTGAATTTTGTACCATGTATTTGGCAACTCAAGATGGGTGATGTATACCTGTTTTGGGGACGTCACAGTTGGTATCAAAGCTTAGGGATATGATCCCTGGCTGAGATGTGAGATAAGAACTAAGAGGGGAGAGACGGGGAATTCCTTCGCTAGTATGACCTACCTAAGTTTATTTGGTATTTAATTGGTCGACCAGAGTATAGGGATAATATGTGACATGTCAATTAACCCTTGTTTTGTGGCAGTATTTGAAAATAACATCTAAGAATGTTGAGAATAGCAATGGAGCACAAGAGACCGTTGAGTCTCCACAGATCAACAATCAGGATAATGTGCATCAAGAAGGCAACAATCCTCATGCAAACAACAACACTAACCAAATGATAAACGATGGTATGTTCAGAGGCTTTCCGAGTTTCATGCAACATCAGGAAAGAGAGACTCTTGTCCAAAATGCAGGTGAAAACACTGGCAACTCTCAGACGGTCACTGCTAAACAGTTCAAAGAGCTGGGACCATCGGTGTTTTTTGGAGAGCCAAAACCACTTAAAGCGGAGACGTGGATAAAGCAGATCAACAAGATATTTGATTTCTTAGGATGCTCCGAGGAGCATAAGGTTCCCTTTGCCACCTTCATGTTGTGGGCAGAAGCAGATTACAGGTGGGAATCTGTAAAGCGTACTCAACCTGCCGTACTAAAGATGTCTTGGGAGAAGTTCCAAGAGTTGTTCAACGACAAGTACTTTTCCGAAAGTATTCGTCACATAAAAGAGGTAGAGTTCATTAAACTGGAGCAAAACAACATGACTGTGTAACAGTATGAAGCCAAGTTTGCTAAGTTGTCCCGGTTTGTGTCCCACTTAGTTGATAATGAGGAGAGAATGATGCAGATGTTTCTAAGAGGTTTGAAACCCGAGATACGTCAATACCTTATCTCTCACAAACTTTGCTTGTATTCAAATGTTGTGAATATGGCTCAGTTATTGGAACGTGATAATGACTCAACCAAACCAAGAGAGAGTAGCCGGGAAAATGATAATACTAGTGGTAGCAGTCATCGAAGCGGTGACAACAAACGTGAAGAGAATAAACATGTCAGAAATGGTAACCACTTCGGTGGTAATCATGGCCAAGACAATAAGAGTGGACATTTCAAGAAGAGGAGATTCAACAATGATGGAAAGAAGTCAGCACCAGCACCCGTTGTTAAGGAAGGAAAGCGATCACCTATCATATGCTTCAAATGCGGAGGGGAGGGACACATCAGTCCAAACTGTGTGATGCAGTCCAAAGCGTGTTATAATTATGGAAGAGAAGGTCACCTAGCCCAATTTTTTCGTGCACTGAAGATAATTCCAGCTGGGATGGAGGCACCAAAGGCCGTCCGAGAAAGGTCAAAGCCGGTAGTTCAAGGGGGAATGTTTGCTGTGACCTCCCAGAAAGCAAGGAACCCGAACGAGGTCATCACGGGTAAGCTTATCATAAACTCTAGCGATGTCTATACCTTATTTGATACTGGTTCTACCCATTCTTTTATTTCTCCTAAGTGCGCTTAACGTTTAAATTTGACTCCAGAGAAATTAGACTTTGACTTATCTGTTGAAACTCCGTTGGGAGAAACTTTCTTTACATCCACTGTTTATAAGTCTTGTTTGGTTCAAATCGGTACCGTCACATTACCTGTCGATCTTATTTCATTGAAAATACTTGCATTTGACGTAATTTTAGGGATTGATTAGTTAACTACTCATCATGTAAAAATTGATTATTTTCGTAAGGTTGTTAGCTTTCATATTCCTAACCAACCTATTATGTGAATTCAAACAAACAAACCATTAAAATCAATCAATGTCATCTCAAGCCATAAAGCTATTCGTTTATTGAAAAACAGATGTTAAGCTTTCTTAGCTCATGTCACGGATTTAAACAAAAATACGTCAATTTTGAATGATATTTCTATTGTTAATAAATTTCCTGACGTATTCCCAGAAGAACTTCCTGGCCTACCCTAGAGCGAGAATTTGAATTTTGTATCGACCTTGAACCTGGTACAAAACCCATTTCCAAAGCCCCATGTCGAATGGGTCCTATTGAACTTCAGGAGTTAAAGACCCAATTGCAGGAATGGTTAGACATCGGTTTCATTCATCCTAGTACGTCTCCTTGGGGTGCTCCTGTTCTATTCGTGAAGAAGAAAGATGGGATTACGCGACTTTGTGTTGATTATCGGGAGTTGAATCATGTCACCATCAAGAATAGGTACCCATTGCCACGTATTGATGACCTGTTTGACCAGTTGCAAGGCGCCAAATTCTTTTCAAAGATCGATCTTCATTCCGAATATCATCAGTTAAAGATTAGAACCAATGACATTCCAAAGACGACTTTCAGAACTCGGTACGAGCATTATGAATTCCTAGTCATGTCTTTTTGATTTACTAATGCTCCTGCTGCCTTCATGGATATGATGAACTGAGTATTCAAGGAATATTTGGATCACTTTGTGGTCGTCTTTATTGATGACATCTTCATATATTCCAAAAGTCATGAAGATCTTGAGCAACACTTGAGACTGATACTCCAAAAGCTTCGTGAAAACAAGCTTTATGCCAAGTTGAAGAAATACGAGTTCTGGCTTGACGAAGTAGCATTCCTTGGGCACGTAGTATAAGGTCATGGAATATCTGTTGACCAGGCAAAGATTGAAGCTATTCAAAGCTGGGAGCAACCTAAATCACTGACCGAAGTACGTAGCTTTCTCGACTTAGCTAGTTATTATCGGAGATTCGTAGAAGGGTTTTCTCGAATCGCTACTCCATTAACTCAACTGACTCGAAAAGATACAAAATTCAGTGGGAGCGTGGAATGTGAGAAGAGTTTTCAGGAACTCAAGAGGAGACTCATTTCAGCATCTGTTCTGATAATACCATCTAGTTCGGAGGGATTTGTCATCTACCGTGATGCTTCGGGTGTGACGCCCCCAAAATAGGTATACATCACCTATTCTGAGTTGTCAATACATGGTACAGAAACAACTACAACTTTATTATTACAACGAAGAAAGCTGTGAGTTTGAATACAAATATTATCTTCTAGACAATATCTATACTCAAATAAATCCTCATCACATTTATTGATACATTATTTTACAAAATGGTGAGGACTACTAAACAATCCTTTCTAAAACCTTCATTCCCATACCCAGGCTCGTACTTCTTATATTCTCGCCTCACGAGAAAAATGGAACAAAAAGGAAAAGGGTGAGCTCAACTAGCTCGATAAAGAATATTATGACTAAGATAATATACAACAAATTATCGTTAGTCTTGACGAGGAAAAATATAATAGAATACTGATAGACAACAAATTTTAAATCAATATTCGCATAGTGAAATAATAATTCATTAGAAGAGTTAAGTAGAGAATGCAACCTACTATCTTCTATGTATGAATTTAAAAGTTCATAAATCTATCTTTTATCCTGTAACATCAATCAATATACATCGGAATCAAATATTCATCTTTGCACTACTGGCCAAAGATATTCATCGATTAGTCATGTTCATTTAAACACTGTTCATCTTTGCACTACGGCCAAAGATATTCTTTGAAATCATTCATCTTTGCACTACTGGGCCAAAGATATTCTTAAGAAATCATTCATCTTTGCACTCTGGGCCAAAGATATTCCATAATATCATCATTTAAGACCGAGGATGATGAAAAATATTTTTTAAAGAAGCGAATCCGGTGAAACAAAATGACAAGGATTAAGGATTAAGGATTAGTACTTGGTTTTATCCACGTCCAAAAATACCTCAAAAATAATCATAGTGGTGTAAAATTCAAGAATGATCAAAACATGGATACAATCGAGTTAGTATCCGAATATATGTTTTAGACGAAAAGAAGAAATTTTATTTTTGATTGAATAAATGCAAGTATCGTGAATAGTGCCAGTATCGTGAATAGTGCCCTATCGTGAATAGTAACTTCAAACACCAAAAGATAGAAATTCCACAAAAACATCTTCACGCTTCATGAATAGTACTCGTGAATAGTAACTTCGTGAATAGTAACTCGTGAATAGTAACTCATGAATAGTAACCCATGAATAGTAACCCAGAAGCATGAAAAAGTTCCAAATTTGATAAAACTTCAGATCAACATTTCAAATTATAATGATATTGAAGAAATAATATCATTCTGAAAAAATAATATCCCTTACCTCGAAAGATCAAGACTTCTAGCTAGAATACGGGTATAGTCTTTGAAAGGAACTTGCACTAATCTAGCAATACTCAAAGTATACTCAAAATACTCACAAGAATAAACTCGATAATATAGAGAGAGAAAACTTGATTTCGGTGTGATTTTCAATTCTAACCTAAGCACCCTATTTATAGGAAAATGCTTAGAACACCAAAGCAGAAAATTTAATAAAATAATAATATAATTAAACAAATTCAAGCCCACCTTAGACCAACTGAATTCAGCACATTTGTATCACATGTGGGATTGCAAAAACGTTTTCTTAAATAAAACAATTAAAACTTCAAAAATTAATTATTTCAGAACTTCAGAGCTTCAATAATTCATAATAAATAGCCCTTTCATCAGAAAATTCGAATCTCGCGAGTTTTTATAGGAAATTCAATTCTCTACAACTTTGCAGAAGAAAGTTTTCCAAATTCCAAACAGAAATCGACCGAAATCCACAAGCGGGCGATTTTCTGAGCTATAATCAAATTTCAAATCAATAAATGGGGTCCGCGAGCATGTTTAACATGTTTTAAACATTTATTGCAACAAAAATACTCTTCCTCCTCGTATACTCATATATCCCACATTCATTGTAAAAATATCATAGTTAATATATTATTAAAATAATATATTTAAATGAATTATTTTATCGAGGAAAAGATAAAATTTCAATTTTCAACAATTGTCACTATAAAATTTTCTCCATCTATATCCACATAAAATCAATATTTTTCTCATCATATGAATCAATAATTAATTATTCATAAATAATATTACGAATCACAATATTGACAACCGTGCGGTTCAGGAAGAGGGGCTTTCAATAAGAATTTCTTCTTCTTTGGCGCATGATTAGGTGACCAAACCTCTCCTTGAGCAGAACTTTCTAGACATTGCCAATAATGTTATCTAATAATATTATTCGAGATAATATGAATTATTAGCTTCGAT
Organism: Panax quinquefolius; assembly: GCA_020205615.1. Taxonomy (NCBI): domain Eukaryota; kingdom Viridiplantae; phylum Streptophyta; class Magnoliopsida; order Apiales; family Araliaceae; genus Panax; species Panax quinquefolius. The sequence continues at coordinate 123,570,080 of CM035156.1, read as the reverse complement.
AATGAAAAATCTTGTGTAATGACAATTATTGAAACAACAATGAATATAAAATATCAACGCAGCAATTATTGAATCAATAAAATAAAATCTTTGAGCAGTAATTCGTAACCATTATTGAGCAAAGTGCCTTCTTACATAAGAATCAATAATTGGTGCAATACTGGTGTAAATTTCAACAATGCGTATTAGTGTGTTTTAACCACCGGGTATTCAACAAGATGAATACTTTAACAATAACTACGTAGTTATTTAAAAACAACTTATATTTGTCGTTTTCTTTATCCAATCGCTTTTCCGTTATGGGGCCCACACATGGGGCTTACAACGTAAATACGAATATTCACAAGCAGTATGAATATTCCACGACCAAACGAATATTCCAAACAATAATGAATATTTTATAACCACTTGCTTATTTTGAAATATTTGCGTATTTAACCCTTAACTATCCACATTAATCAAATCAACCCTTACTATTTCAAAATAATAAATAAAGGAAATTCCTTTTTATTTAAAAATTTGGGGTCTTACAACCTCCCTCCTTATGAAATTTCGTCCTCGAAATTGGCGTCACGATACTGTGTGTTTGAAAAGGTGAGGATACCTCGCTTTCATTTCGTTTCAATTCCCGGTCATTTCCTCTATAGCATGATTCCTCCACAAAACTTTAACTTGTGGTATGACCTTTCTTGGCGTAGGACATGCTCCTTCCTATCCAAGATCTTGACAGTACCTCCTCATCGTTAAGTCTTGGCTATCTCGTCGGTTCTAACTTCAATAACGTGGTTCGGGTCTTTCACATATTTCTGAATATGGATATGTGAAACACATTATGAACACGAGATATACTCGGAGGTAATGCAAGTCTATAGGCTACATTTCCTACTCGGTCAAGAATTTGAAATGGACCGATAAATCGTGGATTGAGCTTTCCTCTCTTCCCAAATCTTGTAACTCCCTTCCATGGAGCAACTTCATGACAATACATGATCCCCTACATTAAATTCCACGTCCTTTCGATGAAGATCCGCATAACTCTTTTGTCGATCTTGTGCTTGGTTTTGTATCGTTGTCGAATCATTTGGATCTTTTCGGTGAGTCATACGTACTTAACTCGGGTCCCAACAATGTTGCTTCACCCACCTCATCCCAACATATTGGAGAAGCGACATTTTCGTCCATATAATGCTTCAAATGGAGCCACACCTATACTTGCTTGATAAGCTGTTGTTGTAGGAGAATTCCACCAATGGTAAATACTTATCCCAAGCGCCCTTGAAGTCTAGGGACACGAGTCTTAATAAATCTTCAAGAGTTTGAATAGTCCTCTCGATTGTCCGTCTGGTTTGGGGATGGTATGCCGAACTAAATCGCAAATCCGTGCCCATAGCTTTTTGCAAGCTAACCCAAAATCTTGAAGTGAATCTTGGGTCACGATCGAAACTATGGATACGGGCATGCCATACAACCTCACAATCTCATTCACGCACATACTAGCAAGGCGTTCAAGGAATAAGTCTCCGTATCGGCAAGAAATGAAAGCGAGACTTGGTTAATCTATCAACAATAACCCAAATAGCATTGATGCCTTGAGAAGCCGTAGGAAGACCCGTGTGAAATCCATAGTAATGTGTTCCCACTTCCATTTAGGAATCTCAAGTGGTTGCAACGGACCCTTAGGTACAAGATGCTCGCCTTTACACGTTGGCAAGTTAAACACATCGAGATAAACTTTGCAATCTCTCTCTTCATATTGTTCCACCAAAATGTATGCCGAAGATCACGATACATTTTAGTACTTCGAGGATGGATTGCAAATGGCGTATTGTGTGCCTCCATCATAATCTTGTACTTCAAATCGAAGTCGTTAGGAACACAAAGTCTAGAGTGGACTCAAGTATTCCTTCTTCATCAATTCTCGCTTGGAATAGCTCCTTCTTGTACTTTCTTCTTCATACGCATCGCCTCCGGATTCGGTGGCTTGAGGAACCTTAACTTTTCTATTAAAGTTGGTTCTCTGTCGTATACTTGACATCATCGCTTTTCGTTCCGCATATGATCTTCTACTCAATGCGTCGGCTACCCGCGTTGCTTTACCGGGATGGTATTGAATAGTGTGGTCGTAGTCTTTCAATAGCTCGAGCCAACGTCATTTTGCCGCATGTTGAGTTCTTTTGAGTGAAGAAATATTTAAGGCTTTTATGGTGCGAATATATCTCCACTTTCTCCCCATATAGATAGTGCCTCCATATTTTTAGCAGCAACGCATTGCCGCTAACTCTAGATCATGAGTAGGATAATTCCTCTCATACTCTTTAAGTTGTCATGAGGCATAGGCTATGACTTTCCCACGTTGCATGAGAACACATCCTAACCCTTTTGCGAAGCATCATTTTGTAGATAACAAATCCATCCGAACCGGATGGTATTGTTAGAACAGTCTTAGAAATAAGTCTCCTCTTAAGCTCTTGGAAACTTTTCTCGCATTCTTCGCTCCAAACGAATTTTGTATCCTTCCGGAGTTATTTGAGTTAATGGAGTAGCGATTCGAGAAAACCCTTCCACGAATCTCCGATAATAACCACTAAGCCCAAAAGCTACGTACTTGATCCGCGACTTGGTTGCTCCCAACTTTGTATTGCTTCAATCTTGGCCGGATCAGCGGATACTCCATGTTTCGACACCGCGTGCCCAAGGAATGCTACTTCCTCAAGCGAACTCGCATTTCTTCAATTTGGCATATAGTTGGTTTTCACGAAGCCTTTGGAGTACCAGCTTCAAATGGTGCTCATGATCTTCACGGCTTTTGGAATATATGAGGATGTCATCAATAAAGACAACAACGAATTAATCCAAATATTCCTTGAATACTCGGTTCATCATATCCATGAAAGCCGCAGGAGCATTAGTCAATCAGAAAGACATGACTAAGAATTCATAATGCCCATACTGGAGTTACGAAGGCGGTCTTTGGAATATCCTCGATTCTAATCTTGGTGATGATATCCGAAGCGAAGATCGATTTTTGAAAAGAATTGTGCCCCTTGCAATTGGTCAAACAAGTCATCAATACGAGGTAGAGGATACCTATTCTTGATGGTGACATGGTTCAATTTCAGATAGTCAATACAAAAGTCGCATACTCCGTCTTTCTTCTTTACAAAAAAAGCAGGAGCACCCCAAGGAGATGTACTAGGGCCGAATGAAACCGATGTCCAACAATTCACGTAGTTGGACCTTTAACTCTGAAGTTCAATAGGAGCTATTCGTTATGGGGTTTTAGAAATGGGCTTTGTACCGGGTTCAAGATCAATAAAGAATTCAACTTCACGTTCGGGGTAGACCGAAGAAGTTCTTGAAATCGTCGGAAAGTCAATAACAACGGGAATATTATTCAAATTTGGCGTGTCTTTATTCAAATCCATAACATGGGCTAAGAAAGCTTGACATCCGTTTTTTAATAAGCGAATAGCTTTATGATTAGATATGACGGTGATTGATTTTAATGGTTTAGTTGCTTGAATTGCATACAACGGGTTGGTTAGGAATATGAAAACTAACAACCTTACGAAAACAATCAATTTTGGCATGATGAGTAGTTAACCAATCAATCCCTAAAATCACATCAAAAGCAAGTATCTTTAAAGAGATAAGGTCAGCGGTAAGGTAATGGTGCCAACTTGAATCAAACAATATTTATAAGCGGTGGATGTGATGAAAGTTTCTCTAACGAAGTTTCCACAGATAGGTCAAAGTCTAATTTCTCCGAGTCGAGTTTAAGCGTTGAGCACATGCGGAGAGATAAATGAATGGGTAGCAAAGGTATCAAGTAAGGTATAAACATGAGAATTTATAAATAGCTTACCGTGATCACCTCGTTTGGGTTCCTCGCATTATGACCGATCACAACAAACGCTCTTCCGGAATCGTTGACTTTGACTTTTACAGGGACGATCTTTTGAGTCACCGTCCCCATTGAACTAGGTTTAACTTCTTGTACAATCTCGGCGATATGTCCTTCCTTTCCACAATTATAGCATACCTTGAAGCTGTTTGTGGGCGGTTTGGAACGATATGTCCCTCTTTTCGCATTTGTAGCATATAATGGGTGGTCGTTCTCCTCCCTTAGAACCGATTCTTGCTAAACCTTTATCATCTTCACATGGTCGTTGTTAAATCTCCTCTTTTAAAATCTCCTCCTCGACTCGCTTCTTCTATTTTCATGGCCATGATTACCACGGAGTGGTAACCATTTTTGTCCGTCTGTTTCTTTCTCATTTGGTTATCATTATTACATTGTTGCTATCTCTACAGTACGATCTGGTTGTGGTCCCTCAATTGGTAGTACTCGTTATCTCGCTCTAATAATTGAGCCACATTTTACAATATCTCGAATAGAGAAAATTTATGAGAAATGAGATCTTGGCGTATCTGGGTTTCAAACCTCTAAGAAACATCGGCGTCATCGTTCCTCATTCTCCACCAAATGAGGTGCTGAGCACTGGATAACTCTGCAAACTTTGCCTCGTCTTTGAGACACCGTCATGTTGTTTTGTTCAATCGATGAACTCCACTTCCTTCATATATTGAACACTTTCGGAAAGTATTTGTCATTAAATAGCTTACAAGCGTCTCCCAAGACATCTTTGAGTCTTGTTTGGATGAGTGCACGCTTCACAGACTCCCACCGATGGTCGCCTCGCCACGGAACATAAAGGTGGCGAATGGAACCTTCTGTTCTCCGTGCATCCCAAGACATCGAATATCTTGGTAATTTGTTTGACCCGTGTTTCGCCGTGATCGGATCGGCTTTCCCTTAAATTCGGTGGTCCCAACTCTTTGAAGCTGCTTGCATTTGTGACAAACCGTGAATTGCTATCATTTCTCTCTGTATTTTGAACACGAGTTTCCTAAATGCGATTTTGCATGAACTACAAAAACTTCTAAACATCCCCTCGTTCATCATCATACGCTCAATGGTGTTGTTCACGGGAGGAACATTGCCCGACTGTTGCACGTTCTCCTCGTTGGTGAGTCTGAGGCATCTCCACGGTCTCATTTCCATTGTTAATATTCTCAATCGACATTCTCAAATCATGTCGTAAAACAAGGGTTAATTAAGGAAATCAATATATCACATAATATCCTATATCTTAACCAACTAACAAATAAGCTTAGGTAGGACACACTAGCGAAGGATTTACTCGTCTCTCCCTCCTAGTTTTATTCCCGATCTCGCTGGAGATCATATCCCTAAGCTCGATACCAATTGTGACCCTCATGGTGCTTCAACCCGACACCTCACAATGGTACCCTATTATTTGCCACACATAAGAAAGGCGTCCCCTACGGAGAGAGGCGGCGCGGTGCATCCCCATAAGCGAAGTCACCGGTGAGAGGCTGGGGCTCTTTACTTATGGCTCGATACCGGTGTGGCGCCCCCAAAATAGGTATACATCACCTATTACGAGTTGTCAATACATGATACGAAACAACTACAACTTTATTATTACAAGCAGTAAAGCTGTGAGTTTGAATACAAATATTATCTTTAAACAATATCTATACTCAAATAAATCCTCATCACATTTATTGATACATTATTTTACAAAATGGTGAGGACTACTAAACAATCCTTTCTAAAACCTTCATTTCCATACCCCAGGCTCGTACTCATTTATATTCTCGCCTCACGAGAAAAATGGAACAAAAAAGGAAAAGGGTGAGCTCAACTAGCTCGATAAAAAGAATATTATGACTAAGATAATATACAACAAATTATCGTTAGTCTTCAACGAGGAAAAATATAATAGAATCTGATAGACAACAAATTTTAAATCAATATTAGCAGTGAAATAATAATTCATTAGAAGAGTTAAGTAGAGAATGCAAACTACTATCTTACATGTATGAATTTAAAAGTTCATCGTCTATCTTTTATCCTGTAACATCAATCGATATACATTTGGAATCAAATATTCATCTTTGCACTACTGAGCCAAAGATATTCATCGATTAAGTCGTATTCATTTAAACACTGTTCATCTTTGCACTACGGGCGAAGATATTCTTGAAATCATTCATCTTTTTTTCTGGGCCAAAGATATTCTTAAGAAATCATTCATCTTTTGCACTCTGGCCGAAGATATTCCATAATATCATCATTTAAAGGCGAGGATGATGAAAATATTTTTTAAAAAGCGAATCCGGTGAAACAAAATGACAAGGATTAAGGATTAAGGATTCGTACTTGGTTTTATCCACGTCCAAAAATACCTCAAAAATAATCATAGTGGTGTAAAATTCAAGAATGATCAAAACATGGATACAATCGAGTTAGTATCGAGAATATATATGTTTTAGACGAAAAGAAGAAATTTTATTTTTCGATTGAATAGTACCAGATATCGTGAATAGTGCCAGATATCGTGAATATAGTGCCCTATATCGTGAATAGTAACTCAGAGCACCAAAAGATAGAAATTCCACAAAAACATCTTCACGCATGAATAGTAATGAATAGTACTTCGTGAATAGTAACTCGTGAATAGTAACTTCGTGAATAGTAACTCATGAATAGTAACCCATGAATAGTAACCCCGACATGAAAAAGTTCCAAATTTGATAAAACTTGGATCAACATTTCAAATTATAATGATATTGAAGAAATAATATCATTCTGAAAAAATAATATCCTTACCTCGAAAGATCAAGTACTTTAGCTAGAATCAAGGGTATAGTCTTTGAAGGAACTTTGCGCCGTCTAGCAATACTCAAAGTATACTCAAAATACTCACAAGAATAAACTCGATAATATAGAGAGAAAACTTGAGTTTACGGTGTGATTTTCAATTCTAACCTAAGCACCTATTTATAGGAAAATGCTTAGAACACCAAAAGCAGAAAATTTAATAAAATAATAATATAATTAAACAAATTCAAGCCCACCTTAGACCAACTGAATTCAGCACATTTGTATCACATGTGGGATTGCAAAAAAACGTTTTCTTAAATAAAACAATTAAAACTTCCAAAATTAATTATTTTTGAACTTGAACTTCAATAATTCATAATAAATAGCCCTTTCATCAGAAAATTCGAATCTCGCGAGTTTTTATAGGAAATTCAATTCTCTACAACTTTGCAGAAGAAAGTTTTTCCAAATTCCAAACAGAAATCGACCGAAATCCATAAGCAGGCGATTTTACAGTATAATCAAATTTCGATTCGATAAATGGGGTCCACGCGACATGTTTAACATGTTTTAAACATTTATTGCAACAAAAATCTCTTCCTCCTCGTATACTCATATATCCCACATTCATTGTAAAAATATCATAATTAATATATTATTAAAATAATATATTTAAATGAATTATTTTATCGGAAAAAGATAAAATTTCAATTTTCAACAATTGTCACTATAAAAATTTTCTCCATCTATATCCACATAAAATCAATATTTTTCTCATCATATGAATCAATAATTAATTATTCATAAATAATATTACGAATCACAATATTGACAACCGAGCGGTTCAGGGAAGAGGGGCTTTCAATAAGAATTTCTTCTTCTTGGCGTATGATTAGGTGACCAAACCTCTCCTTAGGCAGAACTTTCTAGACATTGCCAATAATGTTATCTAATAATATTATTGAGATAATATGAATTATTGCTTCGATAATGAAAAAAATCTTGTGTAATGACAATTATTGAAACAACAATGATATAAAATATCAAACGACAATTATTGAATCAATAAAATAAAATCTTTGATAAAGTAATTCTGTAACCATTATTGAGTAGTGCCTTCTTATGTAAGACCCGAAATTTTTTTAAAAGGAATTTCCTTTATTTATTATTTTAAAATAGTAAGGGTTGATTTGATTAATGTGGATAGTTAAGGGTTAAATATGCAAATATTTCAAAATAAGCAAGTGGTTATAAAATATTCATTGTTGTTTGGGAATATTCGTTTGGTCGTGGAATATTAAATGCACGGTTACGAGAATATTAAATGCGACAGTAGCATGACCATGTGTGGGCCCCATAACGGAAAGCGATTGGATGAAGAAAACGACAAATATAAGTTGTTTTTAAATAACTGGCGTAGTTATTATCAATTATCATTGTTGGAATACCGGTGGGTTTAAAACACACTAATACGCGTTGTTGAACAAGAGTAGCACCAGTATTGCACCAATTATTGATTCTTACGTGAAAGCACTACTCAATAATGGTTCTGATGAATTCTTTATTCAAAGTATTTTATTGAGTTAATAATTGCTGCGTTGATATTTTATATTCTTTGTTGTTTGATAATTGTCATTACACAAGTATCTTTCATTATCGAAGCAATAATTCATATTATCCGAATAATATTATTAGATAACATTATTGGCAATGTCTAGAAAGTTCATCTAAGGAGAGGTTTGGTCACCTAATTGCTTGGCGCAAGAAGAAGAAATTCTTATTGGAAAGCCCTCTTCTCTGAAGGCTGCACAGTTGTCAATATTGTGATTACGTAATATTATTTGTGAATAATTAATTATTGATTTATATGATGAGGAAAATATTGATTTTATGTGGATATAGATGGAGAAAATTTTTAAAATGACAATTGTTGAAAATTAATATTTTATTTTTTTACGATAAAATAATTCATTTAAATATATTATTTTAATAATATATTAATCAGTGATATTTTTACAACGAATGTGGGATATATGAGTATACGAGGAGGAAGAGTATTTTTGTTGCAATAAATATTTAAAACATGTTAAACATGTCGGTGGACCCCATTTATGATTTGAAATTTGATTATAGCTGTAAAATTGCCCGTTTGTGGATTTTGGTCAATTTCGATTGGAATTTGGAAAACTTTCTTTCGCAAAGTTGTAGAGAATTGAATTTCCTATAAAAACTCGCTAGATTCGAATTTTCTGATGAAAGGGCTATTTATTATGAATTATTGAAGTTCAAGTCTCAAATAATTGATTTTTGAAGTTTAAAATATTTAAAATTAGAAAAACGTTTTTCTTATTTTTTTCTAGAAGGTGGCATGTGTTTGATGGCTGAAATCAGATTCTAGACATGTGTAGAAAATAATATAATTATATTATTAATTTATTAAATTTTACGCTTTTGGTGTTCTAAGCAATTTCCTATAAATAGGTGCTTAGGTTAAAATTGAAAATCACACGTAAATCAAGTTTTCTCTCTATATTATCGAGCGTATTCTTGTGAGTATTTTGAGTATACTTTGAGTATTGTTATACGGTGCAAGTCCAAGTCATAGCCTATATCCTGTTTGTTTTAATTGTAGTAAATCTTGATCTTTCGAGGTAAGGGATATTATTTTTCAGTAATGATATTATTTCTTCAATATCATTATCTTGAAATGTTGATCTGAAGTTTTTATCAAATTTGGAACTTTTTTTCATGTCGGGGTTACTATTCATGGGTTACTATTAATGAGTTACTATTCACGAGTTACTATTCATGAGTTCTTATTCACGATACTCTGAGACTATTCACGATACTCACGGCACTATTCATAGAAAAATAAAATTTCTTCTTTTCGTCAAAACATCTATTCCGGATACTAACTCGATTGTATCCATGTTTTGATCATTCTTGAATTTTACACCACTATGATTATTTTTGAGGTATTTTTGGGCGTGGATAAAACCAATACGAATCCTTAATCCTTAATCCTTGTCATTTTGTTTTCTTTGGATTCGTTTCTTAAAAATATTTTCATCATCCTCGGTCTTAAATGATGATATTATTGAATATCTTTGGCCTCAGAGCAAAAGATGAATGATTTTCAAGAATATCTTTGGCTCAGAAAGTGCAAAGATGAACAGTGTTTAAATGAACATGACCCGGTGATGAATATCTTTGGCACTGTAGTGCAAAAGATGAATATTTGATTCCGATGTATATTGATTGATGTTCTGAGGATAAAATATTGATGATGGATTTATTAAATTCATAGATTATAGTAGATTTCATTCTCTACGTAACTCTTCTATGAATTATTATTTTCGGCTGCGAATATTGATCCGAAACTTGTTGTCTATTGTATTCTATCAAATTTTTCCTCGTTGAAGACTAACGATAATTTGTTGTATATTATCTTAGTCATAATATTCTTTATCGGGCTAGTTGAGCTCACCCTTTTCCTTGTTGTTCCATTTTTCTTCTCGGGAGGCGAGAATGTAGCGAGTACTAGTCGGGGTATGGAATGAAGGTTCTAGAGAGAGTTGTTTAGTAGTCCTCACCATTTTGTAAAATAATGAATCAATAATTATGATGGGGATTTATTTGCATGTGGATTTTGTCTAGAAGACAATATTATATTTAAACTCACAGTATATATTGTCGTATTTCACACGACATTTGTATTATTGAAATTGTAGTTTGCTTTTTGTACTATGTATTTGGCGACTCAGAATGGGTGTTGTGTATACCTATTTGGGGGCGCCACGGTTGGTATCGAGCTTAGGATATGATCTCTGGCGGAGATCGGGAATAGAACTAGGTGGGGAGAGACGAGTAAATCCTTCGCTAGTGTGTCCTACCTAAGCTTATTTGTTAGTTGGTCAAGATATATAGGGATATTATGTGATATATTGATTTCCTTAATTAACCCTTGTTTTATGACAAAGATTTGAGAATGTCATTGAGAATATTAATGATGGAGTAAATGAGACCGTGGAGATGCTGTATTTTTACCAACGAGGAGAACGTGCGGTAACAGTGGTAATGTTCCTCCCGTGAACAACACCACCGACTGGCGAGATGATGAACGAGGGATGTTTAGAAGCTTTTTGCAGTTCATGCAAAATCGACGAGAGGAGACTCGTGTTTAAAATACGAGGAGGAAATGATAGCAATTCACGGGTGGTCATGTGACCAAGAGTTCAAAGAGTTGGGACCACGAACTGGGAAAGCCGGATCCGATTAAAGCGAGACGTGGGTCAAACAAATTACCAAGATATTCGATGTCTTGGGATGCACGGAGGAACAGAAAGTTCCATTCGCCGCCTTTTATGTTAAAATGGCGAGGCAGACATCGGTGGAATCGTGAAGCGTACCCATCCACCGCACTTTCGATGTCATGGGAGACGTTTCAGAAAAGCAGTTCAATGACAAGTACTTCCACGAAAGTATTCGCTATATGAAGGAAGTGGAGTTTATTAGACTAGAGAGCGAATAACATGGCGGTGTCCCGAAGACAAGGCGAAGTTCGTGGAGTTATCCAGTTTGCACCTCATTTGGTGGAGAATGAGGAACGTATGACGCGGATGTTTCGAGAGGTTTGAAACCCGACATACGTCAAGATCTCATTTCTCATAAATTTTCTCTCTATTCGGATGTTGTCAGCGAGGCTCGATTGTTAGAGCGAGATAACGAAAGTACGTTCAACCGAGGGACCATAACGAGGATCATCTCAAGATAGCGATCATCGAATAACGATAACTAGCGGAGAAAGAAGAATACGAGACAAAGGCGGTAACCACTCGGTGGTAATCGTGGCCATGAAAATAGAAGAAGCGAGTGGGAGGAGATTTTAAAAAGAGGAGAATCAACAACGACCATGTGAAGACGTCGGCGCCAAAGAGCAACTAGTTTTAAGGAGGAGAACGACCACCGCTCATATGCTACAAATGCGGAAAAGAGGGACATATCACCAAAGCGCCCACAACAGATTCAAGGTATGCTATAATTGTGGAAAGGAAGGACATATCGCTTCGAGATTATACAAGATGGCGAAACCTAGTTCAATGGGGACGGTGACTCAAAAGATCGTCCCGAAAAAGTCAAAGTCAACGATTCCGGAAGAGCGTTTGTTGTGGTTGGTCAAAATGCGAGGAACCCGAACGAAGTTATACAGGTTAGTTAATTATAAATTCTTGCGAAGTATATACCTTACTAGATATTGGTTCTACCCATTCTTTTATCTCTTTTTATGCGCTCAACGTTTGAACTTGACTACGGAGAAATTAAACTTTGACCTATCTGTGGAGACTCCATTAGGAGAAACTTTCATTACATCCGTTGTTTAAAAATCTTGCTTGATTCAAGTTGGCACTATCACATTACCTGTTAACCTTATTTCTATAGAGATATTTGCTTTTGATGTGATTTTAAGGTTAACTACTCATCATGCCAAATTGATTGCTTTTGTAAGGTTGTTAGTTTTCATATTCCTAAGCAACTTTGTTATTCAATTCAAGCAATCAAACCATTGTAGTCAAACATTTTCATATCAAGCCATGAAGTCATTCGTTTATTACGGATGTCAAGTTTTCTTAGTCCATGTTATGGATTTGAATAAAGACACGTCAGATTTGAATAATATTCTTGTTGTTATTGATTTTTCCTGACGTATTTTCTGAAGAATTTCTTGGCTTACTCCCAAAGCCTGATATTAAATTTTGTATCGACTTTGAACCCGGTACAAAACTCATTTCTAAAATCTCATATCGAATGGCTCCTATTGAACTTCAGGAGTTAAAAATTCAACTATAGAATTTGGTACCTGAGCCTTTATTTTGTGACTTCCTTTGTGGAATTCACCTAAGCCAGACTCTCTGTAGGGGACGTCATATTCGTGCGATAGTAAACTGATAGGTGTCATTGTGACGTGCTATCCAAGATTGGGATATGAGTCACAGTTGAGAGCAACCTAAGTCAGTAATCGAAATACGTAGCTTTCTAGGCTTAGTTGGTTATTATCGGAGATTCGTTGAAGGATATTCTCGAATCGCTATTCCATTAACGCTGACTCGTAGAGATACAAAATTCGAATGGAGCAAGGAATGTGGGAAGAGCTTCGAAGAACTCAAGAGGAGACTCATTTCAGCACATGTTCTGATCATGCCATCCTGGAAAAGCGAACGTGGTAGCTGACGCGATGAGTAGAAGATCATATATGCGGAACGAAAAGCGATGATGTCAAGTATCGCGATAGAGCCAACTTTAATAGAAAAGTTAAGATTGCTCAAGCCACCGACTTCGAAATGATGCGTATGAAGAAGAAAAGTACAAGAAGGAGCTATTCCTAAGCGAGAATTGATGAAGAAGGAATACTTGAGTCCACTCTAGACTTTGTGTTCCTAACGACTTTGATTTGAAGTACAAGATTATGATGGAGGCACACAATAACACGCCATTTGCAATCCATCTCGGGAGTACCAAAATGTATTATGATCTTTAACATACATTTTGGTGGAGCAATATGAGGAGAGAGATCGCGTAGTTTATCTCGAGATGTTTAACTTGTCAACGTGTAGAAAGGCGAGAGCATCTTGTACCTAAGGGTCCGTTGCAACCACTTGAGATTCCGGAATGGAAGTGGGAACACATTACTATGGATTGATTCTGGGTCTTCCTCCGGTTTCTCAAGGCATCAATGCTATTTGGGTTATTGTTGATAGATTAACCAAGTCTCGCTCATTTCTTACCGATACTGAGAGACTTATTCCTTGAACGCCTTTCTCGTATATGTACGTAAATGAGATTGTGAGATTGCATGGCATGCCAAGATCCATAGTTTTAGATCGTGACCCAAGATTCACTTCATGATTTTGGGTTAGAAAGCTATGGGCACGAATTTCATTTATCTGATTTGGCATACCATCCTCAAGCGGATGGGCAATCGTAGAAAGGACTACTCAAACTCTTGAAGATATATTAAAACTCTGTGTCCTAGATTTCAAAGGAAGTTGGGATAAGTACTTGCCATTGGTGGAATTCTCATACAACAATAGTTATTAAATAAATATAGGCATGGTTCCATTCGAAGCATTATATGGACGAAAATGTCGTTCTCCAATATGTTGGGATGAGGTGGGTGAAGCAACATTGTTGGGACCCGAGTTAGTACGTATGACTACCGAAAAGATCCAAATGATTCGACAATGTATACGAACGGCACAAGATCGACAAAAGAGTTATGCGGATCTTCATCGAAAGGACGTGGAATTAAATGTAGGGGATCATGTATTGTTGCGAGTTGCTCCATGGAAGGGAGTTACAAGATTTGGGAAGAGAGGAAAGCTCAATCCACGATTTATCGGTCCATTTCAAATTCTTGACCGAGTAGGAAATGTAGCCTATATAGACTTGCGTTACCTCGAAAGTATGTCTCGTGTTCATAATGTGTTTCACATATCGTATTTCAAATATGTGAAAACCCGAACCACGTTATAGAGTTAGAACCGGATGAGATAGCCGAAGACTTAACGTATGAGGAGGTACCTGTCAAGATTTTGGATAGGAAGGAGCATGTCCTACGCGCAAAGGTCATACCACAAGTTAAAGTTTTGTGGAGGAATCATGCTATATAGGAAATGACCTGGGAGTTGGAAACGGAAATGAAAGCGAGGTATCCTCACCTTTTCGAAACACCAGGTACGTACGTCAATTTCGAGGACGAAATTTCATAAGGAGGGGAGGTTGTATGACCCCGAAATTTTTTTAAAAAGGAATTTCCTTTATTTATTATTTTGAAATAGTAAGGGTTGATTTGATTAATGTGGATAGTTAAGGGTTAAATATGCAAATATTTCAAAATAAGCAAGTGGTTATAAAATATTCATTGTTGTGGGGAATATTCGTTTGTGTCGTGGAATATTAAATGCGATTAAGAATATTAAATGCGACCAGTAGCGACCATGTGTGGGCCCCATGAAAGCGATTGGATGAAGAAAACGACAAATATAAGTTGTTTTTAAATAACGGCGTAGTTGTTACCAATTAATTACGTTGGAATACCGGTGGTTAAAATACACTAATACGCGTTGTTGAACAAGAAGCTTTACCAGTATTGCACCAATTATTGATTCTTACGTAAGAAAGCACTACTCAATAATGGTTAAAGTAATCTTCGCTCAAAGATTTTATCGAGTTAATAATTCTTTGCGTTGATATTTTATATTGTTGTTTCAATAATTGTCATTACACAAGATCTTTCATTATCGAAGCAATAATTCATATTATCTCTACGAATAATATTATTAGATAACATTATTGGCAATGTCTAGAAAGTTCGTCTAAGGAGAGGTTTGGTCACCTAATTGCTTGCCCAAGAAGAAGAAATTCTTATTCGAAAGCCCCTCTTCCTGAAGCGCACGGTTGTCAATATTGTGATTTCGTAATATTATTTGTGAATAATTAATTATTGATTTATATGATGAGGAAAATATTGATTTTATGTGGATATAGATGGAGAAAATTTTAAAATGACAATGTTGAAAATTAATATTTTATCTTTTCTCGATAAAATAATTCATTTAAATATATTATTTTAATAATATATTAACGGTGATATTTTTACAACGAATGTGGGATATATGAGTATACGAGGAAGAAGAGTATTTTTGTTGCAATAAATGTTTAAAACATGTTAAACATGCTGATTGGACCCCATTTATTGATCGAAATTTGATTATAGCTTTGTAAAATTGCCCGATTTGTGGATTTGGTCAATTTCGATTGGAATTTGGAAAACTTTCTTCTCGCAAAGTTGTAGAGAATTGAATTTCCTATAAAAATTCGCGAGATTCGAATTTTCTGATGAAAGGGCTATTTATTATGAATTATTGAAGTTCAAGTCTCAAATAATTGATTTTTGGAAGTTTAAAATATTTAAAATTAAAAAACGTTTTTCTTATTTTTTTTCTAGAAGGTGGCATGTGTTTGATGGCTGAAATCAGATTCTAGACATGTGTAGAAAATAATATAATTATATTATTAATTTATTAAATTTTCTGCTTTGGTGTTCTAAGCAATTTCCTATAAATAGGGTGCTTAGGTTAGAATTGAAAATCACACCAGAAACTGAAGTTTTCTCTCTCTATATTATCGAGCGTATTCTTGTGAGTATTTTGAGTATACTTTGAGTATTGCTATACGATGCAAGTCCAAGTCATAGCCTATATCCGGTGTTTCAGCTAGAAGTACTGATCTTTCGAGGTAAGGGATATTATTTTTTCGTAATGATATTATTTCTTCAATATCATTATACTGAAATGTTGATCTGAAGTTTTTATCAAATTTGGAACTTTTTCATGTCGGGGTTACTATTCATGGGTTACTATTAATGAGTTACTATTCACGAGTTACTATTCATGAGTTCTTATTCACGATATCAAGACTTTATTCACGATACTCAAGACTATTCACGATATCAAGACTATTCAATAGAAAAATAAAATTTCTTCTTTTCGTCCAAAACATCTATCCGGATACTAACTCGATTGTATCCATGTTTTGATCATTCTTGAATTTTACACCACTATGATTATTTTTGAGGTATTTTTGGGCGTGGATAAAACCAAGTACGAATCCTTAATCCTTAATCCTTGTCATTTTGTTTCTTTGGATTCGTTTTCTTAAAAATATTTTCATCATCCTCGGTCTTAAATGATGATATTATTGAATATCTTTGGCCAGTAGTGCAAAGATGAATGATTTCTGAAGAATATCTTTGGCACAGTAGTGCAAAGATGAGCAGTGTTTAAATGAACATGACTAATCGATGAATATCTTTGCCTGTAGTGCAAAGATGAATATTTGATTCGAGATGTATATTGATTGATGTTACTGAGGATAAAATATTGATGATGGACCGTTAAATTCATAGATTATAGTAGATTTCATTCTCTCACGTAACTCTTCTATGAATTATTATTTCATTGCGAATATTGATCCTGAAACTTGTTGTCTATTGTATTCTATCGATTTTTCCTGTTGAAGACTAACGATAATTTGTTGTATATTATCTTAGTCATAATATTCTTTCTTGGGCTAGTTGAGCTCACCCTTTTCCTTGTTGTTCCATTTTTCTTCTCGGGAGGCGAGAATGTAGCGAGTACTAGCTAGTCACGTATGGAATGAAGGTTCTAGAGAGTTGTTTAGTAGTCCTCACCATTTTTGTAAAATAATGAATCAATAATTATGATGGGGATTTATTTGCATGTGGATTTTTGTCTAGAAGACAATATTATATTTAAACTCATTCAAGATATATTGTCGTATTTCACACGACATTTGTATTATTGAAGTTGTAGTTTGCTTTTTTGTACCATGTATTTGGCGACTCAGAATGGGTGTTGTGTATACCTATTTTGGGGCGCCACATCTTACGTAAGAATCAATAATTGGTGCAATATACAGTAAATCGCTTCAACAACGCGTATTAGTGTGTTTTAACCACCGGGTATTCCAACAAAGATAACGGCAACAACTACGCCAAGTTATTTAAAAACAACTTATATTTGTCGTTTTCTTTATCCAATCGCTTTTCACATATGGGCCCATACATGGTCGCAGCGCCGTCGCACGAATATTCCCCAACAAAGATTTAATATTCCACGACCAAACGAATATTCCGACAATAATGAATATTTTATAACCACTTGCTTATTTTGAAATATTTGCATATTTAACCCTTAACTATCCACATTAATCAAATCAACCCTTACTATTTCAAAATAATAAATAAAGGAAATTCCTTTTTATTTAAAAATTTCGGGGTCTTACATCGGGCAAAGGGTTAGGATGTGTTCTCATGCAACATGGGAAAGTCATAGCCTATGCCTCAGGACAACTCAAAGAATATGAGAGGAATTATCCTACTCATGATCTAGAGTTGGCAGCAGTCATTTTTGAACTAAAGATTTGGAGGCATTACCTGTATGGAGAGAAAGTGGAGATCTTTACGGATCATAAAAGCCTCAAATATTTCTTCACCTAAAAGGAACTCAACATGCGTCAACGACATTGGCTTGAACTGTTGAAAGATTATGATTATACCATTCAATACCATCCTGGTAAAGCGAACGTAGTAGCTGACGCATTGAGTAGAAGATCATATGCGGGTACAAGTGCGATATTGTAAACGCAAAGGCCCATTTTGTATGACTTGCAAAGGATGGAGATAGAGTTAAAGACTCCAGGGACCTATTTGATGATGGAGAATATACGAGTAGAACTGACTTTAATCGATAAAGTTAAAGCTGCTCAAGCTACAGACCTGGAGCTGATGCGTATGAGGAAGAAAGTGCAAGAAGGTGCTATGCCAGAAGTAAGAATCGATAAAGAAGGAATACTTCGAGTCAACTCAAGACTTTGTGTTCCTAACGACCATGATTTAAAGTATAAAATCATGATGGAGGCGCACAAAACACCATTTACAATCCATCCTGGGAGTACCAAAATGTATCATGATCTTCGACATACATTTTGGTTGTGCAATATGAAGAGAGAGATAGCGGAGTTTATCTCAAGGTGTTTAACTTGTCAACGAGACAAGGCGGATCATCAAGTACCAAAAGGTCCATTGCAACCACTTCAAATTCCAGAATGGAAGTGGGAGTACATTACCATGGATTTCGTTACTGGTCTTCCCAAGGTTTCTCAAGGCATAGATGCGATTTAGGTCATTGTTGATAGATTGACCAAGTCGGCTCATTTCTTACCTATACGAGAAACTTATACACTTGAACGTCTTGCTCATATGTACATAAACGAGATTGTAAGATTGCATGGTATACCAGTATCCATAGTTTCTGATCGAGACCCAAGATTCACTTCAAGATTTTGGGTTAGTTTGCAAAAAGCTATGGGCACGGATTTACGATTTAGTTTGGCTTATCATCCTCAAACGGACGGGCAGTCAGAGAGGACTATTCAAACTCTTGATGATCTATTAAGACTCTGTGTCCTTGAGTTCAAGGGAAGTTGGGACAAGTACTTACCATTAGTGGAGTTTTCCTACAATAATAGTTATCAAGCAAATATTGGCATGACTCCATTCGAGACGTTGTATGGAAGAAAGTGTCATTCTCCAGTATGCTAGGATGAGGTGGGTGAAGCAACGTTATTGGGACCGGAGTTGGTACGTATGACTACAGAAAAGATTCAAACGATCCGACAACGTATAAAAAACTCACAAGATCGCTAAAAGAGTTATGCTGATCTTCATCGAAAGGACGTGGAATTTAATATTGGAGATTATGTGTTGTTACGTGTTGCTCCATGGAAAGGAGTTACAAGATTTGGAAAGAAAGGAAAGCTCAATCCTCGATTCATTGGCCCATTTTTAATCCTCGAACGAGAAGGAACTGTGGCCTATAGACTCACCTTACCACCAAGTATGTCTCGTGTTCATAACGTTTTTCACATATCTATGTTACGAAAATATGTGAAAGACCCGAACCACATTATTGAGTTAGATCCGGACGAAATAGCGAAAGATTTAACGTATGAAGAGGTTCTTATTAAAATCTTGGATAAGGAGCATATTTTACGCTCCAAAGTTATACCTCAAGTCAAAGTTTTGTGAAGAAACTACGATGTTGAGGAAATGACCTGTGAGTTAGAATCTGAAATGAAATCAAGGTATCCTCACCTATTCATCATACCAGGTATATACCCTAATTTCGAGGGAAAAATTTCATAAGAAGGGGAGGTTGTAAGACCCCAACTTTTATGAATAAAGATGAATTCTCTATAAATATCATTTTTGAATATTAAGGAGTGAATTTGATATAATATTATAGTTGTGGGTAATATTTATAGATTTTGCAAAGTACGCAAGTTGTTATATAATATTCTATTATTCGGGGAATATTCATTTTATCAAGGAATATTCGTACGACGACACAATCATTGGTGGACCCCACAACGGAATTATTGTCGAATTGAAAAAATGACAAAATTATCTTTTTATAAAAATAACAACGAAAGTTTTACCGATAATTGTTAGAATACCCGGTGGTTAAAATATAGTAATACGCGGGGTTGCACAGTAGCACACGGTATTTCACAGTATTTTTGGATTATTGATTCTTACGTAATAAGGCACTACTCAATAATTGTTACAGTAATTACTGTTCAATATTTTATTTTATTAATTCAATAATTCTTGCGTTGATATTTTACATTATTGTTGTTTCAATAATTGTCAATTTGACAAGATTTTCCATTATCAAATCAATAATTCATATTATTTGAATAATATTATTAGATAGCATTATTGGCAATGTCTAGAAAGTTACATCGAGGAGATGTTTGGTCACCTAATTGCACGCCAAAGAAGGAGAAATCCTTATCTAAAGCCCCTCTTTCCTAAGGAACTAGGGTTGTCATTATTGTGATTCTGTAATATTATTTGTAAATAATTAGTTATTGATTTATAGGATAAGGAAATATTTATTTTATGCGGACATAATTGATGGATAGGAAAATATTTATTTTTTATGGTTATAAATGAAGGAATTAATGTTGAGGTATTTTATCAGTATTTTGTCGGATTAGAGGTATTTAAAAAATCAAATCGGTGTTCATAAGCTCTATTGTGCGAGTTATAATTTTGATCCGACCGTTGGATCGTTGTGATTTTTGGATATGTTATACATATATAAGTTAAGTATATGTCCACAAATTTTGAAACGTTAAAAATTAACGTATGATTTGTTATGAAGTTTAAGAGGTGTTGAAAATCGTCCGTTTGTGAATTTCGGATATTTTCTGTTTGGAATTTGGAAAAACATAAAGCTACAAAGTTGTAGAGAATTCGATTTCGTGTGGAATGGACATAAAATTCGTATTTTTCTGATAAAGGGCTATTTATTATGAATTATTGAATTTTTGAAAATTAAAATATTTTTATTAAAATTATGGGTGGGACCCAGTTTTGTTTTTTCAAAACATGTGGTAGAATTTTTGGTTCAATTGTGATGGCTGGTCTTGGTTGGTTTTGGTAGGCGTAGGAAAATAATAATAATAATTATAATATTTTATTATTTAGTCTTCTATGGTGTTCTAGCATTTTCCTATAAATAGGCGCTTAAGTTAGAATTGAAAATCACAACAGGATCAGAGAATCTTCTTTTATAATCTTGAGCATATTTCTTTCGAGTTTTAGAAAGTTTTAAGCGTAGAAAATAGTGAAAGTTTTCTTCAAGAATATCCCTGCTATACCAGTTGGAATACTCTTCTTTTCAAGGTAAGGGATGTTATTTTTGTTCAATATTCGCTTGAAATAAGATTTTCTTCCATACTCTGTAGTATGTAAGTAATATTATTTTGTTTCAGATTTTGAATTCTATACTCGTTTTGTTAAAATTTATGCTTCTATACTCCATGAAATTAGAAGAATATCATTGATATTTGCGCTTCATCCAGTATCTTTTCATGGAAATATTATTCTGAGCATTCTTGATAAGTTTTAACTTTTTCATGTCAGAGTACTATTCACGGGGTTATTATTCCCGAAGTACTATTCACGAGATACTATTCACTCAAGTACTATTCACCCGAAGTATTATTCATGATAAAATTTGATTCGTTTTCGGTCCAAATTATTTTTGATACAATATTATTCTTGAATTTTACTCTACAAAGCAATATCATGTTGACAATTTGGACGTAATTGATTTCTGGATAAATTAAATTATAAATCTTTAAAAATTTATCCTTGAACTTGTTTTATTAAATTCTTATATCATTGTCATCATCCTCATGTTTCTATTCTGTTGAAAGTCTTCTGTGGCCTGTAGTGCATAGATGAACTTGGTATGATTATGACCAGGGATTATTCGGTATAATCATGACCATAATGTTAAAAATGATATGGTAAAAGTCCTCATTGGCCCGTAATGTATTGATGGACAGTTGATGGCATGATCATGACCATTGATGAATAAACGAATATCCTTGGCCCGTAGTGCATGGATAATTTGTGGTCGTGATACTAAAGAATATCATTCGCCGTAGTGCAGGGGTGATTCGATGATGTGGATTATTTATTAAGCTGAGTCTCAGCGATAAAAGTGATGAAAAACCTTTTAAATCATAGAAGGTAGTAGATTTTATGCTATACTTGACTCTTCTAATGGATTGCTTGTTCTGCTGCAGTTAAACTTGATTTTTGTTATATTTTATCAGTTAAACATTGTTGAAGGCTAACGATAAATTATTCTGCATTATCTTAGTCATAATATTTCTTACTGGGCTAGTTGAGCTCACCCTTTTGCTTTCATTGTTCTCTTCAGGAATTGAGAACGTAGACGGGACTAGTCTAGATGATAGCATTAGTAGTCCTCGTTATTCTATGAAATAGTGTGATAATAAATGTATTGAGGACTCTTTTTGAGTTGAATACTGTCTAGAAGATAATATTCGTATTATAACTCTCAATTTAGGTTTTGTCGTATTTTACACCACAGCTGTATTATTAAGTTATATTTGAATTTTGTACCATGTATTTGGCGACTCAAGATGGGTGATGAATAGCTATTTTGTGGGCGTCACAGTTGGTATCAAAGCTTAGGGATATGATCCTTGGCTGAGATGTGAGACAAGAACTAGGAGGGGAGAGACGGGGAATTCCTTCGCTAGTATGACCTACCTAAGTTTATTTGGTATTTAATTGGTCGGTCAGAGTATAGGGATAATATGTGACATGTCAATTAACCCTTGTTTTGTGGCAGTATTTGAAAATGACATCTAAGAATGTTGAGAATAGCAATGGAGCACAAGAGACCGTTGAGTCTCCACAGATCAACAATTAGGATAATGTGCATCAGGAAGGCAACAATCCTCATGCAAACAACAACACTAACCAAATGATGAACGATGGAATGTTCAGAGGCTTTCTGCAATTCATGCAACATCAGGCAAGAGAGACTCCTGTCCGAAATGTAGGTGGAAACACTAGAAACTCTCGAACGGTCACTGCTAAACAGTTCAAGGACCTGAGACCACAAGAGTTTTTTGGAGAGCCAAAACCACTTAAGGCGAATACGTGGATAAAGCAAATCAACAAGATATTTGATGTCTTGGGACGCTCCGAGGAGCAAAAGGTTCCCTTTTCCACCTTCATGTTGTGGGCAGAAGCAGATTACTGGTGGGAATCTGTAAAGCGTACTCAACCTGTCGCACTGAAGATGTCTTAGGAGAAGTTCCAAGAGCTGTTCAACGACAAGTACTTTTCCGAAAGTATTCATCACATGAAAGAGGTAGAGTTCATTAAACTGGAACAAAACAACATGACCGTGTAACAATACGAAGCCAAGTTTATTGAGTTGTCCCGGTTTGCGTCCCACTTAGTTGATAATGGGGAGAGAATGACGTGGATGTTTCTAAGAGGTTTGAAACCCAAGATACGTCAATACCTTATCTCTCACAAACTTAGCTTGTATTCAGATGTTGTGAATAGGGCTCAGTTATTGGAACGTGATAATGAGTCAACCCAACCAAGAGAGAGCAGCCGACAAATTGATAATACCAGTGGTAGCAATCATCGAAGCGGTGACAACAAACGTGGAGGGAATCAACATGCCAGAAATGGTAACCACTTCAGTGGTAATCATGGCCAAGACAATAAGAGTGGACATTTCAAGAAGAGGAGATTCAACAATGATGGAAAGACGTTAGCACCAACACCCATTGTTAAGGAAGGAGAGCGACCACCTATCATATGCTTCAAATGCGGAGGGGAGGGACACATCAGTCCAAACTGTGCGATGCAGTCCAAAGCGTGTTATAATTGTGGAAGAGAAGGTCACCTAGCCCAATTTTATCGTGCACCGAAGACAAGTCCAGCTGGGATGGAGGCACCAAAGGCCGTCCCAGAAAAGTTAAAGCTGGTAGTTCAAGGGGGAGCATTTGTCGTAACCTCCCAGAAAGCAAGGAACCCGAACGAGGTCATCACGGGTAAGCTTATTTAATATCGGTTCTACCCATTCTTTTATTTCTCCTACTTGCGCTCAACGTTTAAATTTAACTCCGAAGAAATTAGACTTTGACTTATCTGTTGAAACTCCGTTGGGAGAAACCTTCATTACATCTACTATTTATAAGTCTTGTTTGGTTCAAATCGGTACCCTCACATTACCTGTCGATCTTATTTCATTGAAAATACTTGCATTTGACGTAATTTTAGGGATTGATTAGTTAACTACTCATCATGCAAAAATTGATTATTTTTGTAATGTTGTTAGCTTTCATATTCCTAACAAACCAATTATGCCAATTCAGGCAACCAAACTATTAAAATCAATCATTGTCATCTCAAGCCATAAAGTTATTCGTTTATTGAAAAATAGATGTCAAGCTTTCTTAGCTCATGTCACGGATTTAAACAAAAATAAGTTAGTTTTGAATGATATTTCTATTGTAAATAAATTTCCTGACGTATTCCCTGAAGAACTTCCTGGCCTACCCTAGAGCGAGAAATTGAATTTTGTATCAGCCTTGAACCTAGTACAAAACCCATTTCCAAAGCCCCATATCGAATGGCTACTATTGAACTTCAGGAGTTAAAGATCCAATTACAGGAATTGTTAAACATCGATTTCATTCGTCCTAGTACGTCTCCTTGGGGTGCTCCTGTTCTATTCGTGAAGAAGAAAGATGGGAATATGCGACTTTGTATTGATTATCGGGAGTTGAATCATGTCACCATCAAGAATAGGTACCCATTGCCACGTATTGATGACCTGTTTGACTAGTTGCAAGGCGCTAAATTCTTTTCAAAGATCGATCTTCGTTCCGGATATCATCAGTTAAAGATTAGAATCGATGACATTCCAAAGATGGCTTTCAGAACTCGGTACGGGCATTATGAATTCCGAGTCATGTCTTTTGGATTGACTAATGCTTCTGTTGCCTTCATGGATATGATGAACAAAGCATTCAAGGAATATTTGGATCACTTTGTGGTTGTCTTTATTGATGACATCCTAATATATTCCAAAAGTAGTGAAGATCATGAGCAACACTTGAGACTGATACTCCATAAGCTTCGTGAAAATAAGCTTTATACCAAGTTGAAGAAATGAGAGTTCTGGCTTGATGAAGTAGCATTCCTTGGGCACGTAGTTTCAAGTCATGGAATATCTATTGACCCGGCAAAGATTGAAGCTACTCAAAGCTGGGAGCAACCTAAATCAGTGACCGAAGTACGTAGCTTTCTCGGCTTAGCTAGTTATTATCGGAGATTCGTAGAAGGGTTTTCTCGAATAGCTACTCCATTAACTCAGCTAACTCAGAAAGATACAAAATTCGGTGGGAGCATGGAATGTGAGAAGAGTTTTCAAGAACTCAAGAGGAGACTCATTTTAGCACCTGTTCTGACAATACCATCTGGCTCGGAGGGATTTGTCATCTACCGTGATGCTTCGGGCAAAGGGTTAGGATGTGTTCTCATGCAACATGGGAAAGTCATAACATATGACTCACGATAACTCAAAGAATATGAGAGGAATTATCCTACTTATGATTTAGAGTTGGTAGCAGTCGTTTTTACACTAAAGATTTGGAGGCATTACCTGTATGGAGAGAAAGTGGAGATCTTTACAGATCATAAAAGCCTCAAATATTGCTTCACCCAAAAGGAACTCAACATGCAGCAACAATGTTGGCTTGAACTGTTGAAAGATTATGATCATACCATTCAATACCATCCTGGTAAAGCGAACGTAGTAGCTAACGCATTGAGTAGAAGATCATATGCGGGTATAAGTGTGATATTGTCAACGCAAAGGCCCATTTTGTATGACTTGCAAAGGATGGAGATAAAGGTAAAGACTCCAGGGACCCATGTGATGATGGCGAATATACGAGTAGAACTGACTTTAATCAATAAAGTTAAAGCTGCCCAAGCTACAGACCTGGAGCTGATGCGTATAAGGAAGAAAGTGAAAGAAGGTGCTATGCTGGAAGCAAGAATCGATGAAGAAGGAATACTTTGAGTCAAATCAAGACTTTTTGTTCCTAAAGACCCTGATTTAAAGTATAAAATCATGATGGAGGTGCACAAAACACCGTTTCTAATCCATCCTGGGAGTACCAAAATGAATCATGATTTCGACATACATTTTGGTGGAGCAATATGAAGAGAGAGATAGCGGAGTTTATCTCAAGGTATTTAACTTGTCAATGAGTCAAGGCAGAGAATTAAGTACCAAAAGGTCTATTGCAACCACTTGAAATTCTAGAATGGAAGTGGGAGCACATTACCATGGATTTCATTACCGGTCTTCCCAAGGTTTCTCAAGGCATAGATGCGATTTGGGTCATTGTTGATAGATTGACCAAGTCGGCTCATTTCTTACCTATACGAGAAATTTATACACTTGAACATCTTGCTCGTATGTACATAAATGAGATTTTAAGATTGCATGGTATGCCAGTATCCATAGTTTCTGATTGAGACCCAAGATTCACTTCAAGATTTTGGGTTAGTTTGCAAAAAGCCATGGGCACGGATTTACGATTTAGTTTGGCTTATCATCCTCAAACGGACAGGCAATCAGAGAGGACTATTCAAACTCTTGATGATCTATTAAGACTCTGTGTCCTTGACTTCAAGGGAAGTTGGGACAAGTTCTTACCATTGGTGGAGTTTTCCTATAACAACAGTTATCAAACAAGTATTGGCATGGCTCCATTCAAGGCGTTGTATGGAAGAAAGTGTCATTCTCCAGTATGCTAGGATGTGGTGGGTGAAGCAATGTTGTTCGAACCAGAGTTGGTACGTATGACTACGGAAAAGATTCAAACGATCCGATAACGTATAAAAACCTCACAAGATCAACAAAAGAGTTATGTTGATCTTCAACGAAAGGACGTGGAATTCAATATTGGAGAACTTGTGTTGTTTTGCTCCACGGAAAGGAGTTATGAGATTTAGAAAGAAAGGAAAGCTCATTCCTCGATTCGTTGGCCCATTTTTAATCCTCGAACGAGTAGGAACTGTGGCCTATAGACTCGCCATACCACCAAGTATGTCTCGTGCTCATAACGTTTTTCACATATCTATGTTACGTAAATATGTGAAAGACCCAAACCACATTATTGAGTTAGAACCGGATAAAATAGCGGAAGAGTTAACGTATGAAGAGGTTCCTATTAAAATATTGGATAAGAAAAAGCATATTTTACGCTCCAAGGTTATACCTCAAGTCAAAGTTTTGTGAAGAAACCACGATGTTGAGGAAATGACCTGTAAGTTAGAATTTGAAATGAAATCAAGGTATCCTCACCTATTCATCATACCAGGTATGTACCCTAATTTTGAGGGTAAAATTTCATAAAAAGGGGAGGTTGTAAGACCCCAACTTTTATGAATAAAGATGAATTTTCTATAAATATCATTTTTGAATATTAAGAAGTGAATTTGATATAATGTTATAGTTGTGGGTAATATTTATAGATTTTGCAAAGTACGCAAGTTGTTATATAATATTCGATTGGTCGGGAAATATTCGTTTTATTAGGAAATATCTTTTTATAAAAATAACGGCGAAAGTTTTACCGTTAACTGTTAGAATACCCAGTGGTTAAAATATAGTATTACGCGGGGTTGCACAGTAGCACACGGTATTGCACAGTATTTTTGAATTATTGGTTCTTACGTAAGAAGGCACTACTCAATAATTGTTACAGTAATTACTGTTTAATATTTTATTTTATTAATTCAATAATTACTACATTGATATTTTATATTATTGTTGTTTCAATAATTGTCACTGCTCAGTATTTTCCATTATCAAATCAATAATTCATATTATTTGAATAATGTTATTAGATAGCATTATTGGCAATGTCTAGAAAGTTCTGTCAAGGAGTGTTTGGTCACCTAATTGCGCGCCAGTAAGGAGAAATCCTTATCGAAAAGCCCCCTCTTTCCTGGGAATGGTCTGGTTGTTATTATTGTGATTCTGTAATATTATTTGTGAATAATTAGTTATTGATTTATAGGATAAGGAAATATTTAATTTATGTGGACATAAATGATGGATAGAAAAATATTTATTTTATGTGGTTGTAAATGAAGGAATTAATGTTGAGGTGTTTTATCAGTATTTTGTCGGATTGGAGGTATTTAAAAAATCAAATAGGTGTTCTTAAGCTCTATTGCGTGAGTTATAATTTTGATCCGACCGTTGGATTGTTGTGATTTTTGGATATGTTATACATATATAAGTTGAGTATATGTCCACAAATTTTGAACCGTTAAAAATTAACGTATGATTTGTTATGAATTTTAAGAGGTGTTGAAAATCGTCCGTTTGTGAATTTTGGATATTTTCTGTTTGGAATTTGGAAAAACATAAAGCTACAAAGTTTTAGAGAATTCGATTTCGTGTGGAATGGACATAAAATTCATATTTTTCTGATAAAGAGCTATTTATTATGAATTGTTGAAGTTTCAGAAATTAAATTTTTTTTAATAAAATTATTTGCGGGACCCACTTTTTTTTCAAAATATGTCCTAGAATTTTTGGTTCAATTGTGATGGCTGGTCTTTGTTGGTTTTGATAGGCGTAGGAAAATAATAATAATAATAATAATAATAATAATATTTTATTATTTAGTCTCCTATGGTGTTCTAGTATTTTTCTATAAATAGGCATTTAAGTTAGAATTGAAAATCACACCAGAATCAGAGAATTCTTCTTCTATAATCTTGAGCATATTTCTTTTGAGTTTTAGAAAGTTTTGAGCGTAAAAAATAGTGAAAGTTTTCTTCAAGAATATCCCCGCTATACCAGTTGGAATACTCTTCTTTCCAAAGTAAGGGATATTATTTTTTTTCAATATTCACTTGAAATAATATTTTCTTCCATACTCTGTAGTATGTAAGTAATATTATTTCGTTTCAGATTTCGAATTCTATACTCGTTTTGTTAAAATTTTGGCTTCTATACTACATGAAATTAGTAGAATATCCTTGATATTTGCGCTTCATCCAGTATCTTTTCATGGAAATATTATTCTGAGTATTCTTGATAAGTTTTAACTTTTTCATGCCGGAGTACTATTCACATGGTTATTATTCCTGAAGTACTATTCACGGGATACTATTCACTCAAGTACTATTCACCCGGAGTATTATTCATTATAAAAATTGATTCGTTTTCGGTCCAAATTATTTTTGATACAATATTATTCTTGAATTTTACTCTACAAAGCAATATCATGTTGACAATTTGGACGTAATTAATTTCTGGATAAATTAAATTATAAATCTTTAAAAATTTATCCTTGAACTTGTTTTATTAAATTCTTATATTATTGTCATCATCCTCATGTTTATATTCTGTTGAAAGTCATCTGTGGCCTGTAGTGCATAAATGGACTTGGTATGATTATGACCAGGGATTATTCGGTATAATCATGACCGTAATGTTACAAATAATATGGTAAAAGTCCTCATTGGCCCGTAATGGATAATTGTTGGCATGATCATGACCATTGATGAATACACGAATACCCTTGGCCCGTAGTGCATGGATAATTTGTGGTCGTGATACTAAAGAATATCTTTTGTCGTAGTGTAGGGTGATTCGATGATGTGGATTATTTATTAAGCTGAGTCTCAGCGATAAAAGTTATGAAAAACCTTTTAAATCATAGAAGATAGTAGATTTTATGCTCTACTTGACTCTTCTAATGGATTGTTTGTTTCGCTGCAGTTAAACTTGATGTTTGTTATATTTTATCAGTTTAACACTGTTGAAGGCTAACAATAAATTATTCTTCATTATCTTAGTCATAATATTTCTTACTGGGCTAGCTGAGCTCACCATTTTGCTTTCATTGTTCTCTTCAGGAATTGCGAACGTAGCCGGGACTAGTCGGGGAATGGAGTGACGGTCCAGATGATAGCATTAGTAGTCCTCACTATTCTATGAAATAGTGTGATAATAAAAGTATTGAGGACTCCTTTTGAGTTGAATACTGTCTAGAACATAATATTCGTATTAAAACTCTTAGTTTAGGTTTTGTCGTATTTTATACGACAGTTGTATTATTAAGTTGTATTTGAATTTTGTACCATGTATTTGACGACTCAAAATGGGTGATGTATACCTATTTGGGGGGCGTCACAGTACTGTTATTTACAGTCAACACATAACCTAATCACATTGTCAGGTACGTTTATCCACAAAAAGACACTTATCAAGTCAACCTATATAGGTTCGAATCGATTTCGGCAACACTTTGGTGTACCGACGGCTGTATCGGGTAATTATCGAGTCTATTGTTAAATAAAACTCTAGTCTGTATGTTAAATATTATTCTGGATAATTTAAATATCAATCATATTATTTTTCCATGACTTATAATAATTTTTAATTAATTATTATAATTTATCATAATTTTTCAAACTCTAGAATCATTATTAAATGATTTTAATATTAAATAATTTTATTATCATTAATATTTAAATAATATTAAAATATTAATGAAACCATTACAAAATATTAAAGTTATTTATAATAACTCAAAATATTTTTAAAGTCTTAATATTACCCTTAAATGATTTTTAAATTATTTTAAATAATTACCATTAATATTTAAATATTATGGTATTATTCATGAAAATATTTTTAAACCATTTATATCCTTTTTAAATGATTTTAAATCAATAAAACCATTTGAAACTATTTAATTAATATTATTATTAAATAAATCTAATATCATTAATATTAAATAATTAATGAAATTTGCTTTAAAATATTAAGTTACATTTTATAACTTAAAATATTTTAAATACCTTATTATCATTTAAAATGATTTTTATATAATAAAATTATTTTTAATTAATTTATTTAATGCATTTATTAAATAAAATAAATATCAATAATATTCAAATAATTACTAATATTTATGGAAAATATGTCAAATTATTAAAAGTTAATTTTTATAACTTAAAATAATTTTTATAACTGATTTTGTAATTTTCAGAATTTAATTTCTATTTTTAAATGATTTTTAAAAATTAATATAATTAGAATTAATAAGTCTGTCGCTATAGCCTTTAGTGACAGAAAGTGTTGCCTTAGGTGTTCTTGAGCAACCCAGACATTCATAAGTAGTTAACGAGGGGGCATGTTTGACCAAGTTTAATTCGTAAACTATAAAGTTTCTAGACAAGATATTGGTCAGATCTTGTAGTCCTAGTGTAAGACTAGATGATACAACAACAAACATGGCCAAACAACATAAGATGAGTGAGATCTGGGGCCTTGAACAAGCTGTCAGAGTTGTTCTTCATTTTCTAGGTTACCCAGAAATGAAGAACAGTTCGTGAGGCCTACTTTGGGCTTCCACTACTTATTGTTCTTGTATCTTTTTTGTGATCTAAAGGTTCTAGGGTGTAGCTAACATGTAGGGGTACAGATCTATTACAGAAAACACATCTAACATCAACACATCGAGCAGATAAGGTCCGGTCAAACCATGTCAGGCAAGACATTCATATATTTTCTAGGTTACCCAGAAAACGGAAAACATGTTCGTCTTGGCTAGTTTGACCGGCTGCTAAGTCCAATCTGTTTATCATTTAGGTGATCTTAAGGCATGAACATGTAATATATATACCAAGCTACAATATAGATACAACAACAAAATCAAAACAACAAAACACTGATAGATCTGGGGCCACAAAGTTCTTGTCAGACATGATCTAGGCAGTTTTTGGGTTAACTAGAATTGCCCAGTCATTCTCGGTCAACCGAGTTTGACCAAGAATAACATGAAATCTACATATCCCCTGACCCTGATTCTAGTTCCACATTAAAGATATCATAACATACTACAAGTTTAAACATTTAAACAGCCAAAACAGTAAACATGCTGAGATCTAGAAGGTCTGACATTCAGTTGTCAGATCACTTTAAAAAAAATTCCGAATTTCGAAAAACTTTAAATTCGAGCATATAGATGTTATGGATCTAACATGTGCCAACCCAGATCACTTATAGACACTACATACTACACATTTCAACATAAAATCACAACCTTTAACATATCAATTAAGATCAGGATCTAAGTTAGGGTTTATACCTCACGATGAACAAAATCTTGATCCTCTGCTTCTGAACAGATCTTGGTGTTCTGGGGACTCACTAAGAGACTAAAATGCTAACTATTTTCATGGGTTTAGAGAGAGAGGCTTGGTGGTGTGTTTGTGAACAAATGGGGCTAAATGATGAACTTTTCTCTCTCTCAATCTATATATAATATGGTGTAAGGCTTATGGCTGATCATGTGATTAGATTTTTATTGATTAAAGTTTATTACTAGACCACATGGCTAGCTAGAGTTGGTCACCAACCACTTACTAGGGCTAGATCTACACTCCATCTCATTAAAATATTCAAAAGGGCAATTTGGTCAATTGACTTTTACTTTTAGTGGCAAACTTGGCAATTCATTTCAACCCTTAGTGTGACGCCCCCAAAATAGGTATACATCACCCATTCTGAGTTGTCAATACATGGTACAGAAACAACTACAACTTTATTACTACAACAGTAAAACTGTGAGTTTAAATACAAATATTATCTTCTAGACAATATCTATACTCAAATAAATCCTCATCACATTTATTGATACATTATTTTACAAAAATGGTGAGGACTACTAAACAATCCTTTCTAAAACCTTCATTCCATACCCAGGCTAACTGCATCGCTATATTCTCGCCTCACGAGAAGAATGGAACAAAAAGGAAAAGGGTGAGCTCAACTAGCTCAAGTAAAGAATATTATGACTAAGATAATATACAACAAATTATCGTTAGTCTTCAACAGGAAAAATTTAATAGAATACAATAGACAACAAATTTTAAATCAATATTCGCAGTGGAAGTAATAATTCATTAGAAGAGTTAAGTAGAGAATGCAAACTACTATCTTCTATATATGAATTTAAAAGTTCATCGTCTATCTTTATCCTGTAACATCAATCCATAAACATCCGGAATCAAATATTCATCTTTTGCACTCTGTGCCAAAGATATTCATCGATTGGTCATGTTCATTTAAACACTGTTCATCTTTGCACTTCTGTGCCAAAGATATTAATCGATCGGTCATGTTCATCTCAACACTGCTCATCTTCGCATCACGTGCCAAAGATATTCTTGAAATCATTCATCTTGCACTACTGTGCCAAAGATATTCAATAATATCATCATTTAAGACCGAGGATGATGAAAATATTTTTTAAAGAAACGAATCCAGTGAAACAAAATGACAAGGATTAAGGATTAAGGATTCGTACATTGTTTTATCCATGTTCAAAAATACCCCAAAAATAATCTTAGTGGTGTAAAATTCAAGAATGATCAAAACATGGATACAATCATAGCTAGTATCCGAATAGATGTTTTGGACAAAAGAAGAAATTTTATTTTTTAGGTGAATAGTGTCAGATATCGTGAATAGTGCCGTATACGTGAATAGTCTTAGATATCGTGAATAAGTGTCGTATACATGAATAGTAAATCCGACACCAAAAGATAGAAATTCCACAAAAAACATCTTCACGCTTCATGAATAGTACTTTCGTGAATAGTAACTCATGAATAGTAACTCATGAATAGTAACTTGTGAATAGTAACTCATGAATAGTAACCCCGAGCATGAAAAAGTTCCAAATTTGATAAAAAGTTCCAACCAATATTTCAAAGATAATGATATTGAAGAAATAATATCATTTGAGAAGAAAATAACATCCCTTACCTCAAAGAATCAAGACTGCCGGAAGGAAAGGTCGGAAGTGATCTTTGAATGAAACTTGTCTTGAATAAAGAACTCTCAAAGTATCTAAATACTCACAAAATACGCTCAATAATATAGAGAGAGAAAGAGAGAAAACTTTGTTTCTTGTGTGATTTTCAATTCTAACTTAGCCCTCTATTTATAGGAAAATGTTAGCACGCCGAAGCAGACTTAACCTGCAACCTGATGGCTTTACCTGCTACTATTCCCACCCACCACATTTGAAAATTCAATTGAGCACATTTCTCACCAACCAAAAGTGGGGCCCACCAATTCTAGAATTTTCCACGAAAATCATTTATAACCTAATTTCTAAATCAGTCACCTCTTAAAATTCATAATAAATTAAACGCTCATTTTTAACGGTTCAAAATTTGTGGACATATACTCAACTTATATATGTATAACATATCCAAAAATCGCAACGATCCAACAATGATTAAAAATTATAACTCGCATTAATACATCGTAAAAATCTTTGATTTGATTTTTAATACCTCCATTCCGACAAAATTACCGATAAAACACCTCAACATTAAATCATTCAATTATAACCACATAAAATAAATAAATCCATCGTTTATAAATATTTTCTTATCATATCAATAATTAATTATTCACAAATAATATTACAGAATCATAATTATGACAACCGGCCGTTCTCAGAAAGAGGGGCTTTCCGATAAGGATTTATCCTTCATGGCGCCGCAATTAGGTGACCAAACCTCTCCTCGATGAACTTTCTAGACATTGCCAATAATGCTATCTAATAATATTATTTAAATAATATGAATTATTGATCCGATAATGGAGATAATAATGCAGTGACAATTATTGAACAACAATAATATAAAATATCAACGCAAGCAATTATTGAATCAATAAAATAAAATCTTGAGCAAGAATTATCGTAACAATTATTGAGTAGTGCCTTCACGTAAGGATCAATAATTGATGCAATACTGCAATAATACCTGGTAAGCATCTTTGCAACCACGCCAGATATCGTATTTTAACCACCGGGTATTCCAACAGTCTTAACGGTAATAACTACGCCTAGTTATTTTTAAACAACTTATATTTGTCGTTTTCTTCATCCAATCGCTTTTCAGTTATGGGGCCCACACGGTTGCTACTGGCGTCGCATTTAATATTCCCCGACAACAATGAATATTTTATAACCACTTGCTTATTTTGAAATATTTGCGTATTTTACCCTTAACTATCCACATTAATCAAATCAACCCTTACTATTTCAAAATAATAAATAAAGGAAATTCCTTTTATTTAAAAAATTTCGGTCTTACAACCTCACCTCCTTATGAAATTTCTTCCTCGAAATTGACGTGACGTACACAGTGTTTCGAAAAGGTGAGGATACCTCGCTTTCATTTCCGCTTTCCAATTCCCGGTGTCATTTCCTCTATAGCATGATTCCTCCACAAAACTTTAACTTGTGGTATGACCTTTCAAGCGTGGGACATGCTCCTTCCTATCCAAGATCTTGACAGTACCTCCTCATACGTTAAGTCTTGGCTATCTCGTCAAGGTTCTAACTCAATAACGTGGTTGGGTCTTTCACATATTTTGAAATACAGATATATGAAACACATTATGAACACGAGACATACTTGGAGGTAACGCAAGTCTATAGGCTACATTTCCTACTCGGTCAAGAATTTGAAATGGACCAATAAATCGTGGATTGAGTTTCCTCTCTTCCCAAATCTTGTAACTCCCTTCCATGGAGCAACTTCGCAACAATACATGATCCCCTACATTAAATTCCACGTCCTTTCGATGAAGATCCGCATAACTCTTTTGTCGATCTTGTGCCGTTTGTATACGTTGTCGAATCATTTGGATCTTTTCGGTAGTCATACGTATTAACTCGGGTCCCAACAATGTTGCTTCACCCACCTCATCCCAACATATTGGAGAGCGACATTTTCGTCCATATAATGCTTCAAATGGAGCCACACCTATACTTGCCTGATAACTGTTGTTGTAGGAGAATTCCACCAATGGTAAATACTTATCCCAACTGCCCTTGAAGTCTAAGACACGAGTCTTAATAAATCTTCAAGAGTTTGAATAGTCCTCTCTCGATTGTCCATCCGTTTGGGGATGGTATGCGCGAACTAAATCGCAAATCCGCGCCCATAGCTTTTTGCAAGCTAACCCAAAATCTTGAAGTGAATCTTGGGTCACGATCCGAAACTATGGATATGGGCATGCCATGCAACCTCACAATCTCATTTACGTACATACTAGCAAGACGTTCGGGGAATAAGTCTCCGTGTCGGCAAGAAATGAGCAGATTTGGTTAATCTATCAACAATAACCCAAATAGCATTGATGCCTTGAGAAACCGTAGGAAGACCCAGAACGAAATCCATGGTAATGTGTTCCCACTTCCATTCCAGGAATCTCAAGTGGTTGCAACGGACCCTTAGGTACTAGATGCTCCGCCTTTACACGTTGACAAGTTAAACACATTGAGATAAACTTTGCAATCTCTCTTCATATTGTTCCACCAAAATGTATGTCGAAGATCACGATACATTTTAGTACTTCCAGGATGGATTGCAAATGGTGTATTGTGTGCCTCCATCATAATCTTGTACTTCAAATCAGAGTCGTTAGGAACACAAAGTCTAGAGTGGACTCGAAGTATTCCTTCTTCATCAATTCTCGCTTCAGGAATAGCTCCTTCTTGTACTTTCTTCTTCATACGCATCAGCTCCGGGTCAGTGGCTTGAGCAACCTTAACTTTTTCTATTAAAGTTGGCTCTATGCGTATATTTGACATCATCGCACTCGTTCCCGCATATGATCTTCTACTTAATGCATCAGCTACCACGTTCGCTTTACCAGGATGGTATTGAATAGTGTGGTCATAGTCTTTCAATAGCTCGAGCCAACGTCGCTGCCGCATGTTGAGTTCTTTTTGAGTGAAGAAATATTTAAGGCTTTTATGGTCTGAATATTTCTCCACTTTCTCCCCATATAGATAGTGCCTCCATATCTTTTAGCGCTGAACGCAATGGGCCGCTAACTCTAGATCATGAGTAGGATAATTCCTCATACTCTTTAAGTTGTCGCGAGGCATAGGCTATGACTTTCCCACGTTGCATGAGAACACATCCTAACCCCTTTGTCAAGCATCGCCAGAGATAACAAATCCATTCGAACCAGATGGTATTGTTAGAACAGTCTTGAAATAAGTCTCTCTTAAGCTCTTGGAAACTTTTCTCGCATTCTTCGCTCCAAGCGAATTTTGTATCCTTCCGAGTTAGTTGAGTTAATGGAGTAGCGATTCGAGAAAACCCTTCCACAAATCTCCGATAATAACCCAACTAAGCCCAAAAAGCTACGTACTTGATCCATCGACTTGGTTGCTCCCAACTTTGTATTGCTTCAATCTTCACGGATCAACAGATACTCCATGTTTTGACACCACATGCCCAAGAAATGCTACTTCTTCAAGCCGTAACTCGCATTTCTTCAATTTGGCATATAGTTGGTTTTCACGAAGCCTTTGAGTACCGACTTCAAATGGTGCTCATGATCTTCACGACTTTTGGAATATATAAGGATGTCATCAATAAAGACAACAACGAATCGATCCAAATATTCCTTGAATACTCGGTTCATCATATCCATGAAAGCCGCAGGAGCATTAGTTAGTCCGAAAGACATGACTAAGAATTCATAATGCCCATACCGAAGTTCTCAAGGCGTCTTTGGAATATCCTCAATTCTAATCTTTGGTGATGATATCCGTAAGCGAAGATTGATTTTTGAAAAGAATTGTGCCCCTTGCAATTTGGTCAAATAAGTCATCAATACGAGGTAGAGGATACCTATTCTTGATGGTGACATGGTTCAATTCCCGATAGTCAATACAAAGTCGCATACTCCGTCTTTCTTCTTTACAAATAAAAGCAGGAGCACCCCAAGGAGATGTACTAGGATTTAATGAAACCGATGTCCAACAATTCTCGTAGTTGGACCTTTAACTCTTGAAGTTCAATAGGAGCCATTCGATATGGGGTTTTAGAAATGGGCTTTGTACCAAAGTTCAAGATCAATAAAGAATTCAACTTCACGTTACGGGGTGGTAGGAAGTTCTTCAGGAAATACGTCAGGAAAGTCAATAACAACAGGAATATTATTCAAATTTGACATGTCTTTATTCAAATCCATAACATGGGCTAAGAAAGCTTGACATCCGTTTTTCAATAAACGAATAGCTTTATGATTAGATATGATAGTGATTGATTTTAATGGTTTAGTTGCTTGAATTCGTACAACAGGTTGGTTAGGAATATGAAAACTAACAACCTTACGAAAACAATCAATTTTGGCATAATGAGTAGTTAACCAATCAATCCCTAAAATCACATCAAAAGCAAGTATCTTTAAAGAGATAAGGTCAACAGGTAAGGTGATGGTGCCAACTTGAATCAAACAAGATTTATAAACAGTGGATGTGATGAAAGTTTCTCCTAACGGAGTTTCCACAGATAGGTCAAAGTCTAATTTCTCCGGAGTCAAGTTTAAACGTTGAGCACATGCAGGAGAGATAAATGAATGGGTAGCACCCAGTATCAAGTAAGGTATAAACTTCGCAAGAATTTATAAATAGCTTACCCGTGATCACCTCGTTTGGGTTCCTCGCATTATGACCGATCACAACAAACGCTCTTCCCGGATCGTTGACTTTGACTTTTTCTGGGATATCTTTTGAGTCACAAATCCCCATTGAACTAGGTTTTTGCTACCGTACAATCTCGAGCGATATGTCCTTCCTTTCCATAATTATAGCATACCTTGAACTGCTGTGGGCGTTTCAATGATATGTCCCTCTTTCCGTGATTTGTAACATACGACCGATGGTCTTTCTCCTCCTTGGAACCGGTTACTCATCTGGGCCGGCGTCTTCACATGGTCGTTGTTGAAT
This sequence comes from Panax quinquefolius, assembly GCA_020205615.1. Classification (NCBI taxonomy): domain Eukaryota; kingdom Viridiplantae; phylum Streptophyta; class Magnoliopsida; order Apiales; family Araliaceae; genus Panax; species Panax quinquefolius. Next base: position 123,531,511 of record CM035156.1, on the reverse strand, counting down.
CTCCTCTTTTTAAAAATCTTCTCCGACTCGCTTCTTCTATTTTCATGGCCATGATTACCACCAGAGTGGTTACCATTTTCATGTCGTCTGTTTCTTTCCATGAGTTATCATTATTCATTGATCGCTATCTCTCGATACGATCCTGGTTGTGGTCCTCAGTTGACCGTTTCGTTATCTCGCTCTAATAATTGAGCCTCATTTACAACATCTCGGTCAGAGAGAAAATTTATGAGAAATGAGATCTTCGACGTATGCCGGGTTTCAAACCTCTAAGAAACATCCGCGTCATCGTTCCTCATCCTCCACCTAATGAGGTGCAAAACACGGATAACTCTGCAAACTTTGCCTCGTCTTTGAGACACCGTCATGTTATTACCTCGCTCTAGTCTAATAAACTCCACTTCCTTCATATAGCGAACACTTTAGGAAAGTATTTGTCATTAAATAGTCTCTCAAACGTCTCCCCAAGACATGCTTTGAGTCGGTTTGGATGGGTACGCTTCACGAGACTCCCACCAAGAGTCTACCTCGCCACGGAACATAAAGGTGGCGAATGGAACCTTCTGTTCTTCCGTGCATCCCAAGACATCGAATATCTTGGTAATTTGCTTGACCTATGTTTCCGCCATGATCGGATCCGCTTTCCCTTAAATTCGTGGTCCCAACTCTTTGAACGCTTGTTTGTGACAACCCGTGAATTGCTATCATTTCCTCTGTATTTTGAACACGAGTCTCCTCGTGCGATTTTGCATGAACCGCAAAAAACTTCTAAACATCCCTCGTTCATCATCTCGCTTTCAATGGTGTTATTCACGGGAGGAACATTGCGACTGTGTGCACGTTCTCCTCGTTGGTGAGTACAAAGCGTCTCCACGTTCTCATTTCCATTGTTAATATTCTCGTCGACATTCTCAAAATCATCATAAAATAAGGGTTAATTAAGGAAATCAATATATCACATAATATCCTATATATCTTGACCAACTAACAAATAAGCTAAGGTAGGACACACTAGCGAAGGATTTACTCGTCTCTCCCCTCCTAGTTCTATTCCCCGATCTCCGCCAGAGATCATATCCCTAAGCTCTGATACCAACTGTGACGCCCCCAAAATAGGTATACATCACCCATTACGAGTTGTCAATACATGGTATGTAAACAACTTCAACTTTATTACTACAACAAAGAAAGCGTGAGTTTAAATACAAATATTATCTTCTAGACAATATCTATACTCAAATAAATCTTCGTCACATTTATTGATACATTATTTTACAAAAATGGTGAGGACTACTAAACAATCCTTTCTAAAACCTTCATTCCATACCCCGACTCGTACTCGCTATATTCTCGCCTCCTAGGAAGAATGGAACAAAAAGGAAAAGGGTGAGCTCAACTAGCTCAGTAAAGAATATTATGACTAAGATAATATACAACAAATTATCGTTAGTCTTCAACAGGGAAAAATTTAATAGAATACAATAGACAACAAATTTTAAATCAATATTCGCAATGGAAGTAATAATTCATTAGAAGAGTTAAGTAGAGAATGCAAACTACTATCTTCTATATATGAATTTAAAAGTTCATCGCTCATCTTTTATCCTGTAACATCAATCCATAAACATACGGAATCAAATATTCATCTTTGCACTCACAGCCAAAGATATTCATCGATTGGTCATGTTCATTTAAACACTGTTCATCTTTGCACTACAAAGCCAAAGCTATTAATCGATCGGTCATGTTCATCTCAACACTGTTTCATCTTCGCACTACAAAAGCCAAAGATATTCTTCAGAAATCATTCATCTTTTGCACTCTGAGGCCAAAGATATTCAATAATATCATCATTTAAGATCGAGGATGATGAAAATATTTTTAAAAAACGAATCCGATTGAAACAAAATGACAAGGATTAAGGATTAAGGATTCGTACTTTGTTTTATCCATGTTCAAAAATACCCCAAAAATAATCTTAGTGGTGTAAAATTCAAGAATGATCAAAACATGGATCTGATCAAAGCTAGTATCCGAATAGATGTTTTGGACAAAAGAAGAAATTTTATTTTTAAATTGAATAGTCTTGAGTATCGTGAATAGTCTTAGTATCGTGAATAGTCTCAGATATCGTGAATAGTGTCGTATACGTGAATAGTAAATCCGACACCAAAAGATAGAAATTCCACAAAAACATCTTCACGCTTCATGAATAGTACTCGTGAATAGTAACTCGTGAATAGTAACTCATGAATAGTAACTTGTGAATAGTAACTCATGAATAGTAACCTGAGCATGAAAAAGTTCCAAATTTGATAAAAAGTTCCAACCAATATTTCAAAGATAATGATATTGAAGAAATAATATCATTTGAGAAGAAAATAACATCCCTTACCTCAAAGAATCAATTACCGGAAGGAAAGGTCGGAAGTGATCTTTGAATGAAACTTTATCTTTGAAAGAACTCTCAAAGTATCTAAATACTCACAAAATACGCTCAATAATATAGAGAGAAGAGAGAAAACTTTGTTTCGGTGTGATTTTCAATTTAACTTAGCCTCTATTTATAGGAAAATGTTAAGACGCCGAAGGGACTTAACTGCGAAACTGATGGCTTTACTCGCTACTATTCCCACCCACCACATTTGAAAATTCAATTGAGCACATTTCTCACCAACCAAAAGTGGGGCCCACCAATTCTAGAATTTTCCACGAAAATCATTTATAACCTAATTTACGAATCGGTCACCTCTTAAAATTCATAATAAATTATCGCTCATTTTTAGCGGTTCAAAATTTGTGGACATATACTCAACTTATATATGTATAACATATCCAAAAATCGCAACGATCCAACGGTCGATTAAAATTATAACTCACATTAATACATCGTAAAAATACCGATTTGATTTTTAATACCTCCATTCAAACAAAATTATCGATAAAACACCTCAACATTAAATCATTCAATTATAACCACATAAAATAAATAAATCCATCATTTATAAATATTTTCTTATCATATCAATAATTAATTATTCACAAATAATATTACAAAATCACAATTATGACAACCAGTAGTTCCTCAGAAAGAGGGGCTTTCAGATAAAGATTTCTCCTTCTTTGGTAGCGCAATTAGGTGACCGAACCTCTCCTTGATGAGAACTTTCTAGACATTGCCAATAATGCTATCTAATAATATTATTTAAATAATATGAATTATTGATCCGATAATGGAGATAATGTGCAAAGTGACAATTATTGAACAACAATAATATAAAATATCAATGCAAAGAATTATTGAATCAATAAAATAAAATCTATCGAACGAAGAATTCATCGTAACAATTATTGAGTAGTGCCTTCTTACGTAAGGATCAATAATTGATGCAATCTAAATCGCAATACTGGTGTGCTTTCTTTGCAACCACGCCAGCGTATCGTATTTTAACCACGGGTATTCCAACAGTCTTAACAGTAACAACTTCACGCCAAGTTATTTTTAACCAACTTATATTTGTCGTTTTCTTCATCCAATCGCTTTTTAGTTATGGGGCCCACACATGGTCGGCTGCGGCCTGGTCGCATACGAATATTCCCCGAAGATTTAATATTCCAAGACCAAACGAATATTCCCTAAACAACAATGAATATTTTATAACCACTTGCTTATTTTGAAATATTTGCGTATTTTACCCTTAACTATCCACATTAATCAAATCAACCCTTACTATTTCAAAATAATAAATAAAGGAAATTCCTTTTTATTTAAAAAAATTTCGGGGTCTTACACTTAGGGTTTGACACTTAGGGTTTAACCCTAAGGTTTCATAAGCTCATTTTCTAGGATTTTATAATTATGGCTAAAATGGAAATCTTAGTTTCTAAAAATGTAAATTAGGTTTCTTAATCACTAGGATTTGCAAATTAGGCTTTATAATTTACTAATTACCATTAAACTTGCTAAATTAATAATTAAGGTTTATAACTTATCAATTAGGGTTCTAATTTAGTAATTAGATTTCTAAATATTAATTAGGGTTTACCTAATTAACATTGAATCTATAAAAATTGTCATTAGTTACATAACACACCACTTAACAAATCTTATAGTCATAATTGCCTTCTGTACTATAGTTTATCAGTAATACTAGGGTTTTGTATTATTTTACTTTAACTGATCCACAAATTAACATTACACACATACCATAAATGTTTATAGCATTGAAATATAAATAATATTATATTATTATTCTCATTCCTTATTCAAAATCCAGAATTAGGGTTTTGAATCCATATCCCACATATCCCTCATATATACCATTATTAATTAAGTTAACTAATATAATAAAATACACATCATAATAATCCTAATAATCATATCATATATGAAATAATCATATATTCATGGAAAATAAATAATAAATATTTTTATTACAAAATTAATTTATTATAAGAAATTATTTACAATTATTCATCTAATAAATAATTTTATTTATCACATATATACATATATTTTACTTTGCACATATTCCCACCTTTATATATATATATATATATATATATATATATATAAATTTATATGCAAAATTTTTTATTGAAAATATTGGGTTATTATAGTTTAGCAGTGTCACATCACTGGGTCAATGTGCAAACCTTTTCTCGGTTGTGTTGGTACAACCATTTAAAAAACCAACTGGCGACTCTTACAGTCAAATCGTCAACATATAAATGTCGGAACTTTTCACAACTTGTTTTTTCAAACAAATCTCACCTAACATGAGAACACCAAAAGACAAGAACAGAAAAGGGAAAAATAAAAACCTCGACGTCGACACCTTATAAATGATGGTTTTCAATTTGTCCATCAACAACCAAGTCAATATTCAATGGTTTATCCGCGATAAAACTTACTTAACGCTTGTGATTCCTACTTATACATGGCTTGTAAATGTTTAATTCACTAATAGCCATCCTTATTACTCCGGAAGAGACATGCTCCACTAATTCATGATTCTTTACAAAAAATAAATTTAAATGAATCGTAGACTAAGGTTTTACGAATTATTACCTTAATGTTCTTCACGTTCTTGCTTAAAACTTACAAGATTTGCTTCAAGCTCACTTGATGTGAGACCCCAGATTTTATCAATAAAGATTTAAATTTTTTCGAAATAATTTTTAATATTATGGTGTGAATTTGAGATAATATTATAGTTGTGGATAGTATTTATAAATTTTGCAAAGTATGCAAGTGGTTATATTATATTCGATTGGTCTGGGGAATATTAGGGTTTAGCAGGGAATATTCGTATAACTACTCAATCATTGGTGGACCCATAATGTAATTATTGTCGGATTGAGAAAACGACAAAAATATTTTATTGAAATAACGGCGGAAGTTTTCTTTGTTGATCATTGTTGAACTACTCGGTAGTAAAAGTACAAGAATACGTGTGGTTGCATAAGTAGCACACGGTATTGATTATTGATGCTTATGTGAGAAGTCACTCGGTTTGATTCCATTATTGTCGATTAATAATATGAATTATTATAGCGATAATGACGCTTTTGTTTTATTCGTATTATTAACGTAATAAAATGCGAAACATCTTTTTATATAAAATGAATACTTTATTAAAGTTATTCTATAAATAGAATATATTATATTTTATTATGCATAGTGTTGATATAGTGTTTTGCATAGTGTTGCATAGTGTTTTGCATAGTAAAATATTTTTATATAAATAGAATATATTATATTTTATTGAAAAGATTTTGCTTTAAATATGGAATGGTCGATTAAAGTAAATCAATCTGGACCGATTCATGGATTAATTACTATGCATTCTATTTTCCTATAAATAGAAGCTCATTCCTTCATTATTTTCTTACTTAATTCACTTTGAAACTTTAGAGAGAGAAATTATATAGAGAAGCTATAGAGAAAAAATCTATAGAGAAAAGAAGAAGAGTATTCGGTACTTCACTACTTTGATATCCGGTGTCTTTTACTAAGAAGGGGTATTATTTGTTTGTACCTGTAAGGGGTGTTATTCTTTCTTATTCATGAAGAGAACTACATTATTCCATTCATTATTATTACATTGGAATAACTTTTGTAAAAGTGGCATACCTATACATAACTTTGTATAATGCCAGACATACCCTATACTTGGTGAAATCCTTATATTATTCCATTCTTATTTATTCATTGGAATAACTTTGATCTGTGGAATCCCCTATACTTGGTGATCTTCTTACGTTATTCCATTCTTTATTATTCATTTGGAATATCACATGCATGTGTTTTACATAGGACTGGTTCCATTGTTTATTATTCGCATTTATTATTACGTTAGAATATCTTATATCGTGTGTTTTACAATAGGACTGGTTCCATTATTTATTATTCAAAGCATTTATTATTACTGTTGGATCATCCGTCGGTGTGAATTTCACGACTTTGGTTCCGTTATTATTATTACATTGGAATAACTCGCCTATGCATCACCGCATGCATGGTGATTTCCTTTGTTATTCCATTCTTTATTATACCCGGTTGGTTAAAACTTTGACTTCTATACTCCATGAAATTAGTAGAATATTCTTGATATTTGCATTTCATCCGAAGATCTTTTCATGGAAATATTCTTCCGATCATTCTTGAATTTTACTCTACAAAACAAAGATATCTTGTTGACAATTTGGGCGTTACTAATTCTCGGATAAAATAATTCTTGAACTTGTTTTATTGAATTATTATGTCATTATCATCATCATCATGTTATATTATGGCTTACGTGTATAGATGAACTTAGTATGATTATGACCGAGGATCATTCGGTATAATCATGGCTTGTTATAAATGATGTGATAAAAGTCCTCGGTGGCACTGTAATGCGTTGATGGATAGTTTTTGGTATGATTATGACCGGGGTGATTCGGTATAGTCATAACCATTGATAATTTGATGAAAATCCTTGACCGTGGTATGTAGGGGATGATTAGATATTGTGGTTTATTCATTAAAGCGAGTCTTAGTGATAAAAATTTATGAAAACCTTTTAAAACCTAAAAGATAGTAGACTTTATTGTCTACTTGACTCTTTTAATGGATTGCATATTCATTGCAGATTAAGCTGGTTGTCAATTGTATTTTATCGGTTTAACACTTTGTTGAAGGCTAATGATAATTTATTACGCATTATCTTAGTCATAATATTTCTTCTTCGGGCTAGTTGAGCTCACCCTTTCTTTCACCGTTGTTCTCTTGAAATGAGAACATAATTTGGGAGACGAGTCGGGGAGCGGAGTAATGGTCCAGAGGATAGCATTAGTAGTCCTCACTATTCTGTGAAATAGTGTGATAATAGTTGTAATGAGGACTCCTTTTGAGTTTGTATAATATCTAGTAGACAATATTTGTATTCAAACTCACAGTTTATGTCGTATTGTATACCTACGTTATATTAGTAAGTTGTATTTGAATTTATGTACCATGTAAGTGGCGACCCAAGATGGGTGACGTATACCTAATTTTGGGGGCGTCACACTTGATTACTTGTTAACTCACTTTTATCTCTCTCAAATATATTGGTCAAATGTTGTAAACAACTAAATGAACCAAGCTAGCTTCTTTATATAGGAAATCCAAATGGAGGGCAAAATGGTCAAATGGCAACCTCCTTACTATTCAAACCTTAATTGCAACTTAGCCACCAAGTAAAAACATTACTTGGCCACCAAGTAGCCAGCCCACATTGCCTTGTGGGCCCCCCATGGGTCCCCCCATGGGTTTTACCCATTAGGTGACCCATCGGTTCGATCTGCGATTCGGTTTCTTAGATCGGGCTTGATTTAACCTAACATTGGACCTTAATAATACTCAATCTTGGGCTTTATTTCACAAAACATTGGGCTGGACATAATCCAAGTCTCAAAGTCCAATAAGAACTAATCATATTCTACGCGTATAACTCACATATTCTCTTCGTATAGTATTCGAACGATATTCGTATTATACATCGTAATGTTCTTCATACTATACTCGTATACTAACTAGTATCCTACTCGTATATCACACATATAATAACCCTAATCATTATACACATTCATTTCCTTCTCGAAAATCACTTTCCCTAACCCTTAGGTTTTAAGTCCGCAAGCAAAATCTTCGTTTGCCATAACTGAAATATTATTACATATTCCATCTCGTCTTAGAATTCAATCATTATGCGTTTCTCGAAATTTCAAACTTAATTCCCAAGCAGAAACAGATGAATAGTGTTTTTACAGAAATTTCTCGAAAAACTTTTATTTTCATCTTGGAAATTCAAAATAATTAATTCTAGCACATAGCCAGAATCCTAACCACATCTGCACATTCTAGGTCAAAGAACGACCTTTATACAACTTACTCATATAAATAATCAATTAAATTTATCTAATCCACTTAATCAAATAAAAATTTAATTCTCATAAAAATTTGATTTTCTCGGGCGTTACACTTACTATTCACACCTCCATTCCAAACTTAACCACCAAGTAAAGATACTTTACTTGGCCACAAAGTGGCCAACCCACATGGACTTGTGGGTCCCCATGGGTTGCCCCATTAGCTTTACCCATCCGGTGACCCATCGGATCGATCCGCGGTTCAGTTTCTTGGATCGGGCCTTAAATTTAATTCATATTGGGCCTATCTTGGGCTTCATTTCACAATGCATTGGGCTTGACATAATCCAAGTCCAATTAGATTCTACAAAGTTCATAAACTCAAAGTCCAATAAGACTAATCCTATTCTACGCGTTTAACTCACGTATTCTCTTCGTATAGTAATCGTAGGATATTTGTATTATACGTCGTAATAATCTTTATACTATACTCGTATACTAACTAGTATCATACACGTATTTCACACGTATAATAACCCTAATCATTATACGCGTTCATTTCTTTCTCAGAACTCACTTTCACCAACCCTTAGGTTTTAAGTCCGCAAGTGAAAACTTCGTTTATCATAATTGAAATATTATTGGATATTCCATCTCATCTTAGAATTCTATCATTACGCATTTCTCAGAATTTCAAACTTAATTCCCGAGCAGAAACGGATGAATAGTATTTTTACAAAAATTTCTCAAAAAACTTTTATTTTCGTCTTGGAAATTCTAAACAATTAATTCTACCACATAGCCAGAATCCTAACCACATCCGCACATTCTAGGTCATAAAACGACCTTCATACGACTTACTCACATAAATAATCAATTAAATTCATTTAATTCAAATAATCAAATAAAAATTTAATTCACATAAAAATCCGATTTTCTCGGGCATTACATTCTCCCCCCTTTATAAGGATTCTATCCCCAGAATCTCGCTATAATTACATAAACAAATGAGAAAAAAATTCCTTTATTTTACTCTCGAGTTCCCGCGTTGCTTCTTCGGCATTGTGGTTCCTCCAAATCACCTTCACCAAAGGTATTATCTTATTTCTCAAAACTTGTTCCTTCCTATCAACAATCTGAACTGGAAGTTCTTCATACGTTAAGTCTTTTTCTATCTGAATAGATCCGTACTCTATTACGTGTTTGTAGTCCGATTTATAAGGACGCAACACTGACACGTGAAACACATTGTGTATATGTTCCATCTTTGGAGGTAAAGCTACTTCATAAGCTACCTCTCCTACCCTTCTTAAAATTTTAAAAGATCCTATATACCTCGGACTTAACTTCCTTTTCTATCCAAAACGTATCTTCCCTTTCCAAGGCGACACCTTCAAAAAGACATACGAACCTACTTCAAACTCCCTCTTCTCACGGTGAGGATCTGCATACTTCTTTTGTCTATCTTAAGCCGCTACCAATCGAGTACATATTAACTTTACCATGTCTGTAATCTGTTGTACCATCTCAGGTCCCAACATCCGATGTTCACCTACTTCATCCCAACACAGTGGAGTTTTGCACTTCCTCCCATATAACGCTTCCTAAGGCGGCATGCCTATACTAGCGTGAAAACTATTATTGTACGCAAATTCCACCAAAGGTAGATGTTCGTCCCAACTTCCTTTAAAATCCATAACGTAAGATCTTAACATATCTTCAAGCATTTGAATTTTCCGTTCACTTTGTCCATCCATCTAAGGATGATACGCTGTACTCAACTTCAACTACGTTCCTATTTGCTCTTGTAAACTCCTCCAAAAATTCAATGTGAATCGTGGATCACGATCTGACACAATCGAAATAGGTACTCCATGTCTTGAAATAATTTCTTTGACATACAGTTTAGCCAGTTATTCTAGGTTATACCTAAATCCTATTGGTAAGAAGTGAGCCGATTTCGTCAACCGATCCACTATTACCCAAATAGCGTCGTATCCCTTCCTTGTCGTTGGAAGTCCCACCACAAAGTCCATTGTGATATGCTCATATTTCCACTCTGGAATCTCTAGTGATTGCAATAACCCACTCGGTCGTTGGTGTTCAGCCTTAACTTTCTGACAAGTTATGCACTTACTAACATATTCTGCTATTTCTCTCTTCATGTTTGGCCACCAAAAGTTCTGTCAAAGGTCTTGATACATCTTAGTACTACCTAGATGTATCAAGTACCTCAAACTATGGGCCTCACTTATTATCTCTTTTTTTTAACTCGGTATTATCTTGAACCCAAATTCTTCCTTCAAAATGAAGTAATCCTTCTTTGTCGAGGTTATACTTAGTCTTCTCTTCATCTTCTATCCTCTTCTTCACTCGTTCGCATTCTTCGTTGCCTAATTGCACTTCTTTAACCCGTTTCACTATGGTTGGTTGGTTCTCCATTATGTATAACATTTCTACCACTTCATTCGGTAATTTAACTTCTAGCTCCATTTTTGCCTTTTCGTGGATGATATAAGATATCACAGTCGTAATCTTTTATCAACTCTAACCACCTTCTCTGTCTCATATTCAACTCTTTCTATGTAAAGATATATTTCAGACTTTTATGGTCCGTGTATATCTCACACTTCTCCCCGTATAAATAATGTCTCCATATTTTTAAGGCAAAAACTACAGCTGCCAATTCTAGATCATGAGTAGGATAGACCTTCTCATAATCCTTCAACTGGCGTGACGCATATGCAATGACCTTGCCATGATGCATGAACACGCAACCCAGTCTTCACTTAATCTCCTTTTTAGTTCTTGAAAACTATTCTCACACTTCTCAGTCCACACATACTTCACTGTCTTCCTAGTCAAATTCGTCAACGGCGTAGCTATTTTAGAAAAGTTTTGAATGAACCTTCTATAGTATCCCGCTAACCCCAGAAAACTCCGAACCTCAGTTGGCATTTTCAGTTGTTCCCAATTATTAACTGCTTCCACCTTCGCTGGATCCACAGAAATGCCATCTTTATTTATAACATGTCCTAAAAACTACACTCTTTCAAGCCAAAATTCACACTTAGTGAATTTCGATTACAACTTCTCCCTCCATAGTGTTTCCAACACTATCCGTAAATGTTCAACATTATCATCTGGCATCTTAGAATAGACTAGAATATCATCAATGAACACTACGAAAAATTTGTCCAAATTCTGTTTGAACACTCTGTTCATCATATCCATGAATTCGGCTGGCGCATTAGTCAACCCAAACGACATAACCAAAAACTCGTAATGACTATAACGATTTTGGAACGCCGTCTTAGGTACATCCTCCTTCCTTACTTTCAACCGCGGTGCTTCGTGCATTTAAATCTATCTTAGAAAATACTTTTGCCCTTTCGTTGATCAAAAGATCATCGATCACGGGTGATGGATATTTATTCTTAATCGTTAACTTGTTCAACTCTCGATAGTCGATACAAAGTCGTAACGACCCATCCTTCTTCTTTACAAACAATACTGGTGCTCCCCACGGAGACACACTTGGTTGAATGTACTTCCTGTCTAACAGTTCCTGTAGTTGAACCATTAACTCCTTCATTTCTACCGACGCCATCCTATTAGGTGCCCTAGAAACTGGTACCGTACCTGGCAACAAATCAATCAAAAACTCGACCTCCCTATCTGGTAGAAGACCTGGTAATTCATCCAGGAATACATCCGCGAACTCTTTTACTATAGGTATCTGTTCTAATGATGCTTCCACTCTCTGGGTATCCACAACATGGCACATGTATCCTATACACCCCTTCCTCAACATTTTCCTAGCTTGTGTCATAGTTAGACAACAAGAGCGTCTCAATGATTTACTACCGAAGAAAGCTACCTTGGTTTTCTTTGAAAGCCGAAGGTTCACACTTTTCCTAAAACAATCTATTATCGCCTTATGGTTAATCAATCAATCCATACCGAGAATTACATCGAATTCTCTCAACCTTATCGGTACTAAATCTACCGATAATTTGTTACCTCTAATATCTACGCAACAATTCCTATGAATATGTTCAATTGGAATTATCTCTTCGTATGCTACCTTAACATCTAAAGGTATCTCTAATCTTTCCGGGATTAAACTTAAGCAATTAGCAAATTCATATGCTATAAAAGAACAAGTAGCACCCGAGTCAAATAAAAATACGGGTCGTGGGTCTACCCAACGATGGTGTTGGTCCCGTAATGACTAACTTCCCACTACTAGTACCCTTGCTACCCTCCGACCCCTTCTTTGGGCAATTTCTTGCCATGTGGTCCATCGACCCACACACAAAACAACCTTGATTTTTCTTAGGATTAGGACAATTGGGTGATATATGACCCTCCTACCCATAATTTTAACAAACTGACTTCCCCTTAAGGTAGACTCCTAGATGAGTCTTCCCGCATGTCTTGCATGCCTCGATCCTACGCTTAGGATCACCTTGTTTCACTCTAGTATTCCCAGAGTTAAAATTTTTCCTCTTGGAGATACTTCCACTGCCACTAGCTCCCTCCGCCCTGGGTCCTCCTTCTACTTTACCCTTATTCTTCCTCTCCTTGTGGTATTGGCTCAACGCCTCACTACCACCCTCTGCAATGATTGCTTTCTCCAGAATGGTTCCATATGAAGCACTATGGAAAATAGAAATCCTACTGTAGAGCCAGGGTTTCAATCCCTGCTCAAACCTACGAGCCTTCGTCTCCTCAATGTCCACTTGGTGTGGAGCAAACCTTGCCAATTCATTGAATTTTGCCACATATTGGGGAACCGTCATGTACCCATATTTAAGTTCTAGGAACTTAATCTCCATCCTCCCATGCATGCTGGTAGGAAAATAGTTCTCAAAGAAAACCTTCTTAAATTGTTCCCACGTAACAACATCAAATCTAGCCCCACCCTGGTAAGCCTTCCACCAGAAGTTTGCTTCCCCTTTCATTATATAGGTCACAAAAGAAGTCTTTTGCACCTCTGCTATGTTTGTAATAACAAATGCCTTCTCTATTTCTTTTACCCATGTCTGGGCCTCTATTGGGTCCGTAGTTCCCTTGAACTCCGGCGGACCTACGCTTTTAAATTCTTTAAAGGTAGTCGTTCTGGCCTAGGTACTGCGGGTGCTCTACCCCTAGTTTTGTTAAATGCAGCCGTTAATAAATTAACGAACTCTTCCATAGGGTTATTCTGACCCCCTTGGTTATAATTATGTGATTCAGCTTCCTGATTACGTTGTCTTCTTCTTGGCGGCATTATTCTAATTAAATAAATAAAGTTTCATTATTATCTATTTACTTACTAGTTATCATTTAACAACAACAACTCATACCACAACAAAGCACATTAAATAAAAACTTCATTATATTAATATACTTCTTCATAGTTTAGAACTATTTACATTTGATTCCATAGCAAAAAGCTGATACATTTCCATCCCGCGATTAACTTCTACAGAAATTGAGATTTACAAAAAGACTACCCTTTAATTATACAAAAGAGGGTTTTACGTCACTACACATATACAAAAAGATCTACTGATCTACTAATACTACATCACAGCATTCTCATGCTTCTGATTCGCAAGAATCGAAATAATATCTCGACTAATAATATGTCGAGTCTGTCCTGACTCAGTGGAATAACAAGCAATTTTCAGCTTGAAATCCTCATGATCACTCTCATGGCTGTAAGTCATCAGTGCTATCTTCTGGTTCTTCTCAACCAGTTCCTTACGAAGCACTACGACCTCATTCTTATAATCCCTTGCCTTATCAGTCATGAGCACCTTCTCGTCGTGCTCTAACTCAAAATTTGCTTCTGCAGACTCCTTCGCCTCATAGAGATCACTAATCTCCTTATTCTGGTTCTGCACAACAGTGTGCAGTTGCACATTTTGGTCAAGCACCGCTAGATTCAATGCCCTCATTGCATTTGGAGGTGTTGGCTCTAGTGCAGGTACCACCATATTAAACGATGCTACCTCCATCTCCTCATCCCTATCGACCACCATATCGAGATATGAAGCCGATCCCATATTTTCCATATCTCCCTCAGACTAATCCTCCTCCGAATACTCCTCCTCCGGCTCGGACTCTTCTAGGATCACTAATGGTACTCCCCCCACGGGCATACGTACAGGCTCTACCCGGTTCACGGACTCTTTGCTCACCACATGTATGAAAGTAGTATGCACACAAGCCAATCATGTTTGATGATAAAGTATATACTTTGTAACAATCTCATTCGTTTATTAATAAAAAGTATTAATTTATTAAAGGCTTTTAATTATCTACATGATGCTGTTTTATAATATGTGATAAACCCATTGTTTTAAGCAATGCTTTTAGAATAATGATGATGATCATTCTAATGAGATCTAAATTCTTAGAAAGCTTAAAACTAAAATAGTTCCCAATCATTGGATTACTAAATTTGGGATTAGTGAATCTGGATAGATTGGTACATACGTTGCTTGCTCATTGGATGAGGATGATTGATGATTGATCTCATGATCATTTGTGTGGAGACACTAAAGCAAGTATGTAGGTGCTTATTAGAGAATAAGGTCACTGAACCTGACTCGCTAAGGAATACCTAATGGAGTTTTATTTGCCTGTCAATAGGAATTCCTGTAGTGATAGTAGTACAAGTGATCCTTGGACTTGAGATCATCATAGTATCTTGTGTATGATGAGTTATACTTTGAC
Organism: Panax quinquefolius; assembly: GCA_020205615.1. NCBI lineage: Eukaryota > Viridiplantae > Streptophyta > Magnoliopsida > Apiales > Araliaceae > Panax > Panax quinquefolius. Next base: position 123,516,385 of record CM035156.1, on the reverse strand, counting down.
TTATTCCTTAAGACCCTTACGGTATATCAAAGGGTATGCTTGGGTATAATAAGTTGTACATGGAGATAATGTATGATCAATAAAGAATCTACCACTTCTAGTAAAAAAAGAGAAATGTCCTATGTGATTCGATAAATGACAACTCAGTAGTCCTTGGCCAAGGCAGAATGAAATTAGAAAGGAGTTTCTAATTTGCATTATTTGGGGTTGTGTATTTAAGAGTCGAAATAAATATAATTAAATAAAATAAGACTTGTGATAATTCCATGTCTTATATTTAATTGGGACATTGTATGGTGGAAGGATTGAATTATGCGGTAACTATTTACTCAAAGGTTCTTTTATGATTAATGTTGAAATCTATATTATACGGAAAGTCGTTGATCGCTAGGAGGCTTATCCCTATTATAGAATAAATACTATTTATTTAAATAAATTAATTATTTAATTTATTTATTTAAATAAGATTAGAATTGTTCTAATTGATTTATTCACAATTAGGTTTAATATGGAGAACCTAAAGGGTCACACCATAAAAGGAAGAATAATTATTTAAGAAGTTAATGGCATAATCGTAATAATATGTTAAGTATATTTAATTTAATCTATGGTGATAGAATAAATTAAATAGCTTAATATTATTATTTAATATTTTAGAAATATTAAATATAAATTAATAAGAGAGTCTTATTAATATTATTATAATTATTATTATTTTAATTTCTAAAAGAGTTTAGAAATTAATTTAATATAAGTACTCTCATTTATTCCTAATAGGATTAGGAGGGAAAATTAATTAAAGGAGTTTAATTAATTATTCCTAATAAGATTAGGGAGCCCATTTAATTAAAAGAGTTTAATTAAATAATACCTTATTTTAATAGGGTTACTTGATATCTTTATAAGATGAGTCTTATATCAGATATCAAGATGACGTTATATTTCCAATGGTTGGAGAGTACGCTCCTTTTCTATAGAGATAGAAAAACTAGGGTTTAGCCAACCACCCATCTTCTTGAATTCTTCTTAATTCTTCCTTGGTGGATCACCTCTAGAGGCCAAACACTTGGGTGGCTAACGTTGATCAAAGGAAGGAACCAAACCCGGTGTATTCAAGTTGAATGCGAAAAGGATTGGAGGTGAACTTGTACCTGAGGAAGCTCGGATCTTCAAGGGTATGATACTTGTTCTTTCTTTTTCGTTTAATTAATAATTGTGCATAAAGGGTGATCCGGGTATATGGTTTGTAAAATTTTAAACTCTGATTTTTACACGTTTTCACACTTTTTATGCAATTTGATTGCGTTCTTGAATATTACAAACCCAATAGTGGCATCAGAGCCAAACCTTTATGCGAATTATTAATTATTTTAATTTGATATGTATATTGATATGAGTTTAGAACAATTTAATTGGGCATAATTTTATTGTATAAAATTTATATATAAAAAAAAAATCCTGTGACTTCGGTATTCGCGTGGACATATATTATTGTTTTTGATATTTCGTGAATCACTTTCACATAATGACTCAATTTACCTTTTAAAAGGTTCACGGAATATTGCTTCACGAGTGCTCCTGTTATATGATGATTCCAACGTGGCCCAGGAGAATGGAGATATTCTTGTAATATGGGGATCACGTGAAACTCAAAAAAAAAAATGATTCCTCAACCTTTTACTTGTTACAGTATTCAAGTATATTAGGATTCTTATTAAAGGTTTTAAATATATATATATATATATATATATATATATATATATATATATATATATATATATTCTTATTTTATTTTTATAATTATAATAAAGGTTTATTTTAATTTTAAAATTAGAATTTCATGCTAACTAATTAGAGTTGGAATTGGATTCCATGAAAACTAATTGGAGTTGAAATTAGATTCTATGTTTCCTTAAATAAAGGAGTTTATTTAGATATGAAATAAGATTTCATATTATTCAAAATAAAGGAGTTTATTTGTGAATAGGAAAGAGAATCCGTATTTTCTTTTAATAAAGGATTTTTTATATATATGGAATTGGATTCCATAATTAATTAAAATAAAGGAGTTTATTTTGATTAAAATAAAATAGTTTATTTTATTCAAAATTGGATAAATTAAAATAAAATAGTTTTATTTTGATTAAATTTGGATTAAAATAAAGGAGTTTATTTTGATACAAAATTAGATTTTATACTAACTAAATTTGCCCATTAAATGATATCAATATATATATTAAATGTTTATTATTCATGAGATGAATGTTATTTATTGATGCATATGATGATGTGTATGATAATAAATGGGATTGATTATGGACTATTGACCGATGTGATTGGATTTTATTTTAGTTGGATGCATGAATGTATGAGTTTTATTAAATGGGGTTCTGCGTACCTCGTCTTCTCTAATTATTACAATGTAAATTCTATCTCCTCCTATGTACTTCCCTTGATCACGATCAAGGTTTCTATTTATTTTAAATAGTTTTGTAATAGGAATAGTTAGAATTAATTTTGAAAAATTGGAGATCAAGGAGCAAGAGCGCTTGAAGACCCGATTTGTAATGGAGCCCAGGGTTTAAATGTAATAGTTATATTTAAATATTATTTCTTGCACCCTACAGGGTTTGACCTTTTGGTTCACTTGGTGGCTCTAGTGAACCAAACTAGAATAAAGTCCATAATCAATCCGGGTAGAATATAGTATTCTATATGTGCATGCTTATACTATATATATATATATATATATATATATATTATGCAAACATGCTTCGCATGTTAATTAATATGACGTGTATTTTATATATATGTGTGCATGCGCGCTAAACAAGATGAGACAAATTAATAACAAACCCCTCAAAGATTTTATATTAAGTCCTAAGCGTTCAAAGATATTTGAAATATCGAACGTCGCCTTCTAGCATGATAAAATGAATAGAGTATTAAATATTTAATATGAGTTTGTTGTGTCACCACAAGGCAAGTATTAAGTATTTAAAATGTTAATTTATCACATTTGATGCTTATAAAGAAAATTGAACAATATTGTTTTGTTGTGTCACCACAAGGATGATATTTTTCTTTTTTGAATATATGGAGTGCTAGGTTGGACTTAACTTGGATAATTTTGATTCGGATGTGCCCACTACTTGATCAAAATAATCTAAGAGGTAAAAAGAAAAGGAGTTGCATAGTTGATGTAATTGACAAAAAGTTGTCTACCTATTTATTTATATATAGTTTGTTGTGCCACCACAAGGCTATATACATTTGAAATGGGATCCTTATTCTCACTAGCAAATCTTTAATTAGATTTTGCCGAACTATATAAGTGAGGGTAATATAGTTTGAAGAAAATAGTGGGAGATACCAATTTAAAACAAGACCTAATTTATTTTGGTAATTAATAAAAGAATGTATGTTAAAATGTTGTTAATTACAAATTCATTTACATAATTTTACAATGTCTAAAATTACTATCATTTGCGAAGCATATTAGATGCTAAATTAATCGAATAGAATTAAAGCGGATTGGTTAAGGAAATTGAGAAAAGTTCTCATATTTGAAAAGCTATCTTATGTCCTTAATCGCCTATCCACGCAATGGTTGCGAGATAATGCCTCTAAGGAAGAGATTGCTACTTTTAGAAAGTGGCAAGATGATGCTGATTGGCTCAATGCATCATGCTCGCATCCATGAGTAACGAGCTTCACGTCGAGATGAAACTATGGATGCTCCTACTATATTCCCGCACATCAAGTAGTTGATGGTGAGGAAAGTAGGACCGATAGATATCGAGATATCTAAGGAGCTCTTAGATCTAGAATGGCCAATGGCACTATAAGCATGCAGACAAAAGTTCTTAACATAATCAATTTGATTGATCAATTAGGACATTTGGTTTTGTCATGGATGGAGAGTTGAGCCAAGATTTGATCTTGCACTCACTCCAGGACTCCTTTCACAATTGTTGTGAATTTTTCATATGAACAAGCTAGATATCACCCATTGATTTGCTTAACATATTGAAAAATGTTGAGAGTCACTTTCCAACCAAGAAAGATCAAGTCTTACTTGTAGGGGCCAAAGGATCTTCTAAAAAGAAGAACGATTCAAAGAAGGTAAATAGAAAGGCATAAACAAAGGATAATAAGAACAAAACTGATACGGATAGCAAAGGAGCTTGCTTCCACTGCAATAAGCACGGACACGGAAAGAAAGCTGCGAGAAGCATCTTGCAGAGGCTAACCAAAGAAGCTTAGTGAAGTTTGTTACATAATCGATTTTTGTTCATGATTGAAAATATTTTCTTTAAGTCAAGGTTCTACTTGGGTATTGGATACCGACTTTGGTTATCATAAATTTAGATTTATGAAGGGACCAAGCAGAAGTAGAAAGCTAAACAAATATAAGTAATCCTATGTGCGGAAAATGTAACAAAGATTGCTACATTAGCCATAGAAACTTATAGTTTAGCAATACCTACGGGCAAGTCTATTAAGTCAATAAGTTGTTATTGTATTCCAGTTCTCGTTGGAAACATTATTTCTATTTTATTGTTGGACAATGACATCTTTGGTATTATATTTAAGAAAAATTGTTGTTCTATTTATAATAATAATGTTTTGTATAGGACTGGAATATCATTTAATGGATTTTGTATACTTGACTTACGTGAAAATAATTTTACAAATTGAACAAACTAGTATAAGAAAAGGAGATGATCATTCAAAGAGTTGAATGTGTGTATTTGCTGAAATACAAGTGTGAATTATTTGAAAGGTTCAAAGAATTCAGAAGTGAAACAAATTGGCAAAGTATTAAGATTCTTTGATTAGATCAAGGAATAAATACTTGTGCAATAAGTTTCTTGATCATCTCAAATGGTTTTTCTCATAATGGACACCTCATGATACGTAATAATTGATTGATGTATCTGAAAGGAAAAATCATACCTTGTTGAACATGGTACGGTCCAAAATGATTTTACCGACATTCCAGTATCCTTCAGGATCATGTCCTAGAAATGGTTGCATATCTACGAAAAGGTAACCTCAAAATCCAGCCCCAAGACTCCATAAAAGTTATGGACAGGGAGGATTCCTAATCTTAAGTATGTTAAGATAAGGGGTTGTCCAACTTATGTGAAAAGGTTTGAAGGATAATCTTGGGACAAGATTTGACATGTCTGATTTGTGGGACATCCTAAAGTAAGTTTAGGGTATATGTTCTATAATTCTACTTAGCAAAAGGTGTTTGTTGAAACACGGCGCCTTCTAAGATAAAGGTGTTTATCATTAAAAGGGGCTAGTGGGAGGATAATAGATCTTGAAGAGTTCAAGAACCACAAAATACTATAAGTCAAATAAGAGGAACACGAGAGATAGACCTATTATACCACAAGCCCAGAATCGTAAATCGGAATAGTACCAAGAAGATACACAGGAGGTATGGATTCATCATAGATGATGATGATGAGGTACACATCATGAAGATGATGATCCGATTACATACGATGAGGTAAGTGTTGTATGAACACTCGGAGAAATGGATTGAAGCAAGTTTCTCAAATATGGAACATTCGTTTTGATGAGGCAATCAAAAGAGTTTGATTTTATCAAAATAAGAATGAACCTAGTGTGTACAAAAGGGTCGATTGGGAGCATCGTGACATTCCTAGTACTATATGTTGATATACTACGAATAAGGAATGACATACCAATGCTACAATCAAGAAGATAAAGTTGTCTAAACATTCCTCCATGAATGATTTGGAAGAGTATCTTAATTGGGAATATAAATCTATATAGATAGATTTAAGAGGATGCTCGACTTAACCCAAGGAACGTATATTCATTTGATGCTAAAGTCGTTTAGCATGGCAAACTCCAAGAGATGTCTCATGTCGATGAGCTATGGGAGTATCTCTCTTAATAGTCCCCACAGACTCCTGAAAAGAGAGGTCGCATGAGTGACAATCATGTATGCAATGAAATATACGAGACCTGATATTGATCAATCATATTATGGAGAAGTTCACTATGAGTCAGTGAAAAACATCTTAAAGTGCTTAACCGACACTAAGGATGTGATCATATTCATGGTGAGTCTAAATTAAAACTAGAGGGCTTAACAGACTCAAGTTTTTCAGACAGACCAAGATGACAGAAAAATCCACTTCAAGGTAAATCGTTATCTTGAACGGTAGTGCGATGAATTGGAAAGGTTCCAAACAATGAAAGAGTTCTTTGGTTTAGTGATAAAGACAAAGTATATAGCTATAAATGAAGGCTGTAAGTTGATTGTTTGGATTAAAAGTTCATTCTGAGAACTAGGAATAGTTCTAAGTCTCATCTTGGATCTAAACATGTGTTGTGGCACTTTCATTTGATTATTAGAATCATTGAAAGATGGGAAATCACTATAGAGATAGTGGACTCTCATGAACAACATTACATATCCATTAACTAAAGCTTATCCAACAGCAGGATAATCGTCACTTATAGAAGAAGAGTATGAGATACCATGACGATTGGCTTTAGTGCAAGTGGGAGATTGAAAGTAGTATGCACACAAGCCAATCATGTTTGATGATAAAGCATATACTTTGTAACAATCTTATTCGTTTATTAATAAAAATTATTAATTTATTAAAGGCTTTTAATTATCTACATGATGTTGTTTTATAATATGTGATAAACTCATAGTTTTAAGCAATGCTTTTAGAATAATGATGATGATCATTCTAATGAGATCTAAATTCTTAGAAAGCTTAAAACTAAAATAGTTCCCAATCATTGGATTACTAAATTGGGGATTAGTGAATCCGGGATAGATTGGTACATACGTCGTTGCTTGCTCATTGGATGAGGATGATTGATCTCATGATCATTTGTGTGGAGACACTAAAGCAAGTATGTAGGTGCTTATTAGAGAATAAGGTCATTGAAGCGTGACTCGCTAAGGAATACCTAATGGAGTTTTATTTGCTGTGTCGATAGGAATTCTGTAGTGATAGTAGTACAAGTGATCCTTGGACTTGAGATCATCATAGTATCTTGTGTATGATGAGTTATACTTTGACTTATTCCTTAAGACCCTTAGGGTATATCAAAGGGTATACTTGGGTATAATAAGTTGTACATGGAGATAATGTATGATCAATAAAGAATCTACCACTTCTAGTAAAAGAAGAGAAATGTCCTATGTGATTTGATAAATGACAACTCAGTAGTCCTTGGCCAAGGCAGAATGAAATTAGAAAGGAGTTTCTAATTTGCATTATTTGGGGTTGTGCATTTAAGAGTCGAAATAAATATAATTAAATAAAATAAGACTTTACAGTAATTCCATGTCTTATATTTAATTGGGACATTGTATGGTAGAAGGATTGAATTGTACGGTAACTATTTACTCAAAGGTTCTTTTATGATTAATGTTGAAATCTATATTATCTGGAAAGTCGTTGATCGCTAGGGAGGCTTATCCCTATTGTAGAATAAATATTATTTATTTAAATAAATAAATTATTTAATTTATTTATTTAAATAAGATTAGAATTGTTCTAATTGATTTATTCACAAATAGGTTTAATATGGAGAACCTAAAGGGTCACACCATAAAAGGAAGAATAATTATTTAAGAAGTTAATGGCATAATCGTAATAATATGTTAAGTATATTTAATTTAATCTACGGTGATAGAATAAATTAAATAGCTTAATATTATTATTTAATATTTTAGAAATATTAAATATAAATTAATAAGAGGAGTCTTATTAATATTATTACAATTATTATTATTTTAATTTCTAAAAGAGTTTAGGAATTAATTTAATATAAGTACTCTCATTTATTCCTAATAGGATTAGGAGGAAAATTAATTAAAGGAGTTTAATTAATTATCCTAATAAGATTAGGAGCCCATTTAATTAAAAGAATTTAATTAAATAATACCTTATTTTAATAGGGTTACTTGATATCTTTATAAGATGAGTCTTATATCAGATATCAAGATGACGTTATATTTCCAATGGTTGGAGAATACGCTCCTTTTCTATAGAGATAGAAAAACTAGGGTTTAGCCAACCACCCATCTTCTTGAATTCTCGTTCTTCCTTGGTGGATCACCTCTAGAGGCCAAACACTTGGGTGGCTAACGTTGATCAAAGGAAGGAACCAAACCCGGTGGATTCAAGTTGAATGCGAAAAGGATTGGAGGTGAACTTGTACCTGAGGAAGCTCGGATCTTCAAGGGTATGATACTTGTTCTTTCTTTTTCGTTTAATTAATAATTATGCATAAAGGGTGATCCGGGTATATGGTTTGTAAAGTTTTAAACTCTGATTTTTACACGTTTTCACACTTTTTATGCAATTTGATTGCGTTCTTGAATATTACAAACCCAACAATGTATATCCCTATACATGGAGCTATCGATGGACATCTACAATAACACATAACATGTTGATTAGTACATAATACATAATAATATAAGCACAAATCACAATTAGTTTATTTAGGGTTAATTTCCATCTTTTAAATATTTCAGCACTGAGTTTTGTCAATACTTAATTAACTCATTATACTCGAATTCAATTTCTCCTAACTTCTCCTTTTCTAACGAGGTCATTAGCCTAAGGTTCTTCCCCCCTTAAGTTATATAACCTAATGCTTTGATACCAACCTCTGACGCCCCGAAATCCGGGTACTTTTAACCCACAAATATGGTGCTACATGGTACTCATCACTATATATTCATTCCATTGAAACAACATTAAAACAAACATAATTACTACATTCTTATTACAATAATAATAATAAATCCTTTCCCAGGTTCTGAAACCAATACATTCTTCGTTTATCATAATACTATTCTTATAACATACTAGTCTATTACAAGATAATCTACTTATCCATTTTATCCTTGCATTTATCCCAAATGGGATCCTTAGTTCTTTCGGCCTTAGCTACAATCATATAATTCAAGCAAGAAGTGAGTTTAACTAGCTCAGCAAGTCTAGCAATAGATAATATCAATACCACGTCGAGAATTATATGATTATATTCAATAACTGAATAAGTAGCTATGATGGACTATAAAATATTAAATAGCACTTTTCATTTCATAAAAGCAACTCTAGAGTACATATAGTAACTAAGGAATTCTGAGTTGGTCACAAGACCATGAACATTCTCTTTTCGTTTTCATTCATGAAAAATGACAACCCGACACTAAGTCTGTAAGTCCGATATATCTTATGAGCACTTCTAGGTGATCAGCCTATAGTACTCTATGTTGATCAACACTCATCCGTTAAACGTATTTATGTTTAAGTTTTAACAACATCACGTGCCCATCGAATAATCGATGAAAAATACATTTGTTTGCTCACACACAAGCTTACCTTTGAATCCGTACCAATCACTTGGCATATGATAGTGTTAATAGTTCTATATCGAAAGACTTGTAAACAAATCCATCTAACTCTTAAGAATAGTCTAGCCGAGTTAAAACTGGCATCGACCCTTTTGTAAAATAATTCATGCATCTCATAACATGAATCACAAAAAACTTGGCTAACACGAAGGTTAGACAAGCTTTGAGAAAACTTGCCTTCAAGCGTCTTCAAATAATTATTCAACAATTCTTGGTCTTTACAGTCTCTACATGATATATTCACATGGCACACTGTAATTAGCTACCAAACAATCTAATCACATTATTTTTACCAACTTCTTTCTCTTCTATATCTTAATTGAAATTATTTCAATAATAAAAGTCATTTTGACTTAACTATCTTCCATTACGGCTTATTAACGTCTTACGTTACTAAACCAAGACTTGATCATCATTGGTTAATTACCAAAGTTTGAATACAAATTACTTCCTTATATTTCACGTTCTTCGTTTAATTACTATTAAACCAGGTTCAAATTCCTAAAGTCATCACTATATAAGTGATTAAAGATTGGTCTTACCATGTATACAATGTACATACATGTCCCATAATGGTCTTGCAACAATTTAGGATTAAAACTAACTTAGTAAAGAATTTTCTACTACTACGTGACTATTTGTGACATTGGGACGATAGCACCATTGGGCGCTTCTAGGCGCCTAACTAACAATATACAATCCCGGTCTCGCCATTTGACGCGAGACTTACTATGTAAAAGTGGTGATGCGTTGCCATTCTCTAGTAGCCATCTCTCCTTACCCGATGCTGCGGCGCGGCAAATAGAGCTTGGGGTGGCGCAGCGGCGCCCACCCTGAGCCCTTGAATTTTTTTTTTCTAATTTTCAATACAATTCTTCCTGGACTCATAACTTAGTCGTTTTAAGTCGGATTTGGCTCGTTCAAAAGCCATTTTCTCATACGTTCCATGTACTTTGATTTCATCCAAATAAAAGTAGTTTTTAAATCCGTTAAAGATGAATTCACTATCAACATTCTAATAAGCGTTTGTTAAACGCTCGTGAGCGTTAATAGCTCATTTTCTTCGTTCTAAGTCGGAATTTGACCGTTCTTGTGTCCACGACTATTGAATACATTATCCTACACTATGCCATCGAAAACTAGGGTTTCCAAATTACACGATGAGTTTTGACTACTAATTTGGAACTATAAAATTTCAACGTTTAACGCCTAATCTCGTAAATTTTGCAATAACTTCATTACTCGTGTTTTATATGCCAAATCAAATGGAACCAATCCATTGATTCATTGTTTATAACCTAACCAAGAAATATTCATATACCCTATATATGATGGTTTTCAATTTGTCCATCAACAACCAAATCAACGTTCAACTGGTTTATTCGCAATTAACTTACTAAAATGCTTATGATTTCTACTTATACATGGCTTATCAATGTTTAATTCACTAATAGCCATCTTATTTCTCTAGAAGAGACATGTTCCACCAATTCATGATTCTCTACAAAAAATAAAAAGAAAAGGATCGAAAACTAAGGTTTTACGAATTATTACCTTAACTTTCTTCGCGTTCTTGCTTAAAACTTGGATGTTTTGTTCAAGCTCACTTGATTACTTGTTATAGAACTTTTCTCTCTCTCAATATATGTTGGTCAAGGTTTGTAAACAAATAAATGAACTAACTAGCTTCCTTATATAGGAAATCCAAATGGAGGGCATTTTGGTCAAATGGCAACCTCCTTACTATTCACACCTCCATTGAAAACTTAACCACGAAGTAAAGTTACTTTACCTGGCCATCAAGTGGCTTACCCACATGGCCTTGTGCGTCCCCCCATGGGTTGCCGCATGGGTTTTACCCATCCGATGACCCATCGGTTCGATCCGCAATTCAGTTTCTTGGATCGGGACTTAGAATGAATTCATATTGGGCCTATCCTGGGCTTGATTTCACAATGCATTGGGCTTGACATAATCCAAGTCCAATTGGATTCTACAAAGTCCATAAACTCAAAGTCCAATATGACTAATCGTATTCTACTCGTTTAACTCACGTATTCTCTTCGTATAGTATTTGTAGGATATTTATATTATACGTTGTAATAATCTTCATACTATACTCGTATACTAACTAGTATCATACACGTATTTCACACGTATAATAACCCTAATCATTATACGCATTCATTTCCTTCTCAGAACTCACTTTCCCTAACCCTTAGGTTTTAAGTCCGCAAGCAAAAACTTCGTTTGCCATAACTGAAATATTATTGGATATTCCATCTCGTCTTAGAATACTATCATTATGTATTTATCATAATTTCAAACTTAATTCCCGAGTAGAAACGGATGAATAGTATTTTTACAGAAATTTCTCAAAAAACTTTTATTTTCGTCTTGGAAATTCTAAACAATTAATTCTAGTACATAGCCAGAATCCTAACCACATTCTAAGTCATAAAATGACCTTCATACAACTTACTCACATAAATAATCAATTAAATTCATTTAATTTAAATAATCAAATAAAAACTTAATTCACATAAAAAATCGATTTTCTCGAGCATTAAAGGTCAACAACTTTTTACCACCTATATCTTGTAATATATGGTTCTAATGAACATATTTTCTTTTCCATATTAAAGACCTCATGTCATAATACAAATAACATACAATTAACAAGCCTAAGTATTAAGATACATGGATCTACAAGGTCTGACATTCAACTGTTAGACCTGTTTTTCCAAAATTTCCAGATTGCTTAAAATACTAATTTGATGCATCTAGATGTTATGAAAACGTGTTCTATCAACTTAGTATACTTTTTAACATTTTATTATATATATCTAAACATCTAAACAACAAATTAGACATAGCATCAAAGGTTTAGCTATAAATTAGGGTTTGCACTTTTCTTGCTTGATTTTGATTTCTGACTACTTAATCTGATGTTGCTATCACCCAAGCTTGATTTGGTATGTTTAAAAGAGTGTCTAGGCTTAGAGAATTCATGGGTTTGGCCAGAGGATCTACTGCTATTTATAGACTTAAGTGACTTAGGATTTTTGGTCAATTTTACCTACTTGCTTCCATAAAAATCTATTGCTAAGTTACTTGTGCTACTTGGGGAAGATTGCCAGACCATGTGCACCCTTGGGACTTGGTTTGGTGACTCATAACCTACTTGTGAGTTAGTTTAGTAAGATTAGTAGCTTAATTTTGCCCTAATCCTCATTAATCTTGATTAATGTTTTGGTTTTTATGATTAGGGGTACTTAATGATGTTTATTAGTACCTAATTGAAGTTTAGTAATCATGATTAAGTGTTAGGATAACCTAATTAGGGTTTAGTCTAGTTAATTAGGGTTAGGGTTTACAAATTAGGGTTAGGGTGTGTAATCTAGAGCTAGGGTTTGAAATCTAGGGTTCCTAACTTAGATTTTTCACAAATTCTAACAAGCACGACAAAGCATTTTGTCAATGTAAGCACGACAAAGCAGCTTGTCAGAACAATTATATCGGAAAGTCCATTTTCTGAAGAAAATTTTTAAGCACGAGGTGTCAAGCACGTCAATTTTTGGATGAAAATTTATTTGACATAATTTGTTAAACAGAGTATATATTAACACATTACACTTTCAGAACGGAGAGATTTTATTAATATAACTAAATTTATATATCCTAGCCTTATTAGGGTTTTTGGGTTTTCACAACGTATCTCCCACTAGTTGTCATGGAATACTTTGATCAGTTTCAGGATATTCACCCCTTTGATGGGGCCTTTGGTCAGCGACTATCGGCTCCGTCTTTGTCAGCCGATGGCCTAACCAGGATTTCTGATTATTGGACTCGTCGCGAGAGGGCTGATTTTTCAAACTTAATTCCCGAGCAGAAACGAATGAATAGTGTTTTACGGAAATTTCGTCTTGGAAATTCTAAAAAATTAATTCTAGCACATAGGCAGAATCCAAACCATATTCTAAGTCATAGAATGACCTTCATACAACTTACTCACATTAATAATCAATTAAATTCATTTAATTCAAAAAATTAAATAAAAATTTAATTCACATAAAAATTCAATTTTCTCGGGCGTTACAAGTCAACGACTTTTGACCACCTATATCTTGCAATATATGGTTCTAATTAACCTGTTTTCTTTTCTAGATTAAAGACCTCATGCCATACTACAAATAACATTAAATTAACAGACCTAACTATTAACATACACAGATTTACAGGCTCTGACATTCGACTGTTAGACCTGTTTTTCCAAAATTTCCAGATTGATTAAAACACTAATTTGATGCATCTAGATGTTATGAAAACATGTTCTATCAACTTAGTATACTTTCTAATATGTTATTACATATATCTAAACATCTAAACAACAAATTAAACATAGCATCAAAGATTTAGCTAAAAATTAGGGTTATTAGTAATAACTGTCAACACCGGTAGAAGTCAAGGGGAGCTGGCAATCATCCCAGCATGTTGGAAAATAATCCAACAAAACCACATACATTTGCATCATGTTGTTGTACATGGCATCATGATCATCTTGTTGCATTTCAAGTTTCTAGTATTCTTTATCATATCCATGCCATTGTATTGCACGAATATGATAAAGAGGGGCATCTGTAGACACTCGAAATTTTCTACATACCTGTTACTAACACTGCAGGAAGGCAGAATCGTCTTTCAGAGATAACCCTGGAGGACAGTTCAACTCAATCCTGGAAATACCATCTAAAGTTTCAAACTCCATCACGGAAATAACACCAGAAGGTTCAGTTCCAACCTCGGAGATAACCTCGAGGCATGCAGTTCCAATACCAAAAATACACCGGAGAAGGTCGTTTCATCTCGGAGGTAACCCCAAGATACTCAGTCTCAGTCCCGAAAATAACACCGGGAAAGACAATGTCAACCTTGGAGATAACCCCAAGGAGTGCAGTTGAAGTTCCGAAGATAACCCCGGAGATGCTCGTTTCAACCTATGCAGTCAGCTTCAACCTCGGGACTCACACCGAGGCACTCAGCTTCAAACCCTGAGATAACCTCAGGGGGTCAGGCACACCTCAGAAATAACACTGAGGACGTCCAGTACTTGTAGCAACCCAATCTCAGAGATAACCTTGAGCAACGACTGCTTTATCAGCCCAAATCGGAGATAACCCCGGTGAGAGGTAAAATCATCATTTTGCCACCTCGATTCTACATTGCGTCGTCTCAAACACAATAATTCAACATAAATTCTACACAGCAATGTCCCACAAGAGCCAATGAGTTTCAATCCCGAGTGACTACTACGCAAGGCAGCATACTGGATATAATTTGAAGCTTGAAGACCAAGGGCATGGTCCCATTTTCCTTACTTCTGACAACCTCTAATCCCATGTCATGGCATAGCTCTCGACAACAGCACTCTGTAAAAATTCTTATTCACCTCAATTGGAGGCTCGGATTAAAGTTTTACAAGTTCGAGCAGACATCACATTGCACACGTACATATACTTCGAGACGACGGGACGCTACAGAGTCGGGGCACCCAGGCGGTAGTAAAGTACATCTCTGGTACGCCACAGTGTGTACTGTGGCTCCCCCTCTATAAATAGAGGGCTTGGGGTGGCCATATTTCAAGAGAAAACGAGGAGAAAGCCCTGTCCAATTTGCTCTTTGCACACCCTAAATTGAGTGCTTTCTCATTTTAAATACTTGTGAGCTTATATTCAGTCAAATTTTTACTGGCGGGAGCTGAGTGTTCATCCATTTAAAGCTATAGAAGTCTTCTTTGGTAGTCCACTTCAAGCCTTCTTACACACTTTAAAGTCTTTCTCTTCATCATTGCACACACCGTTCTTCACATTGAGAGTCGTGTTGCGTGTGTATGCCCAGACTTCGGTCCGTGGCTTTCATTTTTGTCTGAATATATATACTATATATATATATATATATATATTTATATATGGACTAATATTATCGAGTTATGCCTCGATTGAGCTTGGACTCACGTCCGGAGCGTTCATTGTTTATATATATATATATATATAAAGCGGTAAATGCACATGATATATATCGATCCCGGATCAGTTTATCATTTCAGCGATTTGTTGTTATATATATATAAAAGCAGTAAACGCCTCAGATGTAAAATTCAGGCTCATCGAACAGAGTCGGGATCGATATATATCATGTGTGTTTACTGCTTTTATATATATATATATATATATATTTACATTTTTATCAGGCCTGGAGTTTAGTTCGTGGCGGTTGATGTGACACCCCCAAATCTAGGTACTTCATTCCCAAAAGACTTAGTGTTCACTTTCTATTCATTTATATCTATCTACCCAAATATAATAAAATTAAATCAGAAATTCTCCCGTTAAAGGGTTATATCATTAATCAAAAGTCTTCCCAGGTTGTCTAACCTTAAACATCAATCAAGTGCGGAAAGAAAATAATTACATCACATCATTAAATAAGAAGTCTATCATTCATGACAATAATAAAAATTACAAGTCTTCATCACTTGCACATTTCCCCCTTTCCTTGGCTAGTTGTAAGTTCGTCGACCTTCTCAACTTTAGCTGCAATGAGTGTATATATATGCAAGAGTGAGCAAAAAAAATGCTCACTAGATATAGCAATGAATCAACAAGAGAATAATAACTGCCAATGACTAGACTCATCAAAACTGAATGGGACTCTATCAACAATAACCATAAACTGAAATCAAGATGTGAATTATATCTGAGGGTCATAAGACCATGAACTATGTCCACGATTACAAGTAATCTTTCAACTCTAACCTTAACAGTTATATTGTAGGGACTTCACGTACTTAGGGGGATCATCCCTTCGTACCATGTATTGTGCACAAACATCTCAACGCATTGTGTATCCCTTATAATATGGTTGTTGTTCTCAATTTTAAAGTATAAGTTTGCACCAAAGAAAGTTTGGTTTGGATAAGCTTCAAGGGTAATTTAGAGTTTAACGACCATCAACTAAAGGATTAGTTGAATCAACAAAGTTTGGTAACACTACAGTTGATCACTAACAACATAATAAGGAACAATGAATAATCGTAAGTGAACTAACTATATATATATAACTTATGCTTAGAAACAACTACAAAGCATAAGTATTGAATAACAATAAACCTTGCTTAAATAATATTAAGCTAGGGCTATGAATTATTCAATAAATATTAAGTAATAGCAAGCTGAAAGTAAAACTTGCTCATTATGAGAATAACTAGTGTCAAGTAATTGAAATCAGACAATTCAAAATTAGGAATTGGAATTCAAAAAATTGCATTCACAATACAAGAATGACATTAAAGAAACTTGTCTAACAATAAACAAGTTAGAATACATTAATAACTATTGGAATTCAAAACTTGTTCGAATAAAGTTAAAGTTATAGCTTGCTCAAATAATGATTAGGAATACAAGAATTTGCTTAATTAAAGTTTAGAGTAAGAAGCTTGCTCAATGTAAAAAGATAAGGTTTAGAAACTTGCCTCGGGCGTAAGCTATAAATTATAACTCACGTTCACCTACACATTTTAATGGAATCACAATATCTATTAGACATGTTAACGTCCACTTCCAAAATAACACCCATTTCTAGCTAAACTTGTTAATTTAGTACATGTCTTATGCAACCATATAAATATCAGAAATTCCAAGTGTAAACCTTCACAACATTTATTTACTAATCCTCGTGTTCAATAAATCGTAACATGTCATTTTCATAGTTTACTAACTTCTTAAAACTTTAGAATTACTAACCACATGACACTATGATGTTTAAACCTCCACATTACATGTTTGACACATTAACACATCCTTGAACTAAATTACAATTGTATTCAAGATCTGCTGCAGCAGTAAAAACCACTGTCTCAGGATAAGGTATGGCGTAGCTGTGCCATACCTAAGCTGGGACCAAGCCTTACTTCTGTGGATTTACGGCCTTGGCACCCAGTAGCAAGTGCAATTGTTACCGGTGAATGAACGTAACTAGAAAGCAACAATGAGAGCAGTTTTATCCCAATCAACACGAATTTCACCCACAAAATAATGAAATTAATCAAATACAATTGGTATAGAACTATCACAAACATGATTACTACATATTCAACCACTTAGAACAATTTAATAACCAGTTTAACTAATTTAATTCCTTAAATGTCATGTTTTTACACAAAACTCTATTTTTTAACATTCTTCATAGAAATCATCACTGTGATCACAATTCTTGTTCAAATTACTTCATTCAAACTACGTTCTCTTTGTTTCTTAATGGACTAGTATAATCAAAACTCAATTTACAGATTATCACACAAATTAACCATCATAATTGGTACTTTTACAAGCCATATGGAAAAAATATATACACTGTAATAATTTTCTTCTTTTTAAATGAAATTAGCATACAATTCCTTATTTACATACAAACTCAAACATAACTAACACGTATAATCACCACAATTCAATTGTATAGTAACAATTCAACAAATTGAATTCACAGAACATAAAAATTATGTCGTAAAACTCATACACACACACACACACACATATATATATATATATATATAATTTTAAGGTTAAAGAAAATACCTTCAATTGGTCTAACAATCCTTGCTAAACACGGTAATTTGTTGTGAAATTCTTAGATTTACTCTCAATCTCTCTTTCTATCCTCTCTCAAGTTCTCTGCAGCTTTTCTTCTTAGGCCAAATGACAATTCACGTAAAACT
This sequence comes from Panax quinquefolius, assembly GCA_020205615.1. Lineage (NCBI taxonomy): Eukaryota > Viridiplantae > Streptophyta > Magnoliopsida > Apiales > Araliaceae > Panax > Panax quinquefolius. Next base: position 123,498,170 of record CM035156.1, on the reverse strand, counting down.
AATACACACTTAAGCGTAAAGATAAAAACTGATAAACCATAATACGCCTAGTTTTTAGAATATCAATTACAAATATAACGCTTAAGTTATAAATATATTTTATTTATTATTTATTTTATTTATATTATCTAAAAATTCAAAAAAAAAATCAAAATCCAAAAGCCATAAGGCTTTGTTTGGCAAAAACTCTCTAAAAATTAAAGACATAATATTTTAAACCTTGTTTGGTTAAATCAATTTAAAACTACTTTAGTTTATTTTAATAAATAATTTTGTTTATAATTTATAATCACGTATTATTTATTTGGATTTCCATATCCAACAATAAACAAATAAATTAATTACACATACCATATTTTAAATAAATATCCCACTTAAACAAATATCACAAAATTATAATCTCATTATAATTTTATTTAATAATTCAACATATCATCTTAAATTATTAAATCAAAACAACAATATAACATCTCATGTTATATTACAACTCTCTAAATTATAAATTACATTAATTTAGAATTTTATTAATTCATAAATATTTAGTAACAACAATCACATCAAATAAATATTTACTAACAATAATTACATCAATAAAATATTTATTTAATTTAATAAATATTTTAAATTACATATAATAAAATCTTGGATTGTTACATCCTTTCCTCACAAGGATTTTGTCCCCAAAATCACAACTCAAATAATAAAATCGTCACATTCTTCCCTCCTTACAAAGATTCTGTCCCTAGAATCACAACTCAAACAATCAAATCATCACATTCTTCCCTCCTTACAAAGATTTTGTCCCCGGAATCGAAGACACAGACTAAACAAATAACTCAGGATAATTCTTCATCATTTCAGCTTCGAGTTCCCACGTAGCCTCTTCGACATTTTGGTTCCTCCATATCACCTTCATAGAAGGTATCACCTTATTCCTTATCACTTGTTCTTTCCTGTCGACTATTTGGATAGGAGCCTCTTCATAAGACAAATCTTTACTAAATTGAAACGGTTCATACTTGATTACATGTTTATAATTGGGTTTATACGGTCGCAACACCGACACATAAAAAACATTGTGCATATGTTCTAATTCTGGAGGTAAAGCTACCTCATAAGCTACTTCTCCCACTCTTCGTAGTATCTCGAAAGGTCCAATAAACCTTGGGCTTAGCTTTCCTTTCTTGCCAAAATGAATTTTCCCCTTCCAATAAGAAACTTTTAGGAAAAAAAAATTTCTTGCTTCAAATTCGCGATTCTGCCTGTGTTGATCAACATACATCTTCTGTCTATCTTGAGCAGCTACTAGTCTTGCTCTGATAAGTTTGATCACTTCAGCGGTCTGTTATACCAGTTATGGTCCTAACAGTTGGCGTTCACCAACTTCATCCCAACACAGTGGAGTTCTGCATTTCCTGCCGTATAATGCCTCGTATGGCAGCATGCCAATGCCTGCATGGTAACTATTATTGTATGCAAATTCCACCAACGGTAGATGATCATCCTAATTTCCTTTGAAATTCATGATGCACGCTCTAAGCATATGCTCTAACATCTGGATTGTTCGTTCGCTTTGACCATCGGTTTGTGGATGGTATGTCGTACTCATCTTTAATTGTGTTCCCATGCATTCTTGTAATCTATTCCAAAAATTTGATGTGAACCTCGGATCTCTATCTGATACTATTGACACTGGAACTCCATGTCTCGACACGATCTCTTAGACATATAGTTTTGCCAGCTGATCAAGATTAAATATAATCTTTATTGGCAAGAAGTGTGCTGATTTTGTTAATCTATTAACTATCACCCATATCGCATCGTATCCTTTCTGAGTTGTTGGAAGACATATGTGAGACCCCAAATTTTATGAATAAAGATTTAAGTATCTCGAAGTATTTTTTTTTGAATATTATGGTGTGGATTTGATATAATGATATAGTTGTGGGTAGTATTTATAAATTTTGCAAAGTATGCAAGTTGTTATATAATATTCGTTTGGTCGGGGAATATTCTTTTTATTGGGGAATATCCGTACGACGACACAATCATTGTCGTAGTAAGAAAAAGCATGTAATTATCATTTTATAAAATAACCAAGTGTTACCGTTAAAACTGTTGAACTACCCGGTAGTAAAAGTACAGTAATATGCGTGGTTGCATAGTACCACACGGTATTGGTTATTGATGCTTACGTGAGAAGTCACTCAGTTATACTCAATTATTGCTATAGTAATTGTTGCATCATATCTCATATATTATTGATTCAATTATTATCACAATATCATCTGCATTATATGATATATTATTAAATCAATAATTGAGATGACAAAGTTATTCATATTATTAAATTACAATATTTACAATGTCTAGAAGTTCTGTCAAGGAGAGGTTTGGTCACCTAATTGCGTGCCAATAAGGAGAAATCCTTATCAAAAAGCCCCTTCTTTCCTTAGAACGACCTGGTTGTTAAATATTGTGAGTTATAATATTAATGATGAATAAGTTCATGTTGATTAAAGATGAATTTGATAGTTCCATTGTGTTGGGATTATTGGTGTTAGTTAAAATCGACATCTATTCCGATGATAATTGATGTCTGGGGATAAAACGGGTAATTTATCAGATAAATAAGCAATTAATTGCTACTAATTCACATGCTCATATAACTATTTTTTCATATGTGTGTACTATTGAGTCACATTCACTTACTATTAGGGGAGTTGGTGCAAGATTGATAATACTTGCATGACTAAGTTAAAAATAGAGGTATAGATGGAGGTACTATACTGTAATTCGTATTTTCACATGATTATAACTATTGGTTCACATGATTGAACTATTGAATCACATTATTTATTATTAGGGGAGGTGGTGCAAGTTTGATAATACTTGCAGGACTAAATTAAAAATGAAAGGAAAGAGGAAGGTATTAGACTGTAATATTTTGAGCCCCAAAACGTGTAATTATCGAAACTATATTTTTCTATAAATAGAAGCTCATTCTTCCTTCATTTCTCACCAATTCACAAAAGCTTTAGAGCAATTATTATAGAGAAAGAAGAAGAGAAGTCTGCTACATTTCTATTCCAGTATCCAACTTTATTCTAAGGTAAGGGGTATTATTTCTTTCGTATTCATAAAGAGAGCTATTGTTATTCCATTCCTTATTATTCTGTTGGAATAACCTTTATATGCAAAGTACTGCATACATGGTGAAATTCTTCTGTTATTCCATTCTTTATTATTATGTTTGATTAACCTGTATATGCAAAGTACTGCATACATAGTGAAATTCTTCTATTATTCCGTTCTTTATTATTCTGTCGGAATATCTTGTCTGTGCGTTTACACCGGACCTAATTCCAATATTTATTATTACGGCCGGAATATCCTGCTTTTGTGCGTTCTTTGGGACACGGTTCCATTATTTATTATTACGTCGAATATCACATGCGTGCGTTTGTAAAATGACACGTTCCATTATTTATTATTCTATTGGGAATAACTTTATGCATGCGATCTATCGACGCATGGTGAATCCTTATGTTATTCTATTCTTTATTATTACATTGGAATAACACTCGCCATGTGGATTACCACATGCATGGTGAATAACCTTTCGTATTCATTCTTTATTAAATTGTGGAAATGATCTATTTACATGGATTACCGCATGGCAGATGAAAATTCATTTGCAGTGTTGTATATTTTATTATACTCATATGAGATATCATTTCTTTTGTACTCGTCATGAAATATCATTTTATTTGGTATTTTCTGTTACGAGTTACTATTTATGGGTTACTATTCACCCGATTACTATTCACTCTAGTATTATTCACTCGGGTATTCGGGGAACTTTTCATGCCGGAATACTATTCACGAGTTACTATTCACCCAAATTACTATTCACCCAAATATTATTCACTCGGGTATTTGGAGTACTTTTTATGTCGGGGTACTATTCACGAGGTACTATTTCCGAAGTACTATTCACGGAATACTATTCACAACAAAAAATTGATTCTTTTCTGTCCAAATTATTTTTGGTGCATGAATATTATTCTTGAATTTTACTCCACAAAGAAGTATCATGTTGATAATTTGGATGTTATTGAGTTCAGGATAAATTGACTGATAAATCTTTAAAATTAATTCTTGAACTTGTTTTATTGAATTATTATGTAATTGTCATCATCCTTATGTTTATATTATGTTGAAAGTCATATTTGTCTTACGTGCATTGATGGACTTGGTATGATTATGACCAGGGATTATTCGGTATAATCATGACCGAAATGTGACGAATGATGTGGTAAAAGTCCTCAGTGGCCTGTAGTGTATTGATGGACAGTTTTTGGTATGATTATGACCAGGGATTATTCGGTATAGTCATGACCATTGATGATTTAATGAATATCCTTGGCCGTATTGCAGGGATGATTCGATGATGTGGTTTATTTATTAAGCTGAGTCTCAGCGATAAAAATTGATGAAAACATTTTTAAATCATAGAAGATAGTAGATTTTATGCTCTACTTGACTCTTCTAATGGATTGCTTATTTCGTTGAGTTAAACTTGATGTCTATTGTATTTTATCAATTTAACATTGTTGAAGACTAATGATAATTTATTCTGCATTATCTTAGTCATAATATTTCTTATTGGGCTAGTTGAGCTCACCCTTTCCTTCATTGTTCTTTTCAGGAAATGAGAATATAGCTGGGACAAGTCGGGGAACGGAGTGACGGTCCAGATGATAGCATTAGTAGTCCTCACTATTCTGTTAAATAGTGTGACAATAAATGTAATGAGGACTCCATTGAGTGTGGATATTGTCTAGATGACAATATTCTTATTAAGAGTCTCAGTTTATGTTTTGTTGTATTTTACATGACAGTTGTATTTGTATTTTTGTACCATGTATTTGGTGACTCAAGATGGGTGATGTATACTTGTTTTGGGGGCGTCACAACCTACCACAAAATCCATTGTGATATACTCCCATTTCCATTCTGGTATTTCCAATGGCTAAAGTAATCCACTTGGCCTTTGATGTTTTGCCTTTACTCTCTGACATGTCAAGCACTTTGCAAAGCATTCTACAACGTCTCTTTTCATATTTGGCCACCAAAAATATCGCCACAAATCTTGATACATCTTTGTACTTCCTGGATGAATCGAATATCTTGAGCTATGAGCTTTTGTTAAGATTTCTTCTTTAATACCCTGTACTGCTGGAACCCAAATTCGTCCCTCGATCTTAGCATTCCCTCAGTATCAAGCTTATACTTCACTTCTTTACCCTTGACCACACTTTCCTTTATTTTTCAGCATTATTCATCCTGCAGTTGAGCATTCTTCACCTTGTCCACCAAAGTTTGACTAGCTTCCATCTGGTACAATCTTTCATCATCTTCTTTTGGAAATTTGATTTCCAACTCTAGCACTGCCATTGCTGAAATGAGCTCCTCCTTATCGGTTAACAACTTTAACTTTTCTCGGCCTTTCCTACTCAAAGCATAATAATCTTTCATCAATTCCATCCATCTTCTTTGACGTATGTTTAGGTCCTTCTGTGTGAGAATATACTTCAGACTCTTATGGTCTGTGTAGATCTCATATTTTTCTCCATAGAGATAGTGTCTCCATATCTTCAGAGCAAATACTACTGCTGCTAACTCTAAATTTAGAGTCGGATACCCTTTCTCGTAGACTTTCAATTGCCTTGATGCATACGCAAATACTTTGTCGTTCTGCATAAGGACACAACCCAATCCTTTGTGTGAAGCATCATTATACACCACAAAATTTCCTGTATTATCTGGTAATGACAAGACAGGTGCCACACTGAGCCTCTTCTTTAATTCCATAAAACTTTCCTCACATTTTTCTATCCAAACCAATTTTACAGATTTTCTCGTCAAATTTGTTAACGGAATGGAAATCTTGGAAAAATCTTGAATAAACCGTCTGTAATACCCTGTCAATCCCAAGAAACTTCTCACTTCTGATGGAGTTCTTGGTTGTTCCCAATTTATCATGGATTCAACTTTTGATGGATCCACTGAAACTCCATCCTTGTCGATTACATGCCTAAGAAATTGTACACGTTCTAGCCAAAATTCACATTTAGAGAATTTCACGTACAACTTTTCTTTTCTTAGCGTTTCTAGTGTTAGACGTAAGTGTTCCGCATGTTCTTCTTGAGATTTAGAGTACACCAGTATGTCATCGATAAATACCACCATAAACTTGTCTAAAATTGGTTTAAACACCTTGTTCATCAAATCCATGAACACTGCAGGGGCGCTTGTCAAACCAAAAGACATTACCAGAAACTCGTAGTGTCCATATCGAGTTCTGAAAGCCGTCTTCGGTACATCCTCCTTTCTTACTTTCAGTTGGTGATACCCACTTCTCAAATCTATCTTTGAGAAATATCTAGCACCCTTCAATTGATCAAACAAGTCATCTATTCTTGGAAACGGATACTTGTTTTTAATTGTGACTTTGTTTAATTCCCTATAATCAATGCAAAGATGCATTGACCCATCTTTCTTTTTCACGAATAACATCGGCGTTCCCACGGTGATACGCATGGTTGAATATACTTCTTATCTAACAGTTCTTGCAGTTGAACCATAAGTTCCTTCATCTCGATCGAAGTCATTGTGTATGGGGCCTTCAATATCAGAGCGGTTCCTGGCGCTAAGTCGGTCATGAACTCGACCTCTCTGTCAGGCGGAAGTCCTGGCAAATCTTTTGGAAACACGTCTACAAAGTCCCTAACCACTGGTATTTCCTCCAGTTTCACACCCTTCTTCTTTTAAGTATCGACTATGTAGGCTAAGTACCCTACATAACCCTGACTCAACAATTTCTTTGCCTGCATAACCGTCAGACACCTTGCTTGTCTAGGCGATTTGTTACCATGGAGAACTACCTTTGACGGAGTTATAAGGTTTACACACTTCTTTTGGCAATCAATTATCGCTCCATAATTGAACAACCAATCCATTCCCAAAATAACATCAAACTCCCCAAGTTTTATCGGGATTAAATCTATATTCATAATATTCACCCTACAATTCTTGTATACAAACCTAACAGGAATCACTTCCCTATTCGCAATTTCTATGATTAAAGGGAAATTCAACTCTTCACTAGGTATTTCTAACTTCTTAGCAAACTCATCAGATATAAACGAGCAAGTAGCACCCGAATCAAATAATACATATGCATTTATATCATTGATTGGGATAATACCTAACACGACATCTTTTGATTACACCGCGTCCTGCACCGTCATGTTGAAGGTTTTGGTTGTGGGCTTATTTGATGACGTTGGTCCAGCAATAGTTAGTGTACCTCCACCAGCATTTCCCTTGCTTCCAGTTTCCTCACCAAATTTCTTCTTTGGACACTCACGAGCAAAATGATCCTTCGACTCGCAGGTGTAACAAGCATTCTTCTTGGGTTGATTGTAGTTTGGGGTAATGTGACCCTCCTTGCCACAGTTAAAGCATACCCGCTTCCCCCTTAAGCACATAGCCATGTGGAACTTCCCGCATGTAGCACATGCATCAATTTTCTTCTTCTGCTGGTTACCTTGCTGATTTCCAGCTCCCACATTTGCATTCCACTTTCTTTTCAAATTATTGTTACCATTTCCACCGTTACCACCACCATTCTTAGCTTCACCCTCATTCTTCTTTTTTCTTTGCTCTTGGTTGTGCTTTGTTACAGCCTCACCTCCACTCTCAGCGAGAATTGCTTTCTCAAGCACCGCCGCATACGTCTTTAACTGGAATAGTGAGACTCTGCTGTATAACCAAGGCTTCAGTCCCTGCTCAAATCTCATTGCCTTGCGCTCATCCGTATTCACTTGATATAGCGCAAACCATGCTAACTCATTGAACCTTGCTGCATATTCCGACACTGTCATTGTGCCCCATTTTAGCTCTAGAAACTACACTTCCATCTGATTCTTTGAGCTTTCTGGGAAATAGGTCTCAAAGAATATTTCCTTAAATCTATCCCAAGTCATTACCCCTTGACCTCCTCATTTTTTGGCTTGCCACCAATAACTAGCCTCTGCTTTCAACATGAATGTTGCAAAAGTAGTCTTCTGGTTATCCTCTACCCTAGCAGCATCGAAAAATTTATCTATCTCCATGATCTAGGTCTGTGCTTCAACCGAATTCATGGACCCACGGAACTCTGGTGGCCCAACCGCCTTGAAATCATTAAATGTTGCAGTTTGATTCTGTGGTTGATTCTGTAATGCTCCCATCAGTAGTGTTACAAATTGCTGAACTGGATTAGCCTCAGTATTGTTGTTATTGGTAGATCATTGTCGTGGTTGACGTCTTGGAGGCATTTTCTGTTAAAATATACTCATTAGATTCTATTCAATCTTTTAAGTATTACTACTTAATTTGCACACTATAAAAGATTATCACGTAACACATAACACTTTGAATAAAATAATACCTTTTAATCATTCATAACATTTTAGGAAACATAAGAACAATAGCATCACTGCTATTTACATTACTTCCCTGAACTTCAAAAGTTTTAGGATAAAATCATCATCATCACATCCCATTGGTTGTATCGTACCCGGGATTAACACCTTATTTACTCACTAATCACATAATCATTACATTTATGATGTCCTATTAAAATGTTGCATGCCTTACGACGTTCCTCTTCCATAATACGAAACATTATTCGACGATCTAAAATGTACAATGGCAGCATCTCGAACTGAATAGGATAACACATGACTCAATCTTGAGCTTTATTGATCACGGTGTTGAATACATTATTCATCTCTTCCATCTTGATCCTCTTTACTTATACCTCTCTCTCTGCCACCCTGGCTAATTGAAAAGTTTCCTCATATGCGTCTTCGGCTCTTACCCTCTTCTTAGATTCTTCTTTCAATTTATTCTCCAGCTCTGGAATCTTCTCTGTCAGTTGTTCGTTCTCTCTTTCAGTGTGGAGCAACTTCTCTTCAACATTATTAAGATGTTCATCTCGATCCTGAATCTTGTTGTTCTTCTACGCCATTGCGATCTGCTGTTCAGCTACTATCTCTTGCAACTCCTCGACGGTATCCTGGAGTTCCACATTGCGATCATATACCTCGTCATACATACGGGCAGCAATCGAGTTAAGTGGAAGCTCTTCCTCATCCTCATTTGACTGTGGCATCTCAATAGGGTGCTCCTCGTCCATCTCTATCTCATCATCCTCATCAGGTAAACCCTCCTGCTTAACCACTGTGACCAACAGAGTTGTTTCCCGTGGCAGTAGTTGTTCCCAAACCACCTGAATATCTTGAGGGTCCTCCTCTCTAGGCATCTGGGATCCTTCCTCCCTAGCCTGACTAGATTCTCCTACATTAGCCATCCTGACAACAAAATTTTAAATTTTAATTACTAATCATTACTACTAGACACTCACGAGCACATAGGTTGTAATCACACAAGCACATAAGTGTTTTATTACTTCTTTCTTAACGACTCGATAAGAGTTTATCACCTCTATCATTTCAAAGATTACTTCCTAAGGCTTTTCCCCACCTAAGGTTCATAACCTAAGGCTCTGATACCAACCTGTGAAACCCCCAAATCTAAGAACTTCATTCCCACAAGACTTGGTGTTCACTTTCCATTCATTTATATCTATCTACCCAAATATAATAAAATTAAATCAGAAATTCTCCCTTTAAAGGGTTACATCATTAATCAAAAGTCTTCTCAGGTTGTCTAACCTTAAACATCAATCAAGTGCGGAAATAAAATAATTACATCACATCATTAAATAAGAAGTCTATCATTCATGACAATAAATAAAATTACAAGTCTTCATCACTTGCACATTTTTCCCTTTCCTTCGCTAGTTGTAGGTTCGTCGACCTTCTCAACTTTAGCTGCAATGAGTGTATATATATGCAAGAGTTCGCAAATCAAATGCTCACTACATATAGCAATGAACCAACAAGAGAATAATAATTGCCAATGACTAGACTCATCAAAACTGAATGGGACTCTATCAACAATAACCATAAACTGAAATCAAGATATGAATTATATCTGAGGGTCATAAGACCATGAACTATTTCCATGGTTACAAGTAATCTTACAACTCTAACCTTAACAGTTATATTGTAGGGACTTCACCATGTATTATGTATTAGGGGGATCAGCTCTTCGTACCATGTATTGTGCACAAACATCTCAACGCATTGCGTATCCCCTATAATAGGGTTGTTCTTCTCAGTTTTAGAGTATAAGTCTGCACCAAAGAAAGTTTGGTTTGGATAAGTTTCAAGGGTAATTTAGAGTTTAACGACCATCAACTAAATGATTAGTTGAATCAACGAAGTTTGGTAACACTACAGTTGATCACTAACAACATAATAAGGAACAATGAATAATCTTAAGCTAATTAACTATATTTTGAACTCATACTTAGAAACAACTATAAAGCATAAGTATTGAATAACAATAAACCTTGCTTGAATAATATTAAGCTAGGGCTATGAATTATTGAATAAATATTATCTAATAGCAAGCTCAAAGTAAAACTTGCTCATTATGAGAATAACTCGTGTCAAGCAATTGAAATCAGACAATTCGACATTAGGAATTAGAATTCAAGAAATTGCATTCACAATACAAGAATGACATTAAAGAAACTTGTCTAACAATAAACAAGTTAGAATACATCAATAACTATTGGAATTCAAAACTTGTTCGAATAAAGTTAAAGTTATAGCTTGCTCAAATAATGATTAAGAATACAAGAATTTGCTTAATTAAAGTTTAGAGTAAGAAGCTTGCTCAATGTAAAAAGATAAGGTTTAGAAACTTGCCTCACGCATAACCTATAAATTACAACTCACGTTCACCTACACATTTTAGTGGAATCACAATATCTATTAGACATGTTAACATCCACTTCCAAAATAACACTCATTTCTAGCTAAACTTGTTAATTTAGTACAAGTCTTATGATACTATATAAATATCAGAAATTCCAAGTGTTAACCTTCACAACATTTATTTACAAATCCTCGTGTTCAATAAATCGCAACATGTCATTTTCATATTTTAATAATTTCTTATTGTTAGGTTTGTAATATTCATGTGCGCAATCAAATTGCAAAATAAGCAGAAGCGAGTAAAAATCAGAGTTTAAAAATTTTACAAACCATATACCTGGATCAACCTTTATGCATAATTATTAATTAAACGAAAAGATAAAGAATAAAATCATACCCTTGAAGATCGAGCTTCCTCAGGTACAAGTTCACCTCCAAATCCTTTCGCGTTCAACTTGAATCCACCGGGGTTTTGTTCCTTCCTTTGATCAACGTTAGCCACCCATATGTTTGGCCTCTAGAGGTGATCCACCAAGGAAAAATAAAGATTCAAGAAGATGGGTGTTATGGCTAACCCTAGTTTTCTATCTCTATAGAAAGGGTGTACTCTCCAATAAATTGGAATTATTACGTTGTTAAAGTCAACAACTCCCTCCACCCATAATAAGACTCCTCTTATTTATAGATGTGGGCAACCCACCTTAACAATTAAGGAATTGGGTTTATTTAATTAATTAAATTCTTTTAATTAATTAAGCTCCCTAATCTTATTAGGGATAATTAATTAAACTCCTTTAATTAATTTAACCTCCTAATCTTATTAGGAATAAATGAGAGTACTTATATTAAATTAATTCCTAAACTCTTTTAGAAATTAAAATAATAATAATTGTAATAATATTAATAAGACTCCTTTTATTAATTTATATTTAATATTTCTAAAATATTAAATAATAAATATTAAGCTATTTAATTTATTCTATCACCATAGATTAAATTAAATATATAATATTATATTATTACGATTATGCCATTAACTTCTTAAATAATTATTCTTCCTTTTATGGTGTGACCCTTTAGGTTCTCCATATTAAAACAGGTTGTGAATAAATCAATTAGAACAATTCTAATCTTATTTAAATAAATAAATTAAATAATTAATTTATTTAAATAAATAATATTTATTCTACAATAGGATAAGCTCTCCTAGCGATCAACGACTTTCGGATAATATAGATTTCAACATTAATCATTAAAGAACCTTTGAGTAAATAGTTCTGTACAATTCAATCCTTCCACCATACAATGTCCCAATTAAATATAAGACATGGAATTCTTTGTCAAGTCTTATTTTATTTAATTATATGTATTTCGATCCTTAAATGCACAACTCCAAATAATGCAAATTAGAAACTCCTTTCTAATTTCATTACGCTTAACGCCAAGGACTCTTTGGGTTGTCATTTATCGAATCACATAGGACATTTCTCTTCTTTATTAGAAGTGGTAGATTCTTTATTGATCATACATTATCTCCATATACAACTTATTATACCCAAGCATACCCTTTGATATACCCTAAGGGTCTTAAGGAATAAGTCAAAGTATAACTCATCATACAAGAAGATACTATGATGATCTCAAGTCCAAGGATCACTTGTACTACTATCACTACTGAGAATTCCTATTGACAGCAAATAAAACTCCATTAGGTATTCCTTAGCGAGCCACGTTCAAATGAACTTATTCTCTAATAAGCACCTACATACTTGCTTTAGTGTCTCCACACAAATGATCATGAGATCAATCATCCTCATCCGATGAGCAAGTTAAACGGCGTATGTACCAATCTATCCAGGATTCACTAATCCCCAATTTAGTAATCCAATGATTGGGAACTATTTTAGTTTTAAACTTTCTAAGAATTTAGATCTCATTAGAATGATCATCATCATTATTCTAAAAGCATTGCTTAAAACTATGGGTTTATCACATATTATAAAAAGCGACATCATGTAGATAATTAAAAGCCTTTAATAAATTAATACTTTTTATTAATAAATGAATAAGATTGTTACAAAGTATATGCTTTATCATCAAACATGATTGGCTTGTGTGCATACTACTTTCAATCTCCCACTTGCACTAAAGCCGATCGTCATGGTATCTTATACTCTTCTTCTCTAAGTGGCGATTATCCTGTTTGTTGGATAAGCTTTAGTTAATGGATATGTAATGTTGTTCATGAGAGTCCACTATCTCTATAGTGATTTCCCATCTTTCAATGATTCTAATAATCAAATGAAAGTGCCACAACACATGTTTAGATCCAAGATGAGACTAAGGAACTATTCTAGTTCTATAATGAACTTTTAATCCAAACAATCAACTTGCGACTTCATTTATAGCTATATACTTTGTCTTTATCACTAAACCGGCCAACTCTTTCTTTGTTTGGAACCTTTCAATTCTTTGCACCACTATTCAAGATAACGTTTTACCTTAAAGTGGATTTTTACGTCATCTTGGTGCATTTGAAAAACTTGAGTGCATTAAGCCCTCTAGTTTTAATTTAGACCCACCATGAATATGATCACATCCTTAGTCTTGGGTTCAAGCACTTTAAGATGTTTTTCACAGACTCATAGTGAACTTCTCCATAATATGACTGATCAACATCAGGTCTCGTACATTTCATTGCATGCATAATTGTCACTCATGCGACCTCTCTTTTCAGGAGTTTGTGGGGACTATTAAGAGAGATACACTCCATAGCTCATCGACATGAGACATCTCTTGTAGTTTGCCATGCTAAACGACTTTAGCATCAAATGAATATACGTTCCTTGGGTTAAGTCGAGCATCCTCTTAAATCTATCTATATAGATTTATATCCCCAATTAAGATACTCTTCCAAATCATTCATGGAGGAATGTTTAGACAACTTTATCTTTACTGATTGTAGCATTGGTATGTCATTCCTTATCCGTAGTATATCAACATGTAGTACTAGGAATGTCACGATGCTCCCACTGACCCTTTTGTACACACTAGGTTCATTCTTATTTTTGATAAAATCAAACTCTTTTGATTTGTTTCATCAAAATGAATGTTCCATTTTTGAGAATATTGCTTCAATCAATTTCTCTGAGTGTCTACAACTCTTAACTCATCGTATGTAACTGGATCATCATCTTCTATGATCGTACCTCATCATCATCATCTATGATGAATCCATACCTCCTAGGTATCTTGGTATTATATTCGATTTCTGATTCGGTTTGTGGTATAATAGGTTACATCTCTGAGTTCCTCTTATTTGACTTATAGTGTTTTGTGGTTCTTGAACTTTTCAAGATCTATTATCCTCCCACTAGCCCTTCAATGATAAACGCCTTTATCTTAGAAGCGCGTGTTTTCGTAACAAACACCTTTTGCTAAGTAGAATTATAGAACATATAACCTAAACTTACTTTAGGATGTCCCACAAATCGACACTTGTCAAATCTTGTCCCAAGCTTATCCTTTTGAAACCTTTTCACATAAGTTGGAACCCCTTATCTTAACATACTTAAGATTAGGAATCCTCCCTCATCCATAACTTTTATGGAGTCTTGGGGCGGATTTTGAGGTTACCATTTTCGTAGATATGCGACCATTTCTAGGACATTATCCCGGAAGGATCTTTGGAATGTCAAGTAAAATCATTATGGACCGTACCATGTCCAACAAGGTGCGATTTTTATTCGAGATACATCAATCAATTATTGCGTATCGTGGTGTGTCCATTATGAGAAAACCATTTGAGATGATCTAGAAACTTATTGCACAAGTATTTATTCCTTGATCTAATCAAAGAATCTTAATACTTTGCCAATTTGTTTCACTTACGAATTCTTTGAACCTTTCAAATAATTCACACTTGTATTTCAACAAATACATACATTCAACTCTTTGAATGATCATCTCCTTTTCTTATACTAATTTGTTCAATATGCAAAATTATTTTCATGTAAGTCAAGTATACAAAATTTATTAAGTAATATTCGATTCTATACAAAACATTATTATTATAAATAGAACAACAATTGTTCTTAATTATAATAACAAAAATTTCATTGTCCAACAATAAAATGGAAATAATATTTTTAACAAGAACTGGAATACAATAACAACTTATTGACTTAATAGATTTACCCATAGGCATTACTAAACTATAAGTTTCTATGGCTAATATAGCAACCTTTGCTACATTTCCCGCACATAGGATTACTTATATTTGTTTAGCTTTCCACTTCTGCTTGGTCCCTTCATAAATCTATATTTATGATAACCAAAGTCGGTATCCAATACCCAAGTAGAACCTTGACTTAAAGAAAAATTTATTTCAATCATGAACAAAAAGCGTATGTAAAGAAACTTCACTAAGCTTCTTTGGTTAGCCTCTGCAAGATGCTTCTTGCAGTTTCTTTCCGATGTCGGGCTTATTGCGGTGGAAGCAACTCCTTTGCTATCCGTCATCAGTTTTGTTCTTATTATCCTTTGTTTACGCCTTTCTATTTACCTTCTTTGAATCGTTCTTCTTTTCAGAAGATCCTTTGGCCCCTACCAGTAAGACTTGATCTTTCTTGGTTGGAAAGTGACTCTCAATATTTTTCAATATGTTAAGCAAATCAGCGAGGCTGATATCTAGCTTGTTCATATGAAAAATTCACAACAATTGTGAAAAGATTCCGGGAGTGAGTGCACGATCAAATCTTGGCTCAACTCTCCATCCATGACAAAACTCGTTGTCCTAATTGATCAATCAAATTGATAATGTTAAGGACCTTTTGTATGTACTATAGTGCCATTGGCCATTCTAGATTGGAAGAGCTCCTTAGATATCTGATATCTATCAGTCCTACTTTTCTCACCATCAACTACTTGATGTGCAGGAATATAGTAGAAGCATCCATAGTTTCATCTTGTATTTGAAGCTCGTTACTCATAGATGCGAGCATGATGCATTGAGCCAACTGTGCATCATCTTGCCACTTTCTTAAAGTAGCAATCTCTTCCTCAGAGGCATTGTCTGCAACCATTGCAGGGATAGACGTATTAAGGACATAAGATAACTTTCCATCCATGAGAACTATTCTCAAATTTCTTAACCAATCCGTTTAATTTGGTCTAGTTAATTTAGCATCTAATATGCTACGCAGTGATAGTAATTTAGACATTGTAAAATTCTGTAAATGAATTTGTAATTAACAACATTTTAACATACATTCTTTTATTAATTACCAAAATAAATTAGGTCTTGTTTTAAATTGGTATCTCCCACTATTTTCTTCAAACTATATTACCCTCACTTATATAGTTGGCAAAATCTAATTAAAGATTTGCTAGTGAGAATAAGGATCCCATTTCAAATGTATATAGCCTTGTGGTGACACAACAAACTATATATAAATAAATAGGTAGACAACTTTTGTCAATTACATCAACTATGCAACTCCTTTTCTTTTGCCTCTTAGATTATTTTGATCAAGTGGTGGCACATTCGAATCAAAATTATCCAAGTTAAGTCCAAACCTAGCACTCCATATATTCAAAAAGAAAAATATCATCCTTGTGGTGACACAACAAAACAATATTGTTCAATTTTCTTTATAAGCATCAAATGTGATAAATTAACATCTTAAATACTTAATACTTGCCTTGTGGTGACACAACAAACTCATATTAAATATTTAATACTCTATTAATTTTATCATGCTAGAAAGGCGGACGTTCGATATTCCAAATATCTTTGAAGCGCTTAGGACTTAATATAAAATTATGAGGGGTTTGTTATTAATTTGTCTCATCTTGTTTAAGCGCAGCATTTTACATATATATATAAAATACGTGTCATATTAATTAACATGCGAAGCATGTTTTCATAATATATAATATATATAGTATAAGCATGCACATATAGAATACTATATTCTACCGGATTGATTATGGACTTTTATTCTAGTTTGGTTCACTAGAGCCACCAAGTGACCAAAAGGTCAAACCCTTAGGGTGCAAGAAATAATATTTAAATATAACTATTACATTTAAAACGGGCTCTATTACAAGCGGGTCTTCAAGCGCTCCTTGCTCCTTTGATCTCTAATTCTTCAAAAATTAATTCTAACTATTCCTATTACAAAACTATTTAAAATAAATAGAAACCTTGATCGTGATCGAGGGAAGTACATAGGAGGAGATAGAATTTACATTAAGAAAAATTAGAGAAGGCGAGTCTGTGCAGACCCCATTTAATAAAACCCATACATTCATGCATCCAACTAAAATAAAATCCAATCGCATTGGTCGATAGTCCATAATCAATCCCATTTATTATCATACACATCATCATACGCATCAATAAATAACATTCATCCTATGAATAATAAACATTTAATATATATATTGATATCATTTAATAGGCAAATTTAGTTAGTATAAAATCTATTTTTGAATCAAAATAAACTCCTTTATTTTAATCCAAATTTAAATCAAAATAAAACTATTTTATTTTAATTTATTCAATTTTGAATAAAATAAACTATTTTATTTTAATCAAAATCATTAATCAAAATAAACTCCTTTATTTTAATTAATTATGGAATCCAATTCCATGTAAAAAAAATCTTTAATTGAAGGAAACACGGATATTCTTTCCTATTCACAAATAAACTCTTTTATTTTGAATAATATGAAATCTTATTTCATATTTAAATAAACTCCTTTTATTTAAGGAAACATGGATTCTCTTTCCTATTCACAAATAAACTCTTTTATTTTGAATAATATGAAATCTTATTTCATATCTAAACAAACTCCTTTATTTAAGGAAAGATGGATTTACTTCCCTATTCACAAATAAACTCCTTTATTTTAGGAAAAATAAAATCCAATTTCAACTCCAATTAGTTATTATAGAATCCAATTCCAACTCTAATTAGTTAGCATGAAATTCAATTTTAAAATTAAAATAACCTTTTTATTTTAAGATTAAAATAAACTTTTATTTTAAAATTAAAATAAACTTTTATTTTAATAATAAAATAATTAAGAATATATATATATATATATATATATATATATATATATATATATATATATATAGTTATATAACTTATTCTACTATATATATATATATATATATATATATATATATATATATATATATCCGAAAGTTCCTTTCAAAAAAAAAAAGCATTCCATGCAATCAGGAAAATTAAAAAAAAAATATTCGGCAGAACAAATTAAAGCAATCTCGATTTCCGTGCATCCCTTAAAAAGAAAATAACTTCTGGCATGTTTTGGGTCACGGTTTTCAAAAAAAAAAACGACGGATTTTTTTTTTTTTTTTTTTAATAAATTTTATACAATAAAATTATGCCCAATTAAATTGTTCTTAATTGTTTAATTTATTTATTTAAATAAGATTAGAATTGTTCTAATTGATTTATTCACAACCGGTTTAATATGGAGAACCTAAAGGGTCACACCATAAAAGGAAGAATAATTATTTAAGAAGTTAATGGCATAATCGTAATAATATGTTATGTATATTTAATTTAATCTATGGTGATAGAATAAATTAAATAACTTAATATTTATTATTTAATATTTTAGAAATAGTAAATATAAATTAATAAGAGGAGTCTTATTAATATTATTACAATTATTATTATTTTAATTTCTAAAAGAGTTTAGGAATTAATTTAATATAAGTACTCTCATTTATTCCTAATTGGATTAGGAAGGAAAATTAGTTAAAGTAGTTTAATTAATTATCCCTAATAAGATTAGGGAGCTTAATTAATTAAAAGAATTTAATTAATTAAATAAATCCAAATTCCTTAATTGTTAAGGTGAGTTGCCCACATCTATAAATAAGAGGAGTCTTATTATGGGTGAGGTGGTTGTTGACTTTCACAACATACGTAATAATTCCAATTTGTTGGAGAATACGCCCTTTTTCTATACAGATAGGAAAAACTAGGGTTTGAGCCAATACACCATCTTCTTGAATCTTTTTCTTTCTTGGTGGATCACCTCTAGAGGCCAAACGCTTGGGTGGCTAACGTTGATCAAAGGAAGGAACCAAACCCGGTTGATTCAAGTTGAATGCGAAAAGGATTGGAGGTGAACTTGCACGAGGAAGCTTTCGGATCTTCAAGGGTATGTTTGTTCTTCATATCTTTTCGTTTAATTAATAATTGTGCATAAAGGGTGATCCGGGTATATGGTTTGTAAAATTTTTAAAACTCTGAATTTTACACGCTTCCGCATTATTTTGCAATTTGATTGCGTTCATGAATATTACAAACCTAACAGTGGCATCAGAGCCAAACCTTTATGCGAATTATTAATTGTTCAGATTTAATATGTATATTGTATGTGTTTAGAACAATTTAATTGGGCATAATTTTGTTGTATAAAATTTAATAAAAAAAACATGGGTCGGTTTTCTTTATTTTACCGGATTCACGTGCCACATATATATATTATATATAAAACATATAAAACATCCTGCCACATTTTTTTTGAAAAAGTTAAGGGAAGCAGGAGCAGGAATCATGAAGTAATATATATATATATATATATATATATATATATATATATATATAAAATAAAACGTTTTTTATATATATATATAGTAACTAATATATGATATATATATATATATATATATATATATATTATTCTTAATAATTTTATAATTAAAATAAAAGTTTATTTTAATCTTAAAATAAAAGGTTTATTTTAATATTAAAATAAAAGAGTTTATTTTAATTTTAAAATTGAATATTATATATATATAATTATTTTAATCTTAAAATAAAAGTTTATTTTAATTTTAAAATAAAAGGTTTATTTTAATCTTAAAATAAAAAGGTTTATTTTAATCTTAAAATAAAAGGTTTATTTTAATTTTAAAATTAGATTTCATGCTAACTAATTAGAGTTGGAATTGGATTCCATGATAACTAATTAGAGTTGAAATTAGATTATATGTTTCCTTAAATAAAGGAGTTTATTTAGATATGAAATAAGATTTCATATTATTCAAAAATAAAAGAGTTTATTTGTGAATAGGAAAGTGAATCCATGTTTCCTTAAATAAAGGAGTTTATTTAGATATGAAATATGATTTCATATTGTTATTCAAAATAAAGGAGTTTATTTGTGAATAGGAAAAAGAATCCATGTTTCCTTAAATAAAGGAGTATATTTAAATATGAAATAAGATTTCATATTATTCAAAATAAAGGAGTTTATTTGTGAATAGGAAAAGAATTAGTGTTTCCTTTAATAATTTTTTTTACATGGAATTGGATTAGTAATTAATTAAAATAAAAGAGTTTATTTTGATTAAAGATTTTGATTAAAATAAAATAGTTTATTTTATTCAAAATTAGATAAATTAAAATAAAATAGTTTTATTTTGATTTAAATTTGGATTAAAATAAAGGAGTTTATTTTAATTCAAAATTAGATTTTATACTAACTAAATTTGCCCATTAAATGATATCAATATATATATTAAATGTTTATTATTCATAAGATGAATGTTATTTATTGATGCATATGGTGATGTGTATGATAATAAATGGGATTGATTATGGACTATTGACCAATGTGATTGAATTTTATTTTAGTTGGATGCATGAATGTATGGGTTTTATTAAATGGGGTCTGCGTACCTCGTCTTCTCTAATTTTTCTTAATATAAATTCTATCTCCCTCCTATGTACTTCCCCTTGACTGCTGATCAAGGTTTCTATTTATTTTATATAATTTTGTAATAGGAATAGTTAGAATTAATTTTGAAGAATTGGAGATCAAGGAGCAAGGAGCGCTTGAAGACCCGTTTGTAATGGAGCCCGGGTTTAAATGTAATAGTTATATTTAAATATTATTTCTTGCAACCCTAGGGTTTGACCTTTTGGTTCACTTGGTGGCTCTAGTGAACCAAACTAGAATAAAAGTCCATAATCAATCCAGGTAGAATATAGTATTCTATATGTGCATGCTTATACTATATATATTATGTATTATGCAAACATGCTTCGCATGTTCATTAATATGACGCGTATTTTATATATATATGTGTGTGCATGCGCGCTAAACAAGATGAGACAAATTAATAACAAACCCCTCAATTTTTTATATTAAGTCCTAAACGTTCAAAGATATTTAGAATATCGAACGTCGCCTTCTAGCATGATAAAATTAATAGAGTATTAAATATTTAATATGAGTTTGTTGTGTCACCACAAGGCAAGTATTAAGTATTTAAGATGTTAATTTATCCCATTTGATGCTTATAAAGAAAATTGAACAATATTGTTTTGTTGTGTCACCACAAGGATGATATTTTCTTTTTGAATATATGGAGTGCTATCCTATGTCCATGTCGCCTATCCTCGCAATGGTTGCAGCATAATGCCTCCGAGGAAGAGATTGCTACTTTTAGAAAGTGGCAAGATGATGCACTGATTGGCTCAATGCATCATGCTCGCATCCATGAGTAACGAGCTTGGCCACAAGATGAAACTATGAATGCTTCTACTATATTCCTGCACATCAAGTAGTTGATGGTGAGGAAAGTAGAGCTGATAGATATCAGATATCTAAGGAGCTATTCCGATCTAGAATGGCCAATGACACTATAGTACAGACAAAAGGTTCTTAACATAATCAATTAGATTGATCAATTAGGACAACTGGTTTTGTCATGGATGGAGAGTTGAGCCAAGATTTGATCTTACACTCACTCCGGACTCCTTTCACAATTGTTGTGAATTTTTCATATGAACAAGCTAGATATCGCCTCATTGATTTGCTTAACATATTGAAAAATGTTGAGAGTCACTTTCAACCAAGAAAGATCAAGTCTTCTTGGTAGGGGCCAAAGGATCTTACGAAAAGAAGAACGATTCAAAAAGGTAAATAGAAAGGCATAAACAAAGGATAATAAGAACAAAAGCGATCACGGATAGCAAATGAGTTTGCTTCCATCGCTATAAGCACTCGACATTGGAAAGAAAGCGCAAGAAGCATCTTGCAGAGGCTAACCAAAGAAGCTTAGTGAAGTTTTGGTTATAAATACAAATTTGTTCATGATTTAAAATAATTTTTTCTTTAAGTCGAGGTTCTACTTGGGTATTGGATACCGACTTTGGTTATCATAAATATAGATTTATGAAGGACCAAGCGTAAGTAGAAACTTAAACAAAGATAAGTAATCCTATGTGTGGAAAATGAAAGCAAACGTTCTTTGCATTAGCTATAGAAACTTATAGTTTAGCACGCTGCCTAAGCAAATCTATTAAGTCAAAAAAAGTTGTTATTGTATTCCAATTCTTGTTAGAAACATTATTTCCATTTTATTGTTGGACAATGAAATCTTTGGTATTATAATTAAGAACAATTGTTGTTCTATTTATAATAATAATGTTTTGTATAGAATGGAATATTACTTAATAAATTTTGTATACTTGACTTACATGAAAATAATTTTGCATATTGAACAAATTAGTATAAGAAAAGGAGATGATCATTCAAAGAGTTGAATGTGTATTTCTTTGAAATACAAGTATGAATTATTTGAAAGGTTCAAAGAATTGTAAGTGAAACAAATTGACAATGTATTAAGATTCTTTGATTAGATCAAGGAATAAATACTTGTGAAATAAGTTTCTAGATCATCTTAAATGGTTTTCTCATAATGGACGCCCTCGTCACTTAATAATTGATTGATGTATCTAAAAGGAAAAATTGTACCTTGTTGGACATGGTACGGTCCATAATGATTTTACCGACATTCCAAAGATCCTTCAGGGTCATGTCCTAGAAATGGTCGCATATCTACAAAAAGGTAACCTCAAAATCCCGCCCCAAGACTCCATAAAAGTTATGGACGGGAGGACTCTAATCTTAAGTATGTTAAGATAAGGGTTATCCAACTTATGTGAAAAGGTTTCAAAGGATAAGCTTGGGACAAAATTTGACATATACTGATTTGTGGGACATCCTAAAGTAAGTTTAGGGTATATGTTCTATAATTCTACTTAGAAAAAGGTGTTTGTTACGAAAACACGCCTTCTAAGATAAAGGTGTTTATCATTGAAGGGCTAGTGGGAGAATAATAGATCTTAAAGAGTTCAAGAACCACAAAACACTATAAGTCAAATAAGAGGAACACGTAGATGAAATTCTATTATACCACAACCGAATCGTAATTCGGAATAGTATCAAGAAGATACGGGAGGTATGGATTCATCATAGATGATGATGATGAGGTACACATCATAGAAGATGATGATCCGATTACATACGATGAGGTAAGCGTTATGACACTCGAGAGAAATGGATTGAAGCAAGTTTCTCAAATATGGAACATTCATTTTGATGAGGCAATCAAAAGAGTTTGATTTTATCAAAAATAAGAATGAACCTAGTGTGTACAAAAGGGTCTGTGGGAGCATCGTGACATTCCTAGTACTATATGTTGATATACTACGGATAAGGAATGACATACCAATGCTACAATCAGTAAAGATAAAGTTGTCTAATCATTCCTCCATGAATGATTTGGAAGAGTATCATAATTGGGGATATAAATATATATAGATAGATTTAAGAGGATGCTCGACTTAACCCAAGGAACGTATATTCATTTGATGCTAAAGTCGTTTAGCATGGCAAACTCCAAGAGATGTCTCATGTCGATGAGCTATGGAGTGTATCTCTCTTAAAAGTCCCCACAGACTTCTGAAAAGAGAGGTCGCATGAGTGACAATCATGTATGCAATGAAATGTACGAGACCTGATGTTGATCAGTTATATTATGGAGAAGTTCACTATGAGTCAGTGAAAAACATCTTAAAGTGCTTAACCGGCACTAAGGATGTGATCATATTCATGGTGGGTCTAAATTAAAACTAGAGGGCTTAACAGACTCAAGTTTTTCAGACAGACCAAGATGACAGAAAAATCCACTTTAAGGTAAAGCGTTATCTTGAACAGTGGTGCAGTGAATTGGAAAGGTTCCAAACAGCAAAGAGTTGCTGGTTTAGTGATAAAGACAAAGTATATAGCTATAAATGAAGCTGCAAGTTGATTGTTTGGATTAAAAGTTCATTATAGAACTAGGAATAGTTCCTAAGTCTCATCTTGGATCTAAACATGTGTTGTGGCACTTTCATTTGATTATTAGAATCATTGAAAGATGGGAAATCACTATAGAGATAGTGGACTCTCATGAACAACATTACATATCCATTAACTAAAGCTTATCCAACAGCAGGATAATCGTCACTTAGAGAAGAAGAGTATGAGATACCATGACGATTGGCTTTAGTGCAAGTGGGAGATTGAAAGTAATATGCACACAAGCCAATTATATTTGATGATAAAGCATATACTTTGTAACAATCTTATTCATTTATTAATAAAAAGTATTAATTTATTAAAGGCTTTTAATTATCTACATGATGCTGTTTTATAATATGTGATAAACCCATAGTTTTAAGCAATGCTTTTAGAATAATGATGATGATCATTCTAATGAGATCTAAATTCTTAGAAAGCTTAAAACTAAAATAGTTCCCAATCATTGGATTACTAAATTGGGGATTAGTGAATCCGGATAGATTGGTACATACGTTGCTTGCTCATTGGATGAGGATGATTGATCTCATGATCATTTGTGTGGAGACACTAAAGCAAGTATGTAGGTGCTTATTGGAGAATAAGTTCATTGAACGTGGCTCGCTAAGGAATACCTAATGGAGTTTTTACTTGTCATCAATAGGAATTCTCAGTAGTGATAGTAGTACAAGTGATCCTTGGGCTTGAGATCATCATAGTATCTTGTGTATGATGAGTTATACCTTGACTTATTCCTTAAGACCCTTAGGGTATATCAAAGGGTATGCTTGGGTATAATAAGTTGTACATGGAGATAATGTATGATCAATAAAGAATCTACCACTTCTATTAAAAGAAGAGAAATGTCCTATGTGATTCGATGAATGACAACCCAGTAGTCCTTGGCCAAGGCAGAATGAAATTAGAAAGGAATTTCTAATTTGCATTATTTGGAGTTGTGCATTTAAGGATCGAAATACATATAATTAAATAAAATAAGACTTGACAGTAATTCCATGTCTTATATTTAATTGGGACATTGTATGGTGGAAGGATTGAATTATACAGTAACTATTTACTCAAAGGTTCTTTAATGATTAATGTTGAAATCTATATTATCTAGAAAGTCGTTGATCGCTAGGGAGGCTTATCCCTATTGTAGAATAAATATTATTTATTTATATATAGTTTGTTGTGTCACCACAAGGCTATATACATTTGAAATGGGATCCTTATTCTCACTAGCAGATCTTTAATTAGATTTTGCCGAACTATATATATTGAGGGTAATATAGTTTGAAGAAAATAGTGGGAGATACCAATTTAAAACAAGACCTAATTTATTTTGGTAATTAATAAAAGAATGTATGTTAAAATGTTGTTAATTACAAATTCATTTATAGAATTTTACAATGTCTAAATCACTATCACTGCGTAGCATATTAGATGTTAAATTAACCGGACCGAATTAAACGGATTGGTTAAGGAAATTGAGAAAAGTTCTCATGGCTGAAATGTTATCTTATGTCCTTAATACGCCTATCCATGCAATTGTTGTAGAAAATGCCTCTGAGGAAGAGATTGCTACATTTAGAAAATGCAACAGTTTGCTCAATGCATCATGCTCGCATCCATGAGTAACGAGCTTCAGCGTCAGCATGAAACTATGGATGCTCCTACTATATTCCTGCACATCAAGTAGTTGATGGTGAAGAAAGTAGGACTGATAGATATCAGATATCTAAGGAGCTCTTCCGATCTAGAATAACCGATGACACTATAGTACAGACAAAAGTTCTTAATATAATCAATTTGATTGATCAATTTGGACAACTGGTTATTTCATGGATGGAGAGTTGAGCCAAGATTTGATCTTGCACTCACTCCCGGACTCCTTTCACAATTGTTGTGAATTTTTCATATGAACAAGCTAGATATCAGCTTCGCTGATTTGCTTAACATGTTGAAAAATATTGAGAGTCACTTTCCAACCAAGAAAGACCATGTCTTACTTGTAGGGGCCAAAGGATCTTCTGAAAAAGAAGAATGATTCAAAGAAGGTAAACAGAAAGGCGTAAATAAAGGATAATAAGAACAAAACTGATATGGATAGCAAAGGAGTTTGCTTCCACTGCAATAAGCCTAGACACTGGAAAGAAACTGCGAGAAGTATCTTGCAGAGGCTAACCAAAGAAACTTATTGAAGTTTTGGTTACAAATGCAAATTTGTTCATGATTTAAAATAAATTTTTCTTTAAGTCAAGGTTCTACTTGGGTATTGGATACCGACTTTGGTTATCATAAATATAGATTTATAAAGGGACCAAGCAGAAGTAGAAAGCTAAACAAATATAAGTAATCCTATGTGCGGGAAATGTAGCAAAGGTTGCCACATTAGCCATAGAAACTTATAGTTTAGCAATGCCTACGGGCAAATCTATTAAGTTAATAAGTTGTTATTGTATTCCAATTCTTGTTAGAAACATTATTTCTATTTTATTGTTGGACAATGAAATCTTTGGTATTATAATTAAGAACAATTGTTGTTCTATTTATAATAATAATGTTTTATATAGAACCGGAATATTACTTAATTGATTTTGTATACTTGACTTACGTGAAAAATAATTTTGCAAATTGAACAAACTAGAACAAGAAAAAGGAGATGATCATTCAAAGAGTTGAATGTGTGTATTTGTTGAAATACAAGTGTGAATTATTTAAAAGGTTCAAAGAATTCAGAAGTGAAACAAATTGGCAAAGTATTAAGATTCTTTGATTGGATCAAGGAATAAATACTTGTGCAATAAGTTTCTAGATCATCTCAAATGGTTTTCTCATAATGGACACATCCTGATACGCAATAATTGATTGATGTATCTAAATGAAAAATCGTACCTTGTTGGACATGGTGCGGTCCATAATGATTTTACCGACATTCCAAAGATCCTTACGGGATAATGTCACAGAAATGGTCGATATCTACGAAAATGGTAACCTCAAAATTCTACCCCAAGACTCCATAAAAGTTATGGATTGGGAGGATTCCTAATCTTAAGTATGTTAAGATAAGGGTTGTCCAACTTATGTGAAAAGGTTTCAAAGGATAAGCTTGGGACAAGATTTTATAAGTGTCGATTTGTGGGACATCCTAAAGTAAGTTTAGGATATATGTTCTATAATCTTAGTTAGCAAAAAGGTGTTTGTTACAAAAACACGCCTTCTAAGATAAAGATGTTTATCATTGAAGGGGCTAGTGGGAGGATTATAGATCTTGAAGAGTTCATGATCCACAAAACACTATAAGTCAAATAAGAGGAACCCGTAGATGTACTGTTCTACCATTCACAAATCAATCGATAACGGAATAGTAATAGAAGATACTTGGGAGGTATGGATTCATCATAGATGATGATGATGAGGTATAGATCATAGAAGTTGATGATCCAGTTACATACGATGAGGTAAGTGTTGTAGACACTCAGAGAAATGGATTGAAGCAAGTTTCTCAAATATGGAACATTCGTTTTGATGAGGCAATCAAAAGAGTTTGATTTTATCAAAATAAGAATGAACCTAGTGTGTGTACAAAAGGGGGTCAAATTGGAGCATCGTGACATTCCTAGTACTATATGTTGATATACTACGGATAAGGAATGACATACCAATGCTACAATCAGTAAAGATAAAGTTGTCTAAACATTCCTCCATGAATGATTTGGAAGAGTATCTTAATTGGGGATATAAATCTATATAGATAGATTTAAGAGGATGCTCGACTTAACCCAAGGAACGTATATTCATTTGATGCTAAAGTCGTTTAGCATGGCAAACTCCAAGAGATGTCTCATGTCGATGAGCTATGGAGTGTATCTCTCTTAATAGTCCCCACAGACTCCTGAAAAGAGAGGTCGCATGAGTGACAATCATGTATGCAATGAAATGTACGAGACCTGATGTTGATCAGTTATATTATGGAGAAGTTCACTATGAGTCAGTGAAAAACATCTTAAAGTGCTTAACCGGCACTAAGGATGTGATCATATTCATGGTGGATCTAAATTAAAACTAGAGGGCTTAACAGACTCAAGTTTTTCAAACAGACCAAGATGACAGAAAAATCCACTTTAAGGTAAAGCGTTATCTTGAACAGTGGTGCAGTGAATTGGAAAGGTTCCAAACAGCAAAGAGTTGTTGGTTTAGTGATAAAGACAAAGTATATAGCTATAAATGAAGCTGCAAGTTAATTGTTTGGATTAAAAGTTCATTACTGTAACTAGGAATAGTTCTAAGTCTCATCTTGGATCTAAACATGTGTTGTGGCACTTTCATTTGATTATTAGAATCATTGAAAGATGGGAAATCACTATAGAGATAGTGGACTCTCATGAACAACATTACATATCCATTAACTAAAGCTTATCCAACAGCAGGATAATCGTCACTTAGAGAAGAAGAGTATGAGATATCATGACGATTGGCTTTAGTGCAAGTGGGAGATTGAAAGTAGTATGCACACAAGCCAATTATATTTGATGATAAAGCATATACTTTGTAACAATCTTATTCATTTATTAATAAAAAGTATTAATTTATTAAAGGCTTTTAATTATCTACATGATGCTGTTTTATAATATGTGATAAACCCATAGTTTTAAGCAATGCTTTTAGAATAATGATGATGATCATTCTAATGAGATCTAAATTCTTAGAAAGCTTAAAACTAAAATAGTTCCCAATCGTTGGATTACTAAATTGGGATTAGTGAATCCAGGATAGATTGGTAGATACGTTAACTTGCTTTCAATGGATGAGGATGATTGATCTCACGATCATTTGTGTGGAGACACTAAAGCAAGTATGTAGGTGCTTATTGGAGAATAAGTTCTTTGAGCGTGGCTCGCTAAGGAATACCTAATGGAGTTTTATTTGCCTGTCAATAGGAATTATTGTAGTGATAGTAGTACAAGTAATCCTTGGACTTGAGATCATCATAGTATCTTGTGTATGATGAGTTATACTTTGACTTATTCCTTAAGACCCTTAGGGTATATCAAAGGTATGCTTGGGTATAACAAGTTGTACATGGAGATAATATATGATCAATAAAGAATCTACCACTTCTAATAAAAGAAGAGAAATGTCCTATGTGATTCGATAAATGACAACCCAAGAGTCCTTGGTTAAGGCGTAATGAAATTAGAAAGGAGTTTCTAATTTGCATTATTTGGAGTTGTGCATTTAAGGATCGAAATACATATAATTAAATAAAATAAGACTTGTGATAATTCCATGTCTTATATTTAATTGGGACATTGTATGGTGGAAGGATTGAATTATACGGTAACTATTTACTCAAAGGTTCTTTTATGATTAATGTTGAAATCTATATTATACGGAAAGTCGTTGATCGCTAGGGAGGCTTATCCCTATTGTAGAATAAATATTATTTATTTAAATAAATTAATTATTTAATTTATTTATTTAAATAAGATTAGAATTATTCTAATTGATTTATTCACAACTTGGGTTTAATATGGAGAACCTAAAGGGTCACACCATAAAAGGAAGAATAATTATTTAAGAAGTTAATGGCATAATCGTAATAATATGTTATGTATATTTAATTTAAACTATGGTGATAGAATAAATTAAATAGCTTAATATTTATTATTTAATATTTTAGAAATATTAAATATAAATTAATAAGAGGAGTCTTATTAATATTATTACAATTATTATTATTATTATTTTAATTTCTAAAAGAGTTTAGGAATTAATTTAATATAAGTACTCTCATTTATTCCTAATTGGATTAGGAAGGAAAATTAGTTAAAGGAGTTTAATTAATTATCCCTAATAAGATTAGGGAGCCCCTTTAATTAAAAGGGTTTAATTAAATAATACCTTATTTAAAATAGGGTTACTTGATATCTTTATAAGAGGAGTCTTATATCAGATATTAAGACTACGTTATAATTCCAATGGTTGGAGAGTACGCTCCTCTTCTATAGAGATAGAAGAACTAGGGTTTAGCCAACCACCCATCTTCTTGAATCCTTCTTCTTCCTTGGTAGATCACCTCTAGAGGCCAAACACTTGGGTGGCTAACGTTGATCAAAGGAAGGAACCTAACCCGGTGAATTCAAGTTGAATGCGAAAGGATTTGGAGGTGAACTTGTACCTGAGGAAGCTTGATCTTCAAGGGTATGATTTTATTCTTTATCTTTTCGTTTAATTAATAATTGTGCATAAAGGGTGATCCGGGTATATGGTTTGTAAAATTTTAAAACTCTGATTTTTACACGTTTCCGCTTATTTTTGCAATTTGATTGCGTTCATGAATATTACAAACCTAACAAAACTCGGAGTCGTAGAGTCTACTAATGTTAAAGCCAATTCAAGAATCGTAGACTGCACTCAGAATCGTAGAGTCTACTGATCGTATCAAAGGCAGAGATCGTAGTCGAACAAGATCAGATGAAGATAACAAGCATAACGACAGAACTCGTAGTATCAAGATCTGATCTCAAAGTTGGAGTGTCTGCACAGCCGAAGCTGAATCGTTGAGTGCAGAGCTAAGACCTTAACAGATGTGCTCACAAGGCCAAAGTAGAATCGTAGAGCAAACACGATTCTCAATAATTGAGTACTCCCAGAATATCCAAAGGAATAAAGCCTCTGATTGGTAATGCAAAGATACATCTCACATGAAGGAAGCCAGAGAGCACTCAACGAATGGCATGCAAGCTAATAGAAGATCTAAGCATCAACAAAATCAGCATCCAGATTGAGTTAAGAAGCCATTCAAGGTAAAGTCCTCCACAAGATGATCATAAGAAGACTTCAGTAACTGACTAAGGAAAGTTAGCATATGCAGTGGCTGTCAAGAAGAAACATGACAACGATCCTAAAAGTAACCAGGATCGTAGTGTTTGCTAAACAAATAAGAAACTGATGGAGTATACACAAAGATACTAGTCTGCCTCTGAATAACAAGGCTAAAGTGATTAAGCATTGGCTCAGTCCATTGATGATAAGTGAATGGGAGATCACAAGGAGAAAGCGAGCTGGACACGCTACAAATCTGAAGTGTCTTGCTATTCTGAAGAGGCCAGAGCAAGAAGTCGAGCCATCAGTATCTGAGAACTGTCGAGGCAAAAAGAAGTGTTGAAGCACTGCACTAGAGAAGGAAGAGGTGTTCCACATTGGAGATCTAATAAACACTCTTCCAGATCGTAGTGTTAACTACACAAGTCAAGAAGCAACAGTCAACAAGACACTACGATCAAGTCCAAGAAAATATGCATCAGAATCGTAGAGTTTGAATAACTGAAGATTGAGGCATTGACAACTGCTCAATCAGAAGACTGATATTCGAATAGAGCTTATTGAGAGCATCGATGCAAAAGGACAACCTCTAATTTAGAAATCAGAAAGAAGAAATAAAGTTGACTACCTGCCCGAGACATGAAAGTGACAATTCTGATGAGGTAGGTGAAACAGTAGACTGCAATGTCAGAAAGTCAGAAAAAGGTGTTATGTCACATCTACAGTCTGCACCAAATAACTCGAGATCTGCGAAACAATTTGAATAGCTTTCAACGGCTACTTTCAAACGGGAAGATTGGGAAGGAATATAAGTCAACAGAGCTTCAAAGATCAAGAGTTGCTGATTCTTGAAAAGTGCAGAATCGTTGAGTTGGTGAATGCTATTGTTCACTCTACGAGTTCCACCAAAGATCAATAGAACAAGTCTCAGTGACAGTGAGACTACCAAGGTGGAAGTGAAGCAGCTTTGAAGAAGGACTCAAAAAGATCAAAGCTTCACTCAACAAAGATGAGAATACCATTAAAGATGGCGGTGAGAAAATTTGAGAAGGCCAAGAAGATAGCATTCAGAAAAGTGGCTGAGTACAAGGAATATCAAGAGGGCCACTCTACGAATCGCCATAAACCGCAAGCTGAAAGTGAACAAGTGTAGAACCATGTCTGCAAAGTATTCAATAAGGGTTTAACAGTTGCTAAGTGCCAGACAAAATCTACTAAAAGCACAGAGACTTAGCAAACCTAGATGGTAATGGTGCACAGCAGATACCAGATGAAGATGAGCAGAAAAGAGTGAAGATCAGTTGCACCAAAAGAAGATGTGGTCCAGACTCAAAGCAGAATGCATAGAGGACCACACCAAGCTGCTAAGTACAAAAGATGTTCAAAGCTTAATGACATCTTAGCAGCTCAGCACCAACAATAACAACAACAACTACTACTACAACAAGAAGCCAAGGCCTGAGGGGTCCTTGTCCGGAGGGACTAAATGAGATTTCAAGCCTACTGGGCTTGAAGAGTTCCTAGGGAACTAAAGAAGTTCCAAGGCTGCTGCCTTGAAGAGTTCTTAGTGAACTGAAGTCTCAAGGCTGCTAGCCTTGAAAGAATCGTAGTGATTCAGGGTGCTGCCCTTCCTTAGTGGAAATCCTGCTAGTTGAAGGCAGGAGAGTGGATTAAGAGCTTGAGTCTCTGAACCACTTAAAACCCCTTGTGTCTTTTACTTTATGTCATTTACATTATGTACATTAAGCGCTATAAGCGCTATGTATGTTTTAGCGCTTACCCTTGAACTAACTCTACGAACAATGTATGTATGATTATGAATATATCAATGAAGGGATCTTTTACTTATTCCACTGTGCTTGAAAAGATTCTTATGTTTGTCACATGCTAAATTATTAGCAATACAAAATAAACCAGAAAAGTATTTGAAAGAAAAAGGATCTATTTAACCCCCCCCTTCTAGATCTATTGTGCCTACTAGGAACTAACAATTGGTATCAGAGCAAGTTCCCATGCTATATTCAAAAGCTAATCGCTTTGAGTGCGATCCAAGCACAAACATTGTTCTAAACTTAGTTTAGTAGTAAGTCACTTGTTGTATCTGAGATGAGCTCACACGTTGGAAATATTGTATGCGGTAAATGTGTATATACACCTGAAACTGCTTAGATTGGTCCACGTTCTTGATTGCCATATCAACAAGACCAATTCTTTCTCGCGGTCAATCATGTAATCAAAAGACCAGGCTAGAAAGCTCAAGAGACATCAACAGAAAATAATCAAACATCCACCAGGCTGAAAAGATGAAAAGACCACGACTGATTGATTGAAGGTCAACTGAAGCAACAAGCTGTCAGGAGCAAATGAGAAACTATGCACATCAATGCCTAATCTCAGTATGTCAAAGATAAATGAATGTTAAGGAACTAACAGTAGAAAGGTACAGTTCCTCAATAGTATAACTGTGTACATCATGTTGTACCTCCTTATGAACTATAACTGTATTCTTTCAAGAAATCATAATCTACCTAAAAAGGTGAATAGAGAAAGTACACTGAGGATGGAAACCCAATTGCCTATAAACTTTCTCTCCATCCAAGTTTTAGGTTGAAGATGACATCTTGAAAGAAATCTGAAATGGGTCATAAGAGCATCACAGGTTAAATTAATTTTATGTGAAGTAATCTTTGCTGATGGGTTAATATGTATGTACAAACCTATGTTCTAAGTGTTTGATAACACACAGAGTATGATCAGTCCTGCAAAAGTATCTTGATGATTTGTAGAAACTAATCACCTCCATGAATCAACCAGATACAAATAATTCGTAGAGTTGATTCTCTCTCTGAGAACATTTAAACTCTGTGAACATAACCAAGCAAATGATGAAACCATCAAAGAAAAAGAGTGTTTTATTAAAATAGCAAATCTTACACACACTCACCTTCATGCATCTCAAAATGTATTATCTAAATGAGTTACATGCATGAATATGACTTTTGGTGATCAATATGATGATTATCTAAATATATAAGGAACAGGGGTTTAGAAAACTAACCTAGCAGGACCTACTTAACCATGGATACCAAAAATAGAAATTTATAACCTGCAGGTACTTGGTCTATCTGACCACACTAAGGAATGCTAAAGCAGAAGACTTCAATCAAGAAAGATTCAACCAGCAGAAGGCTTAAGACTGTTCAGAAATGATTCTGATAAAATTCCTATATGTCAAAGCTTGTTCTTGAAGACCTGTTGAGCTAATCTGAATAAAGCTCACATGGCTGCTAATCTTTGTATGGAAGCAGACCATTCAACAAAAGAAGAAAATGGTCTTATATGCACAATCATGCAAAGAATGTCATAAGAGAAGAATCCTCAAGGAAGTTGACTACAAAGGATCATCGAGCATCAATCATGAGGAACTCATTATGGGAGCAGAACTCAGCAAGCACAAACTGACAAAGAATACTACATTCGTAGTGCTGTCAAAGGATCGTAGAATGATCAACCCTAAAAATGCCCATTTCTACGATACAAGAAGATTTAATAACTTCAGCCATAATGAGATATGCATGGTTGCCTTCTGCTACACATGAAGAAGAAAAACTTATGTCTCTTTGAGAAGACAGTATCAACTATGGGGAAGCAGTAATCTACTAATAGTACAGAAGCTCTAAACCATCAAAGATATACTATAAAGCTGTGTACCAGCTATAGAGTCCCAAAACTTTGTGGCTGATGAACCAAATGAAGATCCATAGTTAGTAGGAACATCTCAAAACGTACTACTGATAACCTTTCAGCCACCCAACTCAAAATCGTGGAGTGCCTACGATCAAACATCTGATCGTAGTGCAAGAGCAGGAGGACACCACAATTGCAGCCAGTGCAAATGTCTAAAGTTGGAAGAGGGACTCCCCAACAGAAAAGGTCAAATGAGATATCAGTGAAAATCACTTCTAAAGTATTTCATCTGGAAAGCGCCTCAGGGACAAACCTGACCCTTAGCTCACTCTAAGAGGTTGGCCCTTCCTGAGCTACCTTGACCCAGAAGGAATGCTTAGTAAAGTTCATCTCAAGGACCAAGTCAGTCAACGATTGTAGAATAGAGTTTTAAGAGAACTCAATGACCGTGATGCAATCTCGACGATCGTAGTGAAAACTCAACAATTGCAGAAGCAGACTCGACGATGGAAGACTTACCAGAAGACACTCTAGCTCATGAGGAACTTGGAAGAACGAGACAATTGCTCTTCCATTCTAAAGTATGAGGAGATTAGTTCAAATACAGTTTGGAAAGACATCTTGCAAACGCACATCAGAACTTAAGTACCCAAACTGGCTTGGGGTACATCAGTGGTTGAGCTATGCAATTTCAATATGAGGAGAAATGTCAAAACCATCCACTGCATCATCTCTCAAAAGTTAATCGATGAGTCAACAAAGGAAATCGTAGAGTCCATAGCCTCCCTATCATGCTACTCTACGAACCAGAGAGTTCAACGGTCAATCCACGTCAATCAAACGTCTACTCTTCTAAAAGAGACATCTAACTAAAAAGTTAATGGGGAATTACAGTTTGTTACTGGGCATCATGCAACCAATAGCTAGTTGACACGTCATAACATATGCAGTGTGTGAAGAAACTACCATAAAGACAAATTCAAAACCTGCAAATAGTTACCAGAACCCATTGAACTTCTCTTCCTCCTTTTTTTTAAACCCTAGAATCCTCTTCGAAGCCAAACCAATCAAACTTCCAGAACCCAAATCACACTCAGCTAAATCTCTCCGAACCACATACCATATACCTTGAACTCCTCAAATGGTAGAATGGAAAGTTGTAACGGGCATTCAACTCGGCTTTACAATGTTTGAAAAATCAGAGACAAAGTTCAAGGACATACTTGAACTCGTAAAAGAAGCTGGGTTCTCTGAGTGCATGGAAGCCAACACTCCAGTTTATACAGAGCTAGTGAAGCAGTTCTATTCAAATGCTTCAACAAACTCTGGGCTTCTAACTACTAACATGAAAGGATCTAGTCTGAAGATAATAGCATCAGACATCAATCAATGTCTTGGGTTCCCCAATCAAGGTCTGATAAACCTGGATGATGTCGACATTGAAGAAGGCAAGAGGCTAATGCGGTACCAAAGAAATCCTAGTCTGAAGGATATGAAGAAGAAGGAATTTCCTGAGGAATTTGAGTTCCTTGCTGAGATAGTGGGAATAAGTATCTTGTCAAAGACACCGCTTTACTGCAACATCGTACTCGATCGGTGATTAAAGATTATATCCGCCATAGTTCGAAGAAGCAAATCAACTTTGGAGTTATTACATTCGATCAAATCTCCAAATGGATAGAAAGTGAGTTGAAGAAATCTCTGAGATAAACCACTTGCAAAAGTATTTCATGGAAGACTGCTAAGCATAGTGATGAAGAAGAAGCTAGGAAGCAAGATCAAGAATAATGAGGGAGAACCTCTGAATGTGCACAAAGTAATGTCTCCACAACTGTTTGTGAATTGGAAGAAAAATCCAAAGGAAAACAGAAGGTTAACCACAACAGGAAGCAGCAGGAAAAACTCTGCAAAAAAAGAGAAATGCAAAGGAGGTGGAAAGCTCTGAGTCTGATGACTCTGCATCAGTTACCGCCATATCAGTAAAGAAGAAGCCTAAGAGTGTAAAGAATGCAAAGGTTTCGTTAAGCCATGTCTCCACTAACAAGAAGAAACAAGGAGCAGGAGAGAAACCAGAATCAACTGCTAAAAACTCAAAAAGAAGGAGTAACAGACTACTCCAAGAACCACCCAAGAAGAAAGCAAAAGTGATGAAGAAATCAGCCTCAGCTTCCCACGAAAGTCCATCCAACCAAGAAGAACATGGAAAGTCTGAAGATGAGAAAGGAACTGAAAGTTCAAAGATTGAATCCTCAAGGAGCAAGTCCAACAATGAGGAAGAAGTTGAATCTATGAAAGAAAAAGCCAAGGTAGATGATGAAGGAAAGAAGTGTGCAAGCCATAAGGAGAAGTCTCAGAGCATCCACTCTGATGATAATGAAAGGCTACAGGTTGTCACAACAATACCCTCTACAGCAAATGCTCTAACAAACTCAAAAGATGTAGAGTCTAAGAAAGAAAAATATGCCACTATTATTCTTTGAACATCGAAAGCTAGCACATGCGGTGATATAAATGATAATGATTCTGAAGAAGAAGGACATGCCCCCACCAATACTAAAAATCAAGAAAGCTTGTCTGATGACTTAAAGACCTCAGAGTCTGAAGAAGAAGAAGTATCTGATTCTCCCATAACTGAACCTCCAAGAAGAATAAGGAGCCATAGACTGATAGCTCAATTTGCCTCTAAAAGAAGAAGTGATCACTCTAATGCAGTCATTGAATTAAGTGATGATGAATCACAAGAAGAAGATTCTGGGACTAGCAATGAAGAAGATGAATCCAAGGAAGATCTTTCTAAAGAAGGTTTTGGAGATGAAATTCAGTAAGACGAATTCACTGATGAATCTGAAGAAAGGAGCCAACAAGATTCAGGCTCAAAAAGAGAAGAAATAGAGAAGGATTCTGACTCTGCACATCAGGAATCAGAGAAACCAGAAGACCATCCTGTCTTTTCTCCAGCGAGGATTAACAGGAAAATAGCAGAGGAAGTCTCGAATGAAACACCAAAAGTAATTCCAGAAATTCCAAGCCTAGAGCTGGTGGCTCAGAACTTCCCAAGGGTGAAGAGCTATGCAACAATGATGATCAGAGACCAGTCTCACTACAAAGTCTATAGATATGCTGAAAACCACTATATTCCCTACGATCGTAGAGTGGATTCTGATGGCAGAAGGATTATGGCCAAAGAGATAAATGTAGAGTCTGTTCACTCTAACACTGATGGTGCTCAAGTCCAATATGAGAAGCCTTCATCTGCTCAAGCACAATTGTCCAACATTTCTTCATCCACAAATAGCGATTGGTACTCAACGATTTTTTAGATTATCAACACTTTCAAAAATCTGTTAAAAGATGAAAATCGTAAAGTTCAATCTGAGGTTCAACAAGAGGCTACCCAACCAGATAACCAAACTCCTATGGGGCAGGAGCTGATGAGAAATTCTAATGATCTGATTGAGAAGATGTCTCAAATCACAGAAGAGTCTAAAAGGCTAACAACAACAACAGATAATTCAGTTCAAAACAGACTTCAAGCTACTATGGCTGATATATCTCTCAAAATCAAAGAGAGAGATCACATGATCTATCCGAAGGTCATACATGATCAGAAAGCTGAAGCTCTACGAGCACAAGAGGCAAATGAAGAGAAACTCAAAGTCCTCTCTGACAAGATTGACAACATGAATCAGTCTTTCTCTATGCAACTTGAGCTAAGTCAACAAGAAATCAAGATTGAGGTTGGAAATTCCTCCTACCTGATGGAGCAGCATATGTCGAACATGGAACAGCTCTCTCAAGTGATTAATGACAAAAAGGGGGAGAAAGAGAGATGTAGGAAGAGGAAGAATAAAAGGCATTCAAGATAGGGCAAGAAGAGCAGAAGGAAATAAAACAAGAAAAAGGCAAAGAAGAAGATAACAGAAGAAGAAGTTGGGTCATCATCTAAGGGGGAGCCAAAAGAAAATGAACCTGTATTTGCAAAGGCTGAGGGGGAGTTAGAAGAAGAAGAAGAGGAGCATACATCTGAGAGGGAGCAAACAAAAGAAATAAAGTTGACGTTCTAAGGTGAGCAGGTGCAAGAAGATCAAACAGATGAATAGATGGGTCAAGAGACATCTATTATGCATAGTAAAATCTTTTTATATAAAACAGAATACTTTTATAAAGTTATTTGTTTTATTAGACTGTAAATAGAATATATTATATTTTATTATGCATAGTGTTTGCATAGTGCCTGCATAGTGTTTGTATAGTAAAATATTTTTATATAAAATAGAATACTTTTATAAAGTTATTCGTTTTATTAGATTATAAATAGAATATATTATATTTTATTTAAAAGATTTTATTTTATTAGAATATTTTATAGTAAACCAATCTGGACCGTCCGTTTAAAAGTAAATCAATATGGACCGTTCAGGAATTAGTTACTATTCAGTCCATTCTCCTATAAATAGAAGTTCATTCCTTCATTATTTCTTACGAATTCACTGAAACTCTAGAGAGAGAAACTATAGAGAGAAAGAAGAAAAGTTTTCTGCTACTTAACTACTCCTATATCCAGTTTGTTCTAAGGTAAGGGGTATTATTTCTTTCATATTCATGAAGAGAACTTCTGTTATTCAATTTTTTTTATTCTGTTGGAATAACCTGTATACGCGGTCTACCCTATACTTGGTGAAATTCTTCTATTATTCCATTCTTTATCATTATTGTCAGGAATAAGCATGTGAATGATATTCCTATTTACATATGATTTGATTATGATATATATATATATATATATGAATGAATATGCAAGTATGCTTGCATAAAGAAAAGCTGTAAAGTCCTTTGATAGATAATAAAAACACATGTACAAGGACTTAGAATGAATTGATCAAATGTGTTAGGTTGATCCTACATAAGTAAAATAGCTTTGTAAAGTCCTTAAAAAGAAATGATGTACAAGAACTATAAATATAGTAAGATCAAGCATGTTAGGTTGATCTTATGATGTAATAGATAGGCTTGTCTGATCATTGAGCACTGCACCAGAAATCGTAGTCTGCCAGGAGAGTCAAGGAAAACTTGAGAGCTATCGAGACAGAATCGTAGTCTGCAAGATAGTAGATTTTGAAGTTCGTAGACTTTCAGGAGAGACGAGGAAGGATCATAGTGTGTCGAGGAAAACTTCTGTTGAGGAAGTCATGTTCAGAATCGTAAAAGACTGATTTTGCTTTCTGGTAAATAGAGCATCTACAAAAAGCGGTCAAGAATCGTAGACTACACTTTGAGTCGTGAGAGTCTACTAATGTCAAAGCCAATTCAAGAATCGTAGACTGCACTCAGAATCATAGAGTCTACTGCTCGTATCAAAGGCAGAGATCGTAGTCAAACAAGATCAAATGAAGACAACAAGCACAATGACAGAACTTGTAGTATCAAGATCTAATCTCAAAGTTGGAGTGTCTGCACAGCTGAAGCTAAATCGTAGAGTGCAGAGTTAAGACCTTAACAGATGTGCTCACAAGGCCACAGTAGAATCGTAGAGCAAACATGATTCTCAACAATTGATGTAAGACCCCAACTTATTATAAATAAAATTAAATTTCCTCTATTTATTATTTTGAAATAATAATGGTCGATTTGATTAATGTGGATAGTTATGGGTAAAATGCGCAAATATTTTAAATAAGCAAGTGGTTATAAAATATTCATTGTTGTCGGGGAATATTCGTTTGGTCGTGGAATATTCTTACTGCGTCGGGAATATTAAATGCGACGGTATGACATATTGTGGGCCCCATAATGGAAAGTGATTGGATGAAGAAAACGACAAGTATAAGTTGTTTATAAATAACGGTGTAGTTGTTATCCTTAATACTATTGAAATCCTCGGTGGTTAAAACACAGTAGCACACGGTATTGTACCAATTATTGATTCTTACGTAGGAAGGCATTACTCAATAATTATTACGATGATCTTATCGCTCAAGATATTTTATTTTATTGATTCAATAATTGTTTGTGTTGATATTTTATATTCTTGTTGTTTCAATAATTGTCACTACACACGGTATTTTCCATTATCAGAGCAATAATTCATATTATCTGAATAATATTATTAGATAACATTATTGGCAATATCTAGAAAGTTACATACAAGGAGGTTTGGTCATCTAATTGCTTGCGGTAAGGAGAAATCCTTATTGAAAGCCCCTCTTTCTTGGGAAAGCGCTGGTTGTCGATATTGTGATTACGTAATATTATTTGTGAATAATTAATTATTGATTTATATGATGAGAAAATATTCATTTTATGTGGATATAGATGGAGAAAATTTTAATGTGACAATTGTTGAAAATTGGTATTTTATCTTTTACGATAAAATAATTCATTTAAATATATTATTATATTTTAATAATATAATAATGGTGATATTTTTACAACAAATGTGGGATATATGAGGAGGAAGAGTATTTTTGTTGCATTAAATGATAAACACATGTTTTGTGTGTCGGTGGACCCCATTTCTTGACTGAAATTTAATTATAGAATGTAAAATCGCCCGTTTGTGGATTTCGGTTAATTTCTGTTTGGAATTTGGAAAAACTTTCTTCTGCAAAGTTGTAGAAAATGGAATTTCCTATGGAAAGGACATGTGGTCCGAATTTTTCTGATAAAAGGGCTATTTATTATGAATTATTGAAGTTCCGTAGTTCCGAAATAATTAATTTTTGAAGTTTTAAATATTTTTTTAAAGAAAAACGTTTTTTTTATTTTGTGGGCATCATTAACATGTGCAAGGTGGCTGAAATCAGTTGGTAAAAGTGGGCGTAGGAATTTGTAATATAAATAATAATATTTTATTAAATTTTCTGCTTTGGTGTTCTAAGCATTTTTCTATAAATAGGGTGCATAGGTTAGAATTGAAAATCACACCAGGAACTAAAGTTTTCTCTCTCTTTCTCCCTCTATATTATTAAGTGTATTCTTGTGAGTATTTTATACCTTGAGTGTTGCTATACGGTGCAAGTTCCCTTCAGCACTATATTTAGAATTCTAGTCAGAAGTACTGTCTTTTCAAGGTAAGGGATATTATTTTTTAAAAAAAATAATTTTATTTCTTTCAATATCATTATGCCAGAATATTGGGAGTATTTTTCTTGTGAAATTCTTGTCTTTTAGTATCGGGGTTACTATTCACATATACGGCACTATTCACGTATAAGGCACTATTCACGAATACGGCACTATTCACAAAAAAATTAAAATTTCATTTTTTGTCCAAAATATCTATTATGGATACTAGCTTTGATTGTATCCATGTTTTGATCATTCTTGAATTTTACTCCACTATAATTATTTATGAGGTATTTTTGGACATGGATAAACCGAAAGACGAATCCTTGATACTTATTCTTTTGTTTCACTGGATTCGTTTTTTTTAAAATATTTTTCATCATCCTCAGTCTTAAATGATGATATAACTGAATATCTTTGACCTGTAGTGCAAAGATTAATGATTTTATGATGAATATCTTTGGGCGTAGTGCGAAGATGAGCAGTGTTGAGATGAACATGACTAAGCGATGAATATCTTTGGCACTGTAGTGCAAAAGATGAATATTTGATTTATGATGTATATTGATTGATGTTACAGGGATAAAATATTGATGATGGACTTTTAAATTCATAGATAATAGTAGATTTCATTCTCTACGTAACTCTTCTATGAATTATTATTTCCGCTGCGAATATTGATCTGAAACTTGTTGTCTATTATATTTTATTTTTCACTGTTGAAGACTAACGATAATTTGTTCTATATTATCTTAGTCATAATATTCTTTAATGGGCTAGTTGAGCTCACCCTTTTCCTTTTTGTTCCATTTTTCTTCTCAGGAGGCGAGAATGTAGCGAGTACTAGTCGGGGTATGGAATGATGGTTCTAGAAGTTGTTTTAGTAGTCCTCACCATTTTTGTAAAATAATGTATCAATAATTGTAATGAGGACTTATTTGGGTGTGGATATTGTCTAGAAGACAATATTTGTATTTAAACTCACAGTTTAAGTGTTGTCGTATTTTGCACGACAAATGTATTAATAAAGTTGTAGTTATTTCTGTACCATGTATTTGACAACTCAAAATGGGTGATGTATACCTATTTTGGGGGTGTCAC
This sequence comes from Panax quinquefolius, assembly GCA_020205615.1. Lineage (NCBI taxonomy): Eukaryota > Viridiplantae > Streptophyta > Magnoliopsida > Apiales > Araliaceae > Panax > Panax quinquefolius. Next base: position 123,455,400 of record CM035156.1, on the reverse strand, counting down.
AATTGAGCACTCCCAGAATATCCAAAGGAATGAAACCTCTGATTGGTAATGCAAAGATACATCTCATATGAAGGAAGCCAGAGAGCACTCAACGAATGGCATGCAAACTAATAGAAGATCTAAGCATCAACTCAATCAGCATCCAGATTGAGTTGAGAAGCCATTCAAGGTAAAGTCTTCCACATGATGATCATAAGAAGACTTCAGTAACTGACTAAGGAAAGTCATCATATGTAGTGGCTGTCAAGAAAAAAGATGACAACGATCCTGAAAGTAACCAGGATCGTAGTGTTTGCCAAACAAAGAAGAAATTGATGGAGTATACACAAAGATACTGGTCCGCCTCTGAATAACAAGGCTAAAGTGATTAAGCATTGGGTCAGTCCATTGATGATAAGTGAACGGAAGATCACAAGGAGAAAGCGAGCTGGACACGCTACAAATCTGAAGTGTCTTGTTATTCTGAAGGTGCCAGAGCAAGAAGTCAAGCCATCAGTATCTGAGAACAGTCGAGGCAAATAGAAGTGTTGAAGCACTGCACTAGAGAAGGAAGAGGTGTTCCACATTAGAGATCTAAAAAACACTCTTCCAGATTGTAGTGTTAACTCCATAAGTCAAGAAGAAACAGTCAACAAGACACTACGATCAAGTCCAAGAAAATATGCATCAGAATCGTAGAATTTGAATAACTGAAGATTGAGGCATTGGTAACGGCTCAATCAGAAGACTGATATTCGAATAGAGCTTATTGAGAGCATCGATGCAGAAGGACAACCTCTGATTTAGAAATCAGAAGGAAGAAATAAAGTTGACTACCTACCCGAGACATGAAAGTGACAATTTTGATGAGGTAAGTGAAACAGTAGACTGCAGTGTCAGAAAGTTAGAAAAAGGTGTTATGTCACATCTGCAGTCTACACCAAATAACTCAAGATCTGCGAAGCAATTTGAATAGCTTTCAACGGCTACTTTCAAACGGGAAGATTGGGAAGGAGTATAAGTCAACAGAGCTTCAAAGATCAAGAGTTGCTGATTCTTGAAAAGTTGTAGAATCGTTGAGTTGGTGAATGCTATTTTTGACTCTACGAGTTCCACCAAAGATCAATAGAACAAGTCTCGATGTGGCAATGAGACTACGAAGGTGGAAGTGAAGCAGCTTTGAAGAAGGACTCAAATAGATCAAAGCTTCACTCAACAAAGATAAGAATGCCACTAAAGATGGCAGCCAAGTTGAGAGCCGAGAAGGCCAAGAAGATAGCATTCAGAAAAGTGGCTGAGTACAAGGAAGATCAAGAGAGCCACTCTATGAATCGCCATGAACCGAAAGCTGAAAGTGAACAAGTGCAGAACCATGTCTGCAAAGTATTCAAGAAGGGTTCTGGGGTTGCTAAGTGCTAGTCAAAGTCTACTAAAAGCACAGAGACTTAGCAAACCCAGATGGTGATGGTGCACTGTGAGACCCCAGATTTTATGAATTAATATTTAATTTTCTCTAAATAATTTTTTTGAATATTATGGTGTGAATTTGATATAATGTTATAGTTGTGGGTAGTATTTATTAATTTTGTAATATATGCAAGTTGTTATATAATATTCGATTGGACGGTAAATATTCGTTTTATCAGGGAATATTAAATAACAAAGCACAATCATTAGTGGACCTGATGGAATTATTATTCGGATTGAGAAAGCGACAAAAAAATATTTTTATGAGAATAACGGCGGAAGTTTTACCGTTAAAATTGTTGAACTACTCGGTAGTAAAAGTATAGTAATACGCGTGGTTGCATAATAGCACACGGTATTGATTATTAATGCTCACGTGAGAAGTCAATCAGTTTTGTTTTATTAGTATTATTAATGTAATAAAGCAGAAAAGATTTTTATATAAAACAGAATACTTTTATAAAGTTATTCGTTTTATTAGACTATAAATAGAATATATTATATTCTATTATGCATAGTATTTTGCATAGTAATATCTTTTATATAAAAGCGAGAATACTTTTATAAAGTTATTTGTTTTATTAAACAATAATTAGAATATATTTAATTTTATTATACATAGTGTTGCATAGTGCCTGCATAGTGTTTTGTATAGTAAAATCTTTTTATATAAAACAGAATACTTTTATAAAGTTATTCATTTTATTAGATTATAAATAGAATATATTATATTTTATTTATAAAAAAATTTATTAGAATATTTTATTAAATCAATCTGGACCGTCCGTTTAAAGTAAATCAATTTGGACCATTCATGAATTAGTTACTATGCAGTCCATTCTCCTATAAATAGAAGCTCATTCCTTCATTATTTCTTACGAATTCACTGAAACTCTAGAGAGAGAAACTATAGAGAGGGTTCTTCTTCTATAATCTTGAGCGTATTTCTTTAGAGTTTAAGAAAGCTTTGAGCATAGTGCGAGTTTTCTTCGAGTATATCCTCGCCCTACCAGTCGGAGTACTCTTCTTTCAAAGGTAAGGGATATTATTTGTTTTACCCGTAAGGGGTATTATTTCTTTTGTATTCATGAAGAGAACTCCTGTTATTCAATTATTTGTTATTCTGTTAGAATAACTTGTATACGCGGGCTATCCTATACTTTGTCAAATTCTTCTGTTATTCCATTATTTATTATTCTGTTAGAATAACCTGTATACGCGGGCTACCCTATACTTGGTGAAATTCTTGAAAGTAGTACGCACACAAGCAAATCATGTTTGATGATAAAGTATATACTTTATAACAATCTTATTCATTTATTAATAAAAAATATTAATTTATTAAAGGCTTTTAATTATCTACATGATCTTTGTTTTTATAATATGTGATAAACCCATAGTTTTAAGCAATGCTTTTAGAATAATGATGATGATCATTCTAATGAGATCTAAATTCTTAGAAAGCTTAAAACTAAAATAGTTCCCAATCGTTGGATTACTAAATTGGGGATTAGTGAATGGGATAGATTGGTACATCGTTGCTTGCTCATTGGATGAGGATGATTGCTCTCATGATCATTTGTGTAGAGACACTAAAGCAAGTATGTAGGTGCTTATTAGAGAATAAGTTCCTTTGAGCGTGGCTCGCTAAGGAATACCTAATGGAGTTTTACTTGCTTTGTGTCGATAGGAATTCATGTAGTGATAGTAGTACAAGTGATCCTTGAACTTGAGATCATCATAGTATCTTGTGTATGATGAATTATACTTTAACTTATTCCTTAAGACCCTTAGGGTATATCAAAGGATATGCTTGGGTATAATAAGTTGTATATGGAGATAATGTATGATCAATAAATAATCTACCACTTCTAGTAAAAGAAGAGATATATCCTATGTGATTCGATAAATGACAACTCATTAGTCCTTGGCCAAGGCAGAATGAAATTAGAAAGGAGTTTCTAATTTGTATTATTTGAGTTGTGCATTTAAGAGTCGAAATACATATAATTAAATAAAATAAGACTTGACAATAATTCCATGTCTTATATTTAATTGGGATATTGTATGGTGGAAGGATTGAATTATACGGTAACTATTAACTCAAAGGTTCTTTTATGATTAATGTTGAAATCTATATTATCTGGAAAGTCGTTGATCGCTATGGAGGCTTATCCCTAGTGTAGAATAAATATTATTTATTTAAATAAATTAATATTTTAAATTATTTATTTAAATAAGATTAGAATTGTTCTAATTGATTTATTCACAACCGGTTTAATATGGAGAACCTAAAGGGTCACACCATAAAAGGAAGAATAATTATTTAAGAAGTTAATGACATAATCATAATAATAAGTTAAGTATATTTGATTTAATCTATGGTGATAGAATAAATTAAATAGCTTAATATTTATTATTTAATATTTTAGAAATATTAAATATAAATTAATAAGAGAGTCTTATTATTATTATTACTATTATTATTATTTAATTCATAAGGAGTTTGGGAATTAATTAATAAAAGTACTCTCAAATATCCTAATAAGATTACGAGGCTAATTAATTAAAAGAGTTTAATTAATTATTCATAATAATATTGGGAGCCTAATTAATTAAAAGAATTTAATTAATTAAAATAAAACCCAATTCCTTAATTGTTAAGGAGGGTTGCCCACCTCTATAAATAAGAGGAGTCTTATTATGGGTGAAGGAGTTGACACTTTCATAACACGTATATACGTAATTCCAATAGTTGGGAGAGTACGCTCTTTTCTATAGAGATAGAAAATTAGGGTTTTGCCAAATACTCATCTTCTTGAATCTTTCTTCTTCCTTGGTGGATCACCTCTAGAGGCCAAACACTTAGGTGGCTAACGTTGATCAAAGGAAGGAACCAAACCCGGTGGATTCAAGTTGAACGCGATAAGGATTGGAGGTGAACTTGTACCTGAGGAAGCTCGGATCTTCAAGAGTATGATTCTTGTTCTTTATCTTTTCATTTAATTAATAATTGCGCATAAAGGATAATCCGGGTATATGGTTTGTAAAATTTTAAACTCTGATTTTTACATGTTTCCGCTTATTTTGTGCAATTTGATTGCGTTCATGAATATTACAAACCTAACAGTGGCATCAGAGTCAAACCTTTATGTAAATTATTAATTATTTTAATTTGATATGTATATTGATATGTATTTAGAACAATTTAATTGAGCATAATTTTATTGTATAAAATTTTAAAAAAAAACAACCGCGAAATAGTAATTGATTTCGCTCCTGTACTTCGGTATTCACGGTTTGGTGATTATATATATTCCTGTTATGATAAGTTAACAGGGATTAATGTTATCAGTATTCACGTGGCCACATAAGCTAATAACGGTTTACATATATATATATATATATATATATATATATATATATATATATATATATATATATTAGATATATTAAAACCCACTAGCATTCTTTTTTCCCGGACATGATTACATGAATCATGGAAGTTAAAGTTTAGACTCCTTCACGGAAATCAAGTCTTGTGTCACGTGAATACGCAGGATCTCTTGTAAACTAATTTATTATATATATATATATATATATATATATATATATATATTCTTATTATTTTATAATTAAAATAAAAGTTTATTTTAATCTTAAAATAAAAGGTTTATTTTAATATTAAAATAAAAAGTTTATTTTAATTTTAAAATTAAATTTCATGCTAACTAATTAGAGTTGGAATTAGATTCCATGATAACTAATTGGAGTTGAAATTGAATTCCATGTTTTCTTAAATAAAAGAGTTTATTTAGATATGAAATAAGATTTCATTTTATTCAAAATAAAGGAGTTTATTTGTGAATAGGAAAGAGAATCCGTATTTCCTTAAATAAAGGAGTTTATTTAGATATGAAATAAGATTTCATATTATTCAAAATAAAGGAGTTTATTTGTGAATAGAAAAGAGAATTCGTGTTTCCTTAAATAAAGGAGTTTATTTAGATATGAAATAAGATTTCATATTATTCAAAATAAAGGAGTTTATTTGTGAATAGGAAAAGAATCCGTGTTTCCTTTAATAAAAAAAAAATTTTACGTGAAATTGGATTCCATAATTAATTAAAATAAAGGAGTTTATTTTGATTAAAGATTTTGATTAAAATAAAATAGTTTATTTTATTCAAAATTGGATAAATTAAAATAAAATAGTTTTATTTTGATTTAAATTTTGGATTAAAATAAAGGAGTTTATTTTGATTCAAAATTAGATTTTATACTAACTAAATTTGCCCATTAAATGATATCAATATATATATTGAATGTTTATTATTCATGAGATGAATGTTATTTATTGATGCATATGGTGATGTGTATGATAATAAATAGAATTGATTATGGACTATTGACTAATGTGATTGGATTTTATTTTAGTTGGATGCATGAATGTATGTGTTTTATTAAATGGGGTCTGCGTACCTCGTCTTATCTAATTTTTCTTAATGTAAATTCTAGCTCTCTCCTATGTACTTCCCTTAATTGCTGATCAAGGTTTCTATTTATTTTAAATAGTTTTGTAATAGGAATAGTTAGAATTAATTTTGAAGAATTGGAGATCAAGGAGCAAGGAGCGCTTGAAGACCCGTTTGTAATGGAGCCCGGGTTTAAATATAATAATTATATTTAAATATTAATTCTTGCACCCCTAGGGTTTGACCTTTTGGTTCACTTGGTGGCTCTAGTGAACCAAACTAGAATAAAAGCCCATAATCAATCCGGGTAGAATATAGTATTCTATATGTGCATGCTAATACTATATATATATATATATATATATATATATTATATATTATGCAAACATGCTTCGCATGTTAATTAATACGACGTATTTTATATATATATATATATATATATATATATGTGTGTGTGTGTGTGTGTGTGTATGCACACTAAACAAGATGAGACAATTTAATAACAAACCCCTCAAATATTTTATATTAAGTCTTAAGCGTTAAAAGATATTTAGAATATCGAACGTCACCTTCTAGCATGATAAAATTAATAGAGTATTAAATATTTAATATGAGTTTGTTGTGTCACCACAAGGCAAGTATTGAGTATTTAAGATGTTAATTTATCACATTTGATGCTTATAAAGAAAATTGAACAATATTATTTTGTTGTGTCACCATAAGGACGATATTTTTCTTTTTTGAATATATGGAGTGCTAGGTTGGACTTAACTTGGATAATTTTGATTCGGATGTGCCACCACTTGATCAAAATAATCTAAGAGGCAAAATAAAAGGAGTTGCATAGTTGATGTAATTGACAAGAGTTGTCTACCTATTTATTTATATATAGTTTGTTTGTGTCACCACAAGGCTATATACATTTGAAATGGGATCCTTATTCTCACTAGCAAATCTTTAATTAGATTTTGCCGAACTATATAAGTGAGGGTAATATAGTTTGATAAAAATAGTGGGAGATACCAATTTAAAACAAGACCTAAATTATTTTGGTAATTAATAAAAGAATATATGCTAAAATATTGTTAATTATAAATACATTTACAGAATTATACAATGTCTAAATTACTATCACTGCGTAGCATATTAGATGCTAAATTAATTGGACCAAATTAAACAGATTGGTTAAGGAAATTGATAATAGTTCTCATGGCTGAAAAACTATTTTATGTCCTTAATACGCCTATCCCTGCAATGGTTGCAAACAATGCCTCTGAAGAAGAGATTGATACTTTTAGAAAGTGCCAAAATGATGCCCAGTTGACTCAATGCATCATGCTCGCATCCATGAGTAACGAGCTTCACCGTCAGCATGAAACTATGGATGCTCCTACTATAATCCTCCTGCACATCAAGTAGTTGATGGTGAGGAAAGTAGGACTGATAGATATCAGATATCTAAGGAGCTCTTCCGATCTAGAATGACCGATGACACTATAATACAGACAAAAGGTCCTAAACATGATCAATTTGATTGAACAATTCGAACAATGGGTTTTGTCATGTATGGAGAGTTGAGCCAAGATTTGATCTTACACTCACTTCTGGACTCCTTTCATAATTGTTGTGAATTTTTCACATGAACAAGCTAGATATCAACCTCGCTGATTTGCTTAACATGTTGAAAAATGTTGAGTCACTTTCTAACCAAGAAAGACCATGTCTTACTGGTAGGGTCCAAAGGATCTTCTGAAAAGAAGAACGATTCTAAGAAGGTAAATAGAAAAGGTAAAAACCAAGGATAATAAGAACAAAACTGATACGGATAACAAAGGAATTTGCTTCCACTACAATAAGCTTGGACATTGGAAAGAAAGTGCAAGAAGCATCTTTAAGAGGCTAACCAAAAGAAACTTAGTGAAGTTTCGGTTACAAATACAAATTTGTTCATGATTTAAAATAATTTTTTCTTTAAGTCAAAGTTCTACTTGAGTATTGGATACCGGCTTTGGTTATCATAAATATAGATTTATGAAGGGACCAAACAGAAGTAGAAAGCTAAACAAGGATAAGTAATCCTATGTCTGGTAAATGAAGCAAAGGTTGCTACATTAGCCATAGAAACTTATAGTTTAGCAATGCCTACGGGCAAATCTATTAAGTCAATAAGTTGTTATTGTATTCTAGTTCTTGTTAGAAATATTATTTCCATTTTGTTGTTGGACAATGAAATCTTTGGTATTATAATTAAGAACAATTGTTGTTCTATTTATAATAATAATGTTTTGTATAGAACTGAAATGTTACTTAATGGATTTTGTGTACTTGACTTACGTGAAAATATATTTTGCAAATTGAACAAACTAGTATAAGAAAAGGAGATGATCATTCAAAGAGTTGAATGTGTGTATTTGCTAAAATACAAGTGTGAATTATTTGAAATGTTCAAAGAATTCAGAAGTGAAACAAATTGGCAAAGTATTAAGATTCTTTGATCGGATCAAGGAAGGAATACTTGTGTAATAAGTTTCTAGATCATCTCAAATGGTTTTCTCAAAATGGACGCCTCCTGATACACAATAATTGATTGATGTATCTGAAAGGAAAAATCATACCTTGTTGGACGTAAATGCGGTTCATAATGATTTTCTCGACATTCCAAGTATCCTTCAGAGGGTCATGCCCTAGAAATGGCTGCATATCTATGAAAAAAAGGTAACCTCAAAATCTGGCCCCAAGACTCCATAAAAGTTATGGACAAGGTGGATTCCTAATCTTAAGTATGTTAAGATAAGGGGCTGTCCAACTTATGTGAAAAGGTTTCAAAGGATAAGCTTGGGACATGATTTGACAAGTGTCGATTTGTGGGACATCCTAAAGTAAGTTTAGGGTATATGTTCTATAATCTTACATAGGAAAAGGTGTTTGTTGCGAAACATGCTGCCTTCTAAGATAAAGGTGTTTATCATTGAAGGGGCTAGTGGGAGGATAATAGATCTTGAAGAGTTCAAGAACCACAAAACACTATAAGTCAAATAAAAGAAACCTGTAGATAGACCTATTATACCACAACCGAATCGTAAATTTGGAATAGTACCAAAGATACCTGGGAGGTATGGATTCATCATAGATGATGATGATGAGGTACACATCATAGAAGATGATGATACAATTATATACGATGAGGTAAGAGTTCTAGTGTGTAAAAAAGGGTCAGCGGGAGTGCCGTGACTTTCCTAATATTATATGTTGATATACTATGGATAAGGAATGACATACTAATGCTACAATCAGTAAAGATAAAGTTGTCTAAACATTCCTCCATGAATGATTTGGGAAGAGTATCTTAATTGGGGATACAAATCTATATAGATAGATTTAAAAGATGCTCGACTTAACCCAAGGAACGTATATTCATTTGATGCTAAAGTCGTTTAGCATGGCAAACTCCAAGAGATGTCTCATGTTTATGAGCCATGGAGTGTATCTCTCTTAATAGTCCCCATTGACTCCAAAAAGAGAGATCGCATGAGTAACTATCATGTAAGCAATGAAATGTACGAGACCTGATGTTGATCAGTCATATTCTAGAGAAGTTCACTGTAAGACGGTGAAAAATATCTTAAAGTACTTAACCGACACTAAAGATGTGATCATATTCATGGTGGGTCTGAATTAAAACTAAATGGATTAACAAACTCAAGTTTTTTTCAGACAGACCAAGACGACAGAAAATCCACTTTAAGGTAAAGGGTTACCTTGAACGGTGGTGCAGTAAATTAGAAAGGTTTCAAACAGCAAAGAGTTGCTGGTTTAGTGATAAAGATAAAGTATATAGCTATAAATGAAGCTACAAGTTGATTGTTTGGATCAAAAGTTCATTACAGAACTAGGAATAGTTCCTAAGTCTCATCTTGGATCTAAACATGTATTGTGGCACTTTCAACTGATTATAGGAATCATTGAAAGATGGGAAATCACTATAGAGATAGTGAACTCTCAAGAACAACATTACATATCCATTAACTAAAGCTTATCCAACAGCAGGATAATCGTTACTTAGAGAAGAAGGGTATGAGATACCATGACGATTGGCTTTAGTGCAAGTGGGAGATTGAAAGTAGTATGCACACAAGCCAATCATGTTTGATGATAAAGCATATACTTTGTAACAATATTATTCATTTATTAATAAAAAATATTAATTTATTAAAGGCTTTTAATTATCTACATGATGCTGTTTTATAATATGTGATAAACCCATAGTTTTAAGCAATTCTTTTAGAATAATGATGATGATCATTCTAATGAGATCTAAATTCTTAGAAAGCTTAAAACTAAAATAGTTCCCAATTGTTGGATTACTAAATTGGGGATTAGTGAATTCGGATAGATTGGTACATACGTTGCTTGCTCATTGGATGAGGATAATTGATCTCATGATCATTTTTGTGGAGACACTAAAGCAAGTATGTAGGTGCTTATTAGAGAATAAGTTCACTGAACGTGGCTCGCTAAGGAATACCTAATGGAGTTTTACTTCCCTGTCAATAGGAATTCCTGTAGTGATAGTACAAGTGATCCTTGGACTTGAGATCATCATAGTATCTTGTGTATGATGAATTATACTTTGACTTATTCCTTAAGACCCTTAGGGTATATCAAAGGATATGCTTGGGTATAATAAGTTTTATATGGAAATAATGTATGGTCAATAAAGAATCTACCACTTTTAGTAAAAGAAGAGATATGTCATATGTGATTCGATAAATGACAACCCAGTAGTCCTTGGCCAAGGCATAATGAAATTAGAAAGGAGTTTCTAATTTATATTATTTGAGTTGTGCATTTAAGAGTCGAAATACATAAAATTAAATAAAATAAAACTTGACAGTAATTCTATGTCTTATATTTAATTGGGACATTATATGGTGGAAGGATTGAATTGTACGGTAACTATTAACTCAAAGGTTCTTTTATGATTAATGTTGAAATCTATATTATCTGGAAAGTTGTTGATCGCTAGGGAGACTTATCCCTATTGTAGAATAAATATTATTTATTTAAATAAATTAATTATTTAATTTATTTATTTAAATAAGATTAGAATTGTTTTAATTGATTTATTCACAACCGGTTTAATATAGAGAACCTAAAGGGTCACACCATAAAAAGAAGAATAATTATTTAAGAAGTTAATGGCATAATCGTAATAATAAGTTGAGTATATTTAATTTAATCTATGGTGATAGAATAAATTAAAGAGCTTAATATTTATTATTTAATATTTTAGAAATATTAAATATAAATTAATAAGAGGAGTCTTATTATTATTATTACTATTACTATTATTTAATTCCTAAAGGAGTTTGGGAATTAATTAATAAAAGTACTCTCAAATATCCTAATAAGATTAGGAGGCTAATTAATTAAAAGAGTTTAATTAATTATTCATAATAAGATTGGGAGCCTAATTAATTAAAAGAATTTAATTAATTAAAATAAAACTCAATTCCTTAATTGTTAAGGAGGGTTGCCCACATCTATAAATAAGAGGAGTCTTATTATGGGTGAAGGAGTTGACACTTTCACAACACATGAATACGTAATTCCAATAGTTGGGAGAGTACGCTCTTTTCTATAGAGATATAAAACTAGGGTTTTGCCAAATACTCATCTTCTTGAATCTTTCTTCTTCCTTGGTGGATCACCACTAGAGGCCAAACACTTGGGTGGCTAACGTTGATCAAAGGAAGGAACCAAACCCGGTGGATTCAAGTTGAACGCGAAAAGGATTGGAGGTGAACTTGTACCTGAGGAAGCTCGGATCTTCAAGGGTATGATTCTTGTTCTTTATCTTTTTGTTTAATTAATAATTGCGCATAAAGGATGATCCGGGTATATGGTTTGTAAAATTTTAAACTCTGATTTTTACACGTTTTCGCTTATTTTGTGCAATTTGATTGCGTTCATGAATATTATAAACCTAACAATTCTTCTGTTATTCCAGTCTTTATTATTACATTGGAATATCACTGTTCTGCATGCGTTTTACGGACTTAGTTAAAATCTTTTTATTATTACATTGGCCTTAGGACTGGTTCCGTCTTTATTATTCATTGGAATGTATCACGTCTGCATGCGTTTACGCTTTGGGTTCCCTATTTATTATTACATTGGAATATCACATGCATGCATTTTACGCCAAAATGGCGGTTCCGTCTTTATTATTTCATTGGAATATCCTATCTACATGCATTTACGCATGGGACCGATTCCATTATTTATTATTACATTGGAATAACTCACTTTGCTGTGCGATCTATCACATGCCCGGTGATTTCTTTTGTTATTCCATTCTTTATTATACTCAGTTGGTTAAAATTTTGACTTCTATACTCCATGAAATTACTGGAATATCCTTGATATTTGAGCTTCATCCAGTATCTTTTCATGGAAATATTCTTCTGAGCATTCTTGAATTTTACTCTACAAAGAAGTATCATGTTGATAATTTGGATGTGTTTAGTTCTTGGATAAATTAATTCTTGAACTTGTTTTATTGGATTCTTATATCATTGTCATCATCCTCATGCTTATATTATGTTGAAAGTCATATGTGGCCTGTTGTGCATAGATGGACTTGGTATGATTACGATCAGGGATTATTCGGTATAATCATTGATCGTAATATTACAAATGATGTGGTAAAAGTCCTCTTTGGCCCGTAGTGCATTGATGGACAGTTGTTGGCATGATCATGACCATTGATGAATACATGAATATCCTTGGCCCGTAGTGCATGGATAATTTGTGGTTGTGATACTAATGAATATCCTTGGTAGTAGTGCGAGGGGGATGATGTGGATTATTTATTGTCGAGTCCCAATGATAAAAGTGATGAAAAACCTTTTAAATCATAAAAGATAGTAGATTTTATTCTCTACTTGACTCTTTTAATGGATTGCTTATGCCGCTGCAGTTAAACTTGTTGTCTATTGTATTTTATCAGTTTAACTTTGTTGAAGGCTAATGATAATTTATCCTGCATTATCTTAGTCATAATATTTCTTACTGGGCTAGTTGAGCTCACCCTTTCTTTCACTGTTCTCTTCAGGAAATGAGAACGTAGCAGGGACTAGTCAGGGAATGGAGTGATGGTCCAGAGGATAGCATTAGTAGTCCTCACTATTCTATGAAATAGTGTGTTAATAATTGTAATGAGGACTTATTCTGAGAGTGGATATTGTCTAAAAGACAATATTTGTATTAAAACTCACAGCATATGTTTTGTCGTGTTTTACACGACTGTTGTATAATTAGTTTGTATTTGTATTCAGTACCATGTATCTGGCGACCCAAGATGGGTGATGTATACCTATTTTGGGGCGTCACGATTTAGTATCAAAGCTTAGGATATGATCCCTAGGCGAGAGATATGAGACAAGAACTAGGAGGGAGAGGCGGAAATTCCTTCGCTAGTATGACCTACCTAAGTTTATTTGGTATTTAATTGGTCGATCACATTATAGGGATAATATGTGATATGTCAATTAACCCTTGTTTTGTGACAGTGTTAAATTTGCGGAGTTATCCCGGTTTGCATCCCATTTGGTCGATAATGAGGACCGAATGACGCGATTGTTTCTAAGAGGTTTGAAACCCGATATACTTCAATACCTCATTTCTCACAAACTTTGTTTATATTCAGATGTTGTGAATAAGGCTCAGTTATTGGAGCACGATAATGAGTCAGCACAACCACAAGGTAAAGACCAACAACACGATAATAATCGTACCGGTGGCGACGGCCATCGGAACAATGTAACCATCGTGGGGGAAATTATCATGCCAAGAATGGTAACCACTTCGGTGGTAATCATGGCCAAGATAATAGAAGTGGAAATTTCAAGAAGAGAAGGTTATTTAGCTCGATTTTGTCATGCACCAAAGTCAAGTCCAGTTGGGACGGTGGCACCAAAGGCGAATACGGATAAAACAAAGTCAGTGGTTTCAGGAAGAGCGTTTTTCGTGACTTCTCAAAAAGCGAGTAACCCGAACGAAGTTAGCACGGGTTAGTTAATTATAAATTTTTACGAAGTCTATACCTTGTTAGATATCGGTTCTACCCATTCTTTTATCTCTCTTGCTTGCGCTCAACGTTTAAATTTAACTCTAGAGAAGTTAGACTTTGACTTATTGGTTGAAACTCCGTTAGGAGAAACCTTCATTACATGTGTTATCCAAGTCTTGGATAAGGGTCACAGTTTTGAATGATATTTCTACTGTTAATAAATTTCCTGACGTATTCTTGAAGACTTCTTAGCCTACCTCTAGAGCGTGAAATCGAATTTTGTATTGACCCCAGTACAAAACCCATTTCTTCAACCTTTAAATATTTTTTCAACCAAAACGAACGTATAATGTGCCAAAGACGTTGGCTCGAGCTATTGAAGATTACTATCATACCATTCAATACCATCGTGGGAAAGCGAACGTGGTAGCTGACGTGTTGAGTAGAAGATCATATGCGGATACGAGTACGATATTGTCAACGCAAAGGCCCATTTCGTATAACTTACAAAGGATGGAGATAGAGTTAAAGACTCCAGGGACCCATGTGATGATGGCGAATATACGAGTAGAACCGACTTTAATCGATAAAGTTAAAGCCGCTCAAACTACACACCTGGAGCTGAGGAATGTGAAGAAGAAAGTTCAAGAAGTCGTTATCTCAACCCTCGATTTTATTGGCCCATTTGAAATCCTTGACTGTGGTCTATACACTCGTTTTACCACCAAATATGTTGCGTGATCATAACGTTTATCACGTACCGATGTTCTGTAAATATGTGGATAACCCGAACCACATTATTGAATTAGAACTAGACGAGATAGCGGAAGATTTAACGTATGAGGAAATACATGTTAAAATCTTGAATAAGAAGGATCGTATTCAACACTCAAATGTTATACCTCAAGAGTTAGAATTTGAAATGAAGTCAAGGTATCCACATCTATTCGGCATACCAGGTACGTACGTAAATTTCGAGGGCGAAATTCCATAAGGAAGGGAGATTGTGAGACCCCGGATTTTATGAATAAATATTTAATTTTCTTGAAATAATTTTTTTTGAATATTATGTTTTGGATTTGATATAATGTTATAGTTGTGGGTAGTATTTATAAATTTTGTAATATATGCAAGTTGTTATATAATATAAGATTGGTCGGGGAATATTCGTTTTATCAGGAAATATTCGTATAACGGCACAATCATTGGTGGACCCCACAATGGAATTATTGTCAAATTGAGAAAATGACAAAAATATTTTTATGAGAATAACGGCGGAAGTTTTACTGTTAAAACTATTGAACTACTTGGTAGTAAAAGTACAGTAATATGCGTGGTTGCATAGTAGTACACGGTATTGATTATTAATGCTTACGTGAGAAGTCACTCAGTTTTGTTTTATTAGTATTACTAATGTAATAAAACAGAAAAGCTTTTCATATAAAACAGAATGCTTTTATAAAGTTATTTGTTTTATTATACTATAAATAGAATATATTATATTCTATTATACATAATGTTTTGCATAGTAATATCTTTTTATATAAAACAGAATACTTTTATAAAGTTATTTGTTTTATTAGACAATAATTAGAATATATTATATTTTATTATGCATAGTATTACATAGTGCCTGCCTAGTGTTTTGCATAGTAAAATCTTTTTATATAAAACAGAATACTTTTATAAAGTTATTCATTTTATTAGATTATAAATAGAATATATTATATTTTATTTAAAAGATTTTGTTTTATTAGAATATTTTATTAAATCAATCTGGACCGTCCGTTTAAAGTAAATCAATCTGGACCGTTCATGACTTAGTTACTATGTAGTTCATTCTCCTATAAATAGAAACGCATTCCTTCATTATTTCTTACGAATTCACTGAAACTCTAGAGAGAGAAACTATAAAGAGAGTTCTTCTTCTATAATCTTGAGCGTATTTCTTTAGAGTTTAAGAAAGCTTTGAGCATAGTGCAAGTTTTCTTCGAGTATATCCTCGCCTTACCAGTCGAGTACTCTTCTTTCAAAGGTAAGGGATATTATTTGTTGTACCCGTAAGGGGTATTATTTCTTTTGTATTCATGAAGAGGACTCATGTTATTCCATTATTTAGTATTCTGTTAGAATAACCTGTATACGCGGGCTACCCTATACTTGGTGAAATTCTTCTGTTATTCCATTATTTTTTATTCTATTGGAATAACCTGTATACGCGAGCTACCCTATACTTGGTGAAATTCTTACATTATTCCGGTCTTTATTATTACATTTGGAATATCATATTCAGACGCTTTTACGTTTCTGTGGGACTGGTTAAAAGTCTTTATTATTCTATTAGAATATCATGTATGCATGCGTTTTATGCGGACACGGTTCTATCTTTATTATTTTGTGGAATATCATATGCATGCATGCGTTTTAAGCGAGAACTGGTTCCATCTTTATTATTCTATTGGAATATCTTGTCTGTGTGTTTTACGTCAGACCTGGTTCCGTCTTAATTATTCTGTTGGAATATCCTATCTATGCATTTTACGCCGGATCTGGTTCCGTCTTTATTATTCTGTTGGAATATCGTGTCTATGCATTTTACGCCAAACCTGGTTTCGTCTTTTATTATTACATTTGAATATATCACATACATGCATTTTATCTGGGACTGGTTCCGTTATTTATTATTCTGTTGGAATAACCTGCATGTACGATCTATCACATGCTTGTTGATTTCTTTTGTTATTCCATTCTTTATTATACTCAGTTGGTTAAAGTTTTGACTTCTATACTCCATGAAATTACTGGAATATCCTTGATATTTGCGCTTCATCCAGTATCTTTTCATAGAAATATTCTTCTGAGCATTCTTGAATTTTACTCTACAAAAAACTATCATGTTGACAATTTGGACGTTATTAGTTCCTGGATAAATTAATTCTTGAACTTGTTTTATTGAATTCATATATCATTGTCATCATCCTCATATTTATATTTTTGAAAGTCATCTGTGGCCTGTAGTGCATAGATGGACTTGGTATGATTATGACCAGGGATTTTTTGGTATAATCATGACCATAATGTTACAAATGATATGGTAAAAGTCCTCATTGGCCTGTAGTGCATTGATGGACAGTTGTTGGCATGATCATGACCATTGATGAATACACAAATATCCTTGGCCCGTAGTGCATGGATTATTTGTGGTCGTGACCCTAATGAATATCTTTGGTAGTAGTGCGGGGATGATGTGGATTATTTATTGTGAGTCTCACCGTAAAAGTGATGAAAACTTTTAAATCATAAAAGATAGTAGATTTTATTTTCTACTTGACTCTTTTAATGGATTGCTTATTCATTGCAGATTAAACTTGTTGTCTATTGTATTTTATCGGTTTTAACATTGTTGAAGGCTAATGATAATTTATCATGCATTATCTTAGTCATAATATTTCTTCTTTGGGCTAGTTGAGCTCACCCTTTCTTTTTCTTTCGTTCTCTTAAGGAAATGAGAGCGTGGCGAGGGGACTAGTCGGGGAAGCGGAGTGATGGTCCAGAGGATAGCATTAGTAGTCCTCACTATTCTATGAAATAGTGTGTTAATAATTGTAATGAGGACTTATTCTGAGAGTGGATATTGTCTATAAGACAATATTTGTTTTAAAACTGACAGCATATATTTTGTCGTATTTTACACGACTGTTGTATAATTAGTTTGTATTTGTATTCAGTACCATGTATCTGGCGACCCAAGATGGGTGATGTATACCTATTTTTGGGGCGTCACATGCACAGCTGATACCAGATGAAGATGAGCAGAAAAGAGTGGAGATCAGTTGCACCAAAAGAAGATGTGGTCGGATCAAGGCGAGAATACATAGAGGACCACACCAAGTCGCTAAGTACAAAAGATGTTCAAAGCTTAATGGCATCTTAGCGACTCAAAGACCAACAACAACAACAACAACTACAACAACAAGAAGCTGTATTCGAGGGGTCCTTATCGGGAGGGACTAAATGAGATTCCAAGCCTCTTTGAGCTTGAGCAGATCCTAGGAACTAGAGAAGTTCCAAGGTCTGCGGCCTTGAAGAGTTCTCGATGAACTGAAGTCCCAAAAATTGCTTTGGCATTAAAGGAATCGTAGTGATTGAGTCTTGCGCCTTCCTTAGTGGAAATCCTCGCTAGTTGAAGGCGAAGAGTGGATTAGGAGCTTGAGTCTCTACGAACCACTTAAAATCTCTTGTGTCTTTTACTTTATGTCATTTACATTATGTACATTAAGCGCTATAATCGCTATGTATGTTTTAACTGCTATGTATATTTTAAGCGCTTACCTTTGAACTAACTCTCTACGAACAATGTATGTATGATTATGAATATATCAATGAAGGGATCTTTTACTTATTCATTGTGCTTGAAAAGATTCTTATGTTTGTCACATGCTAAATTATTAGCAATACAAAATAAACCAGAAAAGTATTTAAAAGAAAAAGGATCTATTCAACCCCCCCCCCCTTCTAGATCTATTGTGCCTACTGGGAACTAACAATTATGTTGGAATAACCTCTCTATGCGAAGTACCGCATACATGGTGAAATTCTTCTGTTATTCCATTCTTTATTATTCTGTTGGAACATCCTGTATATGCGTTTACGCATAACCTAGTTCCGTTATTTATTATTCTGTTGGAACATCCTGTATGTGCGTTTACGCATAATCTAGTTCCGTTATTTATTATTCTGTTGGAACATACTGTCGGTCCGAATTTCGCCTGACCTGGTTCCGTTATTTAATATTCTATTAGTAATGATGTTTATTAGTACCTAATTGATGTTTAGTAATCATGATTATGTGTTAGGATATCCTAATTAGGGTTTAGTCTAGCAAATTAGGGTTAAAGTTTACAAATTAGGCTTAGGGTTTGTAATCTATGGTTAGGATTTGTAATCTAGGGTTCCTAACTTAGATTTTTCACAAATCCTAACAAGCACGACAAAGCGTTTTGTCAGTGTAAGCACGAAAAAGCATCTTGTCAAAACAAATATACCGAAAAGTCCATTTTGGAAAAAAAAATTTAGCATGAAGTGTCAAGCACGCCAATTTTCGGACAAAATTTTATTTGACCTAATTTGTTAAACAGAGTATTTTAACACATTACACTTTCAGAATAGTGCGATTTTATTAATGTAACTGAATTTACATATCCGAGTCTTGTTAGGGTTTTTGGGTTTTCACATTTACCCTCACTAATAAGAATTTCATCCTCAAAATTACAGTATATGTTAAGTAAACAGTTCTGAATCATCTCTTCATATGGGTCCGATCCATGACATAGACAGCTTCTCACCACTCCGAATTCCTCAGATGGATAGTTTTCATAGAAAAAGAGGTGAGACGTTCTGTGAGAACTACCCATCTGAGGAATTCGGAGTGGTGAGAAGCTGTCTATGTCATGGATTGGACCCATATGGGGAGATGATTCATTCCTAGCAAAGAAGTAATCATTCGCTCATCTAGAGGGTTGATTAACCTAGAACTTTGTTCAACAACTTAATGGCACTCCTTCCGGATGTTGTCATCTGTTATGATGGAACAGTGAGGAATGTCTGCAGTAATTCAATTAACTTTATTATTCGAGTATAGGACACAAACAGGAACTATGATCCTTTTTTTTTAATTACTGCCGAGGAACCGGTTGGAGTACTATTAGCTGCAACTGCTATGTCGAAACATGTATACAAGGAAGAGTACATATATATAGGGAGATATTATTGAATTTATTGAAAATTGTGGCAAACTAAGCAAATGCCACTTAGTTTATTTTGCCAATGATAAATTAAGTAAGTGGTACTTAATTTATGAGAATTGTTATTTAGAATTTATAGAGACTACTGTTCGACATTCACTCCTACTTAGTTTATTTTGTCAATGATAAACTAAGTAAGTGGTACTTAGTTTATGAGAATTGTTGTTTAGAATCTATAGAGACTACTGTTCGACATTCACTCCTACTTAGTTTATTATTATATTTTCTTTTATTTTAATTTGTAGTATATTATATTATAGTATATAATTGGTTTGTTTATTTATCAAATTTAATTTATTAAATTAAATTATATTAAATCATTTTATTTTATTAAATCAAATTAAATTTATTACATTAGTCCTCAAAATTAGGGTGCGTACCTGGTATGTCAAAGAGGTGAGGATACCTTGATTTCATTTCAGATTCTAACTCCCAGGTCATTTCCTCAACATCATGGTTTCTCCACAAAACTTTGACTTGAGGTATAACTTTAGAGCGTAGAATATGATACTTCTTATCCAAGATTTTAACAGGTACATCTTCATACGTTAAATTATCCGCTATCTCGTTCGATTCAATAATGTGGTTCGGGTCGTCCACATATTTACGTAACATTGATATGTGAAAAACGTTATAAACACGCGACATACTTGGTGGTAAAACGAGTCTATACGCCATAGTTCCTACTCGATCAAGGATTTCAAATGGGCCAATTAAATCGAGGATTGAGATTTCCTCTCTTCATCGATTCTTGCTTCTAGAATAACGCCCTCTTGAACCTTCTTTTTCGTGTTCATCAGCTCCGGATTTGTAGCTTGAGCTGCTTTAACTTTATCGATTAAAGTCGATTCTATTAGTATATTCGTTATCTTCACATAGGTTCGTATATTCGCACTCGTAAACGCATACGATCTTCTACTCAACGCGTCAGCTACCACTTTCACTTTTCCACGATAGTATTGAATGATACGATCGTAACCTTTAATAGCTCGAGCCAACGTCTTTGGCGTATGTTACGTTCGTTTTAGTTGAAGAAATATTTAAGGTTTTAGAAATGGGTTTTGTACTGGGGTCAATACAAAATTCGATTTCACGCTCTAGGGTAGGCTAAGAAGTCTTCAAGAATACGTCAGGAAATTTATTAACAATAGAAATATCATTCAAAAATGTGACTCTCATCCATAACTTGGATAGTACGTCACATTGATACCTATCAACTTGCCATCGTCATTCACGACGTCGCCTACAGAAAGTTTGGCTTCGGTGCATTCCACACAAGGAAGTCAACAAAAAAAAATCGGGGCTCTTTACTTATGACTTGAAATAACAGTGATTGACTTTAGTGGTTTGGTTGCTTGAATTCGCAAAACAGGTTGGTTAGGAATATAAAAGCTTGTTACCTTACGAAAAGCATGATGAGTAGTTAACCAATCGATTTCTAAAATCGCATCAAATGGAAGTATTTTCAAAGAGATTAGATCGACAGGTAACGTGAAAGTGTCGATTTGAATCAACAAGATTAATAAACAGTGGAGATAACGAAGGTTTCTCCCAATGAAGTTTCAACAAAAAAGTCAAAGTCTAACTTCTCAAGAGTCAAATTTAAACGTTGAACACAACTAGGTGAAATACAAGAGTGGGTAGAACTAGTATCAAATAAGATATAGACTTCGCAAAAGTTTATAATTAACTTACCCGTAATAACTTCGTTCGGGTTTCTCGACAAACGCTCTCACTTAAACAACCGATTTTGACTTATCTGGGACATCCCAGTTGGACTTAACTTTGTTGTAGAGTACATTCCACCCTTAATTGCTTCATCACATTCCTGATCCATGATTCGAATCATTATTCTCTGATCCATATCGAATTGGGGTTGACCGCTCTGCACAGGGTAATTCTGAATTCAATGTTGTATTCTCCCAATTGCTGTCCAAAAAGTGAAATCCATTTCATCTATTTTGTCTTTATTGGATCAGACGTCTTTTTCTACACTATCAACGCGTCGTGCGGCTGTTACCCACGAATCATCTATTCTTCTTCGTTCAGTTGTTTCTGCTTTCATCAGAACTTTGATCATAACGTTCTCAGATTCCAGCTCTAATAACTTATACTCTGCCAAAGAGTGCTTCTGTTCAAGCATCGCACATCTGGTAACACAATTTTGAATTGTTACATCTCTTTGCTCCACGACCGCCTGCCGTTCTTCAGCCTGCTCTTCTAACTCATGAATACGATTTTGTAATTCTAAATTTTGATTATAAACTTCTTCTAACCAATTCTCCTCGGGTTCCTCTTCTTCCTCACTCTCAGCTCCTACCTCTGCAACTAGCTCAAGTGCAACTATTAGTTCTTCACTTACCACGTAGATATCTCTAATTTCTTCTTCGTCTGACATCACATTAACCTGGTTAGTGATTAAAGGTGTCTCAATGGTCTCATTCACTCCATTGCTAACATTTTCAGCTGCCATTTTCAAACACTGCCACAAAACAAGAGTTAATTAACATATCACATATTATCTCTATACTCTGACCAACCAATTAAATACCAAATAAACTTAGGTAGGTCATACTAGCGAAGGAATTCCCCGTCTCTCCCCTCCTAGTTCTTGCCTCACATCTCAGCCAGGGATCATATCCCTAAGCTTTGATACCAACTGTGACGCCCCCAAAATAGGTATACATCTGTGATGCCCCCAAAAATAGGTATACATCACCTATTCTGAGTTGCCAAATACATGGTACAGAATACAAATACAATCTTTAATATACAACAAGAGAGCTGTAAATTTTAATACAAATATTGTCTTCTAGACAATATCCACTCTCAGAATAAGTCCTCATTACATTTATTGTCACA
Organism: Panax quinquefolius; assembly: GCA_020205615.1. Classification (NCBI taxonomy): domain Eukaryota; kingdom Viridiplantae; phylum Streptophyta; class Magnoliopsida; order Apiales; family Araliaceae; genus Panax; species Panax quinquefolius. Next base: position 123,432,739 of record CM035156.1, on the reverse strand, counting down.
CTAATTAACAGAATAGTGAGGACTACTAATGCTATCATCTGGACTGTCAATCCGTTCCCCGACTCGTCCCAGCTATATTTTCATTTCCTGAAGAGAACAGTGAACGAAAGGGTGAGCTCAACTAGCCCAGTAAGATATATTATGACTAAGATAATGCAGAATAAATTATCATTAGTCTTCAAAAATGTTAAACCGATAAAATACAATAGACATCAAGTTTAATCAAGTAGGAAAAAGCAATCCATTAAAAAGTCAAGTAGAGAATAAAATCTACTATCTTTTATGATTTAAAAGTTTTTCATCACTTTTATCATTTGAGACTCGACAATAAATAATTCACATCATCAAATCATCCACGCTCTGAGTGCCGAGGATATTATTTAGTATCACGACCATGAATTATCCATGCACTACGGGCCAAAGATAATCGTGTTTTCATCAATGATCCCTGATCATGCCATAAAAAATTCATCTTTGCTCCTTGGCAAGAGAATCCATAGCCATAATCATACCAAAAACTGTCCATCAATGCACTACGGGCCAATGAAGACTTTTTCCACATCATTTGTAAAATTACGGTCATGATTATACCGAATAATCCTTGGTCATAATCATACCAAGTCCATCTATGCACTACAGGCCACAGATGACTTTCAATAAAATATAAACATGAGGTTGATGACAATGATATAAGAATTCAATAAAACAAGTTCAAGAATTAAATTATTCAGGAACTAATAACGTCCAAATAGTCAACATGATACTTCTTTGTAGAATAAAATTCAAGAATGCTCAGAAAAATATTTCTATGAAAAGATACTAGTTGAAGCACAAATATCAAGGATATTCCACTAATTTCATGGAGTATAGAAGTCAAAACTTTAATCAACTGAGTATAATAAAAAATAGAGTAACAAAAGAAATCACCATACATGCGGTACTTCGCATAGACAGGTTATTCCAACAGAATAATAAATAACAAAACCAGGTCAGGTGTAATACGCACTGATAGGATATTCCAACAGAATAATAAAGAATGGAATAACAACAGAAATCACCATGCATGCGGTACCAGCATACACGAGTTATTCCAACGAATAATAAATAACGGAACCGGTCGGTGAAATTAGATGCAAGCAGGATGTTCAAGCAGAATAATAAAGAATGGAATAACAGCGAAATCACCATGCATGCGGTGCCAGATGTACAGGTTATTCCAGCAGAATAATAAATAACGGAATTCGGTCCCACAGTAAAAGCATGCAGAACATGATATTCCAACGGAATAATAAAGGATGGAATAACAGAAGAATTTCACCAAGTATAGGGTAGACCGCGTATACAGGTTATTCCAACAGAATAATAAATAAAGGAATAACAGAAGTTCTCTTCATGAATACGAAAGAAATAATACACCTTACGAGTCCAAACTGCACGATGCAGTCCAAAGCATGTTACAATTGTGGAAAAGAAGGTCACCTAGCCCGATTTTATCGTGCACCAAAGTCAAGTCCAGCTGCGATGGAGGCATCAAAGGGTGTCCCAGACATGACAAAACTGGTAGTTCAAGGGAGAGCGTTTGTTGTAACCTCCCAAAAAGCGTGGAATCCGAATGAGGTGATCACGGGTAAGCTAATCATAAACTCTTGTGAAGTTTATACTTTATTTGATACCAGTTCTACACATTCTTTCATTTCTCCTACTTGCGCTCAACGTTTAAATTTGACTCCGGAGAAATTAGACTTTAACTTATCTGTTGAAACTCCGTTGGGAGAAACCTTCTTACATCCACGGTTTATAAGTCTTATTTGATTCAAATCGATAACCCCACGTTACCTGTCGATCTTATTTTTTTGAAAATACTTGCATTTGATGTGATTTTAGGGATTGATTGGTTAACTACTCGTCATGCTAAAATCAATTATTTTCGTAAGGTTGTTAGCTTTCATATTCCTAACCAACCTATCATGCAAATTCAAGCAACCAAACCACAAAAATCAATCATTGTCATATCAAGCCATAAAGCTATTCATTTATTGAAAAATGGATGTCAAGCTTTCTTAGCCCATGTCACAGATTTAAATAAAAATACGTCAGATTTGAATGATATTTCTATTGTTAATAAATTTCCTGATGTATTCCCTGAAGAACTTCCTGGCCTACCCCCAGAGCGTGAAATTAAATTTTGTATCGACCTTGAAACTGGTACAAAATCCATTTCCAAAGCCCCATATCGAATGGCTCCTATTGAACTTCAGGAGTTAAAATCCCAACTACAGGAATTTTTAGACATCGGTTTCATTCGTCTAGTACGTCTCCTTGGGGTGCTCTGTTCTATTCGTGTGAAGAAGAAAGATGGAATTATGCGACTTTGTATTGATTATCGGGAGTTGAATCATGTCACCATCAAAAATAGGTACCCGTTGCCTCGAATTGATGACTTTGTTTGACCGATTGCAAGGAGCCAAATTCTTTTGAAGATTGATCTTCATTAGAATATTATCGGTTGAAGATTAAGCGATGACATTCCAAAGAGCGCTTCGAACTTCGAGACGGGCATTATGAATTCCTAGTCATGTCTTTTGGATTGACTAATGCTCTTGCTGCCTTCATGGACATGATGAACCGAGTATTCAAGGAATATTTGGATCACTTTGTGGTTGTCTTTATTGATGATATCCTCATATACTCCAAAACCCGTGAAGACCATGAGTAACACTTGAGGCTGATACTTCAAAAGCTTCGTGAAAACAAGTTGTATGCCAAGTTGAAGAAATGTGAGTTTTGGCTTGAGGAAGTTGCATTCCTTGGGCACGTGATATCAAATCATAGAATATCTGTTGACCACGCAAAAATTGAAGCAATTCAAAGTTGGGAGCAACCTAAGTCAGTGACCAAAGTACGTAGCTTTTTCAGCTTAGCCGGTTATTATCGCAGATTCATAGAAGGGTTTTCTCGAATCACTACTCCATTAACGCAGCTGACTCAAAAAGATACAAAGTTCGGTTGGAGCGAGGAATATGAGAAGAGTTTTCAAGAACTCAAGAGAAGACTTATTTCAGCACCTGTTCTGACAATACCATCTGGCTCAGAGGGATTTATCATCTACAATGATGATTCAGGCAAAGGGTTAGGATGTGTTCTCATGCAACATGGGAAAGTCATAGCCTATGCCTCATGAAAACTCAAAGAATATGAGAGGAATTATCCTACTCGTGATCTAGAGTTGGCAGCAGTCATTTTTGCGCTTAAGATTTGGAGGCATTACCTATATGGAGAGAAGGTGGAGATCTGTACGGATCATAAAAGCCTCAAATATTTCTTCACTCAAAAGGAACTCAACATGCGGCAACGAAGATGGCTTGAGCTATTGAAAGATTATGATCATACCATCCAATATGATCCTGGAAAAGTGAATGTAGTTGCTGACGCATTGAGTAGAAGATCATATGCGGGTACAAGTGCAATATTGTCAACGCAAAGACCCATTTTGTATGACTTACGAAGGATGGAGATAGAGTTAAAGACTCCATGGACCCATGTGATGATAGCGAATATACGAGTAGAACATACTTTAATTGATAAAGTTAAAGCTGCTCAACTTACGGACTTGGAGCTGATGCGTATGAAGAAGAAAGTGCAAGAAGGTGCTATTTCGAAAGCAAAAATTGATGAAGAAGGAATACTTCGAGTCAACTCTAGACTTTGTGTTCCTAACGATTCTGACTTGAAGTATACAATCATGATGGAGGCACACAACACACCATTTGTAATCCATCCTAGGAGTACCAAAATGTATCGTGATCTTTGACATACATTTTGGTGCAGCAATATGAAGAGAAATATAGCGGGGTTTATCTCAAGGTGTCTAACTTGTCAACGAGTCAAGGCGAAGCATCAAGTGCCAAAAGGTCCATTACAACCACTTGAAATTCCAGAATGGAAGTGGGAGCACATTACCATAGATTTTGTTACTCGTCTTCCCAAGGTTTCTCAAGGCATAGATGCGATTTGGGTCATTATTGATAGATTGACCAAGTCTGCTCATTTTGTACAGATACAAGAAAATTATACACTTGAACATCTTGCTAGTATGTACATAAACGAGATTGTAAGATTGCATGGTATGCCAGTATCCATAGTTTCTGATCGAGACCCAAGATTCACTTCAAGATTTTGGGTTAGTTTGCAAAAAGTTACGGGCACAGATTTACTATTTAGTTCGGCATATCATCCTCAAACGGATGGGCAGTCGGAAAGGACTATTCAAACTCTTGAAGATTTATTAAGACTCTGTGTCCTTGACTTCAAGGGAAGTTGGGACAAGTTCTTACTATTAGTAGAGTTTTCGATAAAACCTCACAAGATCGAAAAGAGTTATGCCGATCTTTAACAATATATTATCAAGAAAAGTTATAAGATTGGCATTTGGCTCCATTTGAGGCATTGTATGGAAGAAAGTGTGGATAAGAAGTATCATATTCTCTAAAGGTATCTTTGGGATGGAGTTAGAATTGGACATACCAGTACGCACCCTAATTTGAGGACTAAATTTCATAAGAAGCGTTAACTTTTATGAATAAAGATTAATTCTCTCGAAATATATTTTGAATATTTGGGATATAATATAATGTTATAGTTGGGGCAATATTTGCAAAGTGTGGTTATATAATATTCAATTGGTTGACTAAGCACAATCATTGGTGGACACAACGAAAGTATTGTTGTAGTTAGAAAAAATAATTATCTTTTATAAAAGCGATCAGATAGCGTATTAAAAACCTCACAAGATCGAATAAGTTCGTGTTGAAAGAGTTATAGTGTTTGATCTTTATTTGATAAAAAGGACATGGAAAATGAGAAATATTGGATTTGATCATGTGTACTATTGATTCACATTTACGTGTTCTCATGTAAGTTAAAAATGGAGGTATGGAAAGGAGTTATAAGATTTGATTCACATTATTTAAAGAGAGAAAGCTCGATCATCGATTCTATAATATTTTGGCCCATTTTAATTCTAAGGGTATTATTCTTTCGTATTCAGGAAGAGAGTTATTTACTTTCAATACTCGTAAGGGTTGTTATTCCATTCTTTATTATTATGTTGGAATAATCGCAATACATCGCAAGTACTGCATACATAGTGAAAGTCTTCTATTATTCCATTCTTTATTATTCATTGGAATAAGTCCGCTCTTCAGGCGATCTATCGCATTCTCGGTGAATTCTATTGTTATTCTATTCTTTATTATTCTCTTGAAATATCCCGAATACACGAATTACGCATACATTGAAATTCGTTTCCATTCTTTATTATCTCATTGGAATATCCGTATCGCATTCCATTTGTGAAATTACGCTTTATGACTTGGTTCCATTCTTTTTTTTTTATTGGGAATAACCTCTTGCTGTGAATGCAAGGTCTATCGTATGCATGGTGAATTCTTATGTTATTCCATTCTTTATTATTATTATGTCGGAATAACTTCGCTCTATATGGATTACCGTATTGCATGGTGAATGATCTTTTGTATTCATTCCTTATTAAATTGTGGAAATGATCTGCTCTCGTGGATTACCGCATGGCGGGCAAAAATCCATTTGTAGTTTCATATATTCTATTATACTCAGTTGGTTAAAGTTTTGGCTTCTATACTCCATGAAATTAGTAGAATATCCCGGATATTTGGCGCTTCATCTAGTATCTTTCATGGAAATATTCTTACGGAGCAAATTTTTAAATTTTACTCCACAAAGCAAAGATCATGTTGACAATTTGGATGTTATTGGTTCCTAGATAAATTAATTTATAAATCTTTAAAATTTATCCTTGAACTTATTTTATTGAATTATTATGTCATTGTCATCATCCGCATACTTATATTGTGATGAAAGTCATCTTTGGCTTACGTACATAGATGGACTTGGTATGATTATGACTAGGGATTATTCAGATGACCGTAATGTGACTAATGAATCCTCATTGGCTGTAGTTCGTTGATGGACGATTCATTGTGTGATTATGATTAGGATTATCTCGGTATAGTCATGACCATTGATGATTACATGAATATCCTTGGCCGTGATGCAGGGATGATTCAATTTTATTTATTAAGCTGAGTCTCAACAATAAAGTTGATAAAAAACTTTTTAAATCATAGAAGATAGTATATTTTATGCTCTATTTGATTTTTCTAATGGATTGTTTGTTCCGCTGCAGTTAAACTTGTTGTCTATTATATTCTATCAGTTTAACATTGTTGAAGGCTAATGATAATTTATTCTGCATTATCTTAGTCATAATATTTCTTACTGGCTAGTTGAGCTCACACTTTCTTTCACTGTTCTCTTCAAGAAATGAGAATATAGTTGGGACGAGTCGGGGAATGGAGTGACGGTCCAGATGATAGCATTAATAGTCCTCACTATTTTGTTAAATAGTGTGACAATAAATGTAATGAGGACTCCATTGAATGTGGATATTTTCTAGATAACAATATTCTTATTAAAACTCTCAGTTTATGTTTTGTCGTATTTTACACGACAGTTGTATTTGAATTTTGTACCATGTATTTGGCGACTCAAGATGGGTGATGAGAGTCACAGTTTTTAAATGATATTTCTATCGTTAATAAATTCCTGACGTATTCTTGAAGACTTCTTAGCCTACCCCTAGAGTGTGAAACCTAATTTTGTATTGACCCCCAAAGATAAAAACTCATTTCTTCAACCTTAAATATTTCTTCAACCAAACGAACATTATAATGCGCCAAATAAGTTGGCTCGAGTACGTTGAGCTTATGATTATACCATTCAATATCATCGTGGAAGAGAGAACGGTAGTCGACGATTGAGTAGAAGATCGCACGCGTTTTAAAGTGCGATGTTGTTAACACAAAACCCATTTTGTATAACTTACAAATTATGAAGATAGAGTTAAAGACTCTAAAGACCCACGTGAAGATAACGAATATACGAGTAGAATCGACTTTAATCGATAAAGTTTAAGCCGTGCAAACTACATACTCAAAGCCTATAAATGTGAAGAAGAAGGTTCAAGAGGGCATTATTCTAGAAGCAAGAATCGATGAAGAGAGAAAATCTCAACCCTCGATTTTATTGGCCCATTTGAAATCCTTGATCGAGTAGGAACTGTGGCCTATAGACTCGTTTTACCGCCAAGTATGTCGCATTTTTCACGTATCGATGTTACGTAAATATATGGATGACCCGAACCACGTTATTAAATTAGATAGCAGAAGATTTAACGTATGAGGAGATACGTGTTAAAATCTTGGATAAGAAGGATCATATTCAACACTCAAAGGTTATACCTCAAGATTTAGAATCTGAAATGAAGTCAAGGTATCCTCATCTCTTCGGCATACCAGGTACGTACGTAAATTTTGAGGGCAAAATTTCATAAGGAGGGAAGATTGTGAGACCCCAATTTTTATGAATAAAGATTTAAATTTTTTAAAATATTTTTTTAAATATTATGGTGTGGATTTGATATAATGTTATAGTTGTGGGTAATATTTATAAATTTTGCAAAGTATGCAAATTGTTATATAATATTCAATTGGTCGGGGAATATTCAATTTAATAGGGAATATCCGTACGATGGTACAATCATTGGTGGACCCCACAACAGAATTATTATCGGAGACAAAAATATTTTTATGAAAATAACAGCGAAAGTTTTACCATTAAAACTGTTGAACTACTCGGTAGTAAAAGTACAGTAATACACGTGGTAGCATAGTAGCACACGGTATTGATTATTGATGCTTACGTGAGAAGTCACTCAGTTTTGTTCAATTATTGCTATAGTAATTGTTGCATAGTATCTCACGTTATTTGATTCAATTATTGTCGATATTTTATATATTATTAAATCAATAATTGAGATAACAAAGTTATTAATATTATTATTTGAAATATTAACGATGTATAGAAGTTCTGTCAAGGAGAGGTTTGGTCACCTAATTGCGCGCCAATAGGGAGAAATCCTTATTGGAAAGTCCCCTCTTTCTTGGGAACAACCTGGTCGATTAATATTATGAATTATAATAAAGGTGATAAGTTTTATTTTATTATTATTATAAATGTAATAAAACAGAAAACTTTTTATATAAAATAGAATACGTTTTACAAAGTTTTGTTTTATTTGATTAAAATAGAATTTAATATATTTTATTATGCATAGTATTTGCATAAGTATTCTGCATAGTGTTTGCATAGTAAAATCTTTTTATATAAAATAAAATACTTTTATAAAGTTATTCGTTTTATTAGACTATAATTAGAATATATAATATTCTATTATGCATAGTGTTTACATAGTACTCAGATAGTATTTGTATAGTAAAATCTTTTAATATAAGCAGAATACTTTTATAAAGTTATTCATTTTATTAGATTACAAATAGAATATATTATATTTTATTTAAAAGATTTTGTTTTATTAGAATATTTTATTAATATTGCATAGTAAATTAATATGGACCGTCTGTTTAAAAGTAAATCGATACTGGTCGTTCATGAATTAGTTACTATTAGGTCCATTCTCTCTATAAATAGAAGCTCGTTCCTTCATTATTTTCTTTTAATTATTTGAAACTCTAGAGAGAGAAACTATAGAGAGAAAGAAGAAAAGTATTCTGCTACTTCACTACTCCTATATCCAGTTTCTTCTAGGGTAAGGGGTATTATTTCTTTTGTATTCATGAAGAGAACTTCTATTATTCCATTCTTTATTATTATGTTGGAATAACCTATCTATGCAAAGTACCGCATACATGGTGAAATTCTCATGTTATTCCATTCTTTATTATTCTGTTGGAATACCCTGTATATGCGGACTACCCTATACTTGGTGAAATTCTTCTGTTATTCCATTCTTTATTATTATGTTGCAATAACCTGTGTATGCGAAGTACCGCATACATGATGAAATTCTTCTGTTATTCCATTCTTTATTCTTCTGTTGGAATAACCTGTATACGCGGACTACCCTATACTTGGTGAAATTCTTCTTTTATTCAATTCTTTATTATTATGTTGGAATAACCTGTCTATGCGAAGTACCGCATACATGGTGAAATTCTTCTATTATTCCATTCTTTATTATTCTATTGGAATAACCTATATATGCGGATTACCCTATACTTGGTGAAATTCTTCTGTTATTCCATTCTTTATTATTATGTTGGAATAACTTCGTCTCATCACAAGTACCGCATACATGGTGAAATTCTTCAAATATTACATTCTTTATTATTCATTTGGAACATCACATACATGCGTTTACGCATTGACCTGGTTCCATTATTTATTATTCTGTTGGAATATCCTGTCTGTGCGTTTACGCATGACCTGGTTCCATTATTTATTATTCTGTTGGAATATCCTGTCTATTCCTTTACGCATGACCTAGTTCCGTTATTTATTATTCTGTTTGAATAACCTGTCTGTGCGGTCTATCGCATGCCTGGTGATTTCTTTTGTTATTCCATTCTTTATTATACTCAGTTGGTTAAAGTTTTGGCTTTTATACTCCATGAAATTAGTGGAATATCTTTGATATTTTCGCTTCATCCAGTATCTTCTCATGGAAATATTCTTTTGAGCATTCTTGAATTTTGCTCCACAAAGCAGTATCATGTTGACAATTTGGACATTATTGGTTCCTGGATAAATTAATTCTTGAACTTGTTTTATTGAATTCTTATATCATTGTCATCATTCTCATGTTTATATTATGTTGAAAGTCATCTATGGCCTGTAGTGCATAGATGGACTTGGTATGATTATGACCAGGGATTATTTGGTATAATCATGACCGTAATGTTACAAATGATGTGGTAAAAGTCCTCATTAGCCCGTAGTGAATTGATGGACAGTTGTTGGCATGATCATGACCATTGATGAATACACAAATATCCTTGGCCCGTAGTGCATGGATAATTTGTGGTTGTGATACTAATGAATATCCTTGGCCATAGTGCAAGGATGATGTGGTTTATTTATTAAGCTGAGTCTCAGCAATAAAAGTGATGAAAAACCTTTTAAATCATAGAAGATAGTAGATTTTATTCTCTACTTGACTCTTTTAATGGATTGCTTATTCCGCTGCAGTTAAACTTGATATTTGTTATATTGTATCAGTTTAACATTGTTGCAGGCTAACGATAATTTATTCTGCATTATCTTAGTCATAATATTTCTTACTGGGCTAGTTGAGCTCACCCTTTTACTTTCATTGTTCTCTTGAGAAAAAATGAGAGCGTAGCGAGGGGACTAGTCGGGGAGCGGGTGGCGGTCGAGATGATAGCATTAGTAGTCCTCACTATTCTATGAAATAGTGTGTTAATAAATGTATTGAGGACTTATTTTGAGTTTGAATACCGCCTGAAGACAACAATATTTGTATTAAAACTCACATTTCGTATTGTATATTTAAGATTGTATTTGTATTACGTATTATGTATTTGGCGACTCGGAATAGGTGATGTATACCTATTTTGGAAATACACCCCCGCCTTGAAGTGTGTAAAGCTTAATTATGCTTTCGCTACAAGTGCTAGCTAGCTCTCCTAAACCGACTTTGGTAATACTCTATATTTGCTCCAATATCGCTCCAAATGCCTCCTTTCTTTATCACTTGCCACACCAACTACCCTACACACAAAATAACAAGAAACACGTAAAAAAACATAAAATCAAGGATTTAACAACGAATAAGCTTGAATTAGAAACTGATTTGCGGATATAAAATCCACTTATCAAAATCCCCCTAACATAAACCGTGCTAGTCCTCGAGCACAAAACAAAATACTATGTTGTACAATGCACTGCAATGACATGTAATTCATCTAAATTATATGTCTTTGAATCCAACAGCGTCATAGAATCAAATTTATTCCTTCAGCCTTAGAAAAATCAAGTAAACTCTTCAACACCTCATATCGAAACCACTCAATAATTTCTTATCAATGCTCGAATCTTAGACCGTCGTCATTGATATAGTGCGTGTGTGAGCAACATCTATGCTAACTGATTCTAATTCAAATTCAACACATAATAAATTTCTTATTAGGAATCATATAGAATAACTTAAAAAATTCAAAAATAGATGAGTTCCAACTAAAATCAAACGTTTACCAAGATTAGGGGTCCGAATAGGGTATTCATGCTTTCTTTCTTTTTTTTCATTAACGGGGGCTCTTTGCCCTTACTTCCCATCTTCTCTTCATTTTTCTTTTTTTTAGATAGATGGTTGGTGAGTGCGTTTTATGCTCCATCTCACACTCGTGTTTATGGGGAGTATTTCTTCTCAACCCACCACAAGACTCAACTAGATATTATTTTTCTTTTTTTTCTGAAGCTTATATACCCTACCTTTTCCCCCAAACTTAGGTTCTTCCCTAATTCATCGTCTTCACTGCCTATTCTTGTCATTCTATGATTTACGCTAGCATTATCCTTTAGAAACTATTTATGTATCAATTCAAACTAATCAGTCAACACCGATGTTATTATGTGCTACCGTTTTTATACCAGTTTCAAACAAGCACAAGATCCAAGTCATAATTCAAAACTACATCATAATTCTAATCTTCTGGGTACTATATTTGTTTACTTAATCCCAATCTCATCGTCATTAGCAATGATAAAATGAACTACACTAATTGCTGAATATATGCAAAACAACACAATTCTAACTAAATTATATATATATATATATATATATATGTCAAACATAATATAACAACATGCAAAATAATTAAACTATTTATGCACCTAGCTACTTATGCAACTATATGATTACATGAATGCTACATCACAAATCCTAAAATAACATGCAAAACTAAAGTGGAATAATAAATGCAAACCTAACTAATGACATTATGCATGCAAACATGAAATGAAAATTAAAAACTAACTCCCCCAAACTTGATAACAACAATGTCCTCATTGTATGGATAACTCAATAAAAATTATGAAGACTTCAGTAATCGCTTTAAGTGCGGGTTGGTGATGATGGATGATCTTCCTGAGTTTTCGGTGGAAACCTTGGCATTGGCATGGGTCATTGGTATGGGAATTAGGGTTGGTTGAAGCTCGGGCGTCACATTCAATGAAGCGAAATACGTATTCATAGCTTCAAACATGTGTTCTTGCCTCGCTACGAGTCGTCGTATCTCTCGTCGTGCTTCCTTGTTGTGCTCATCCATTTGGCGTTGAAATGCAAGAAATTGAGGGCTAGATATGGCGTTGGATGGTGGTTCCGCCTTTGCTCCTTGTTCTCCCATAGTCGCATCCTTATCCTCCGAGGTGTCTACAGCATCAACTTCGTCCTCCGAAGCCAATGGAAAAATAAAGCCTAAACCTCTCGGATGGGAATCACCTCCGGCCCACACCAAATACCGCACGATCATTCTGGAATCTAATAGCTGAAGCGGCATCTAAGTGGGTTCATCATTGGACCATCTAACACCCGCTTGGTGACACAACCCATAAATGAGTGATGGGTGTGGCAAGCCACCCAAAAAAATTCCTCATAAGCATCGGTGAATGGAAAAAACAGATTATGGCCCCGACATCGATAATGAAATCTTGCACAATTGCATACAAAAGTAGTGCCTTTTCTTTGGTCACGTCCGATGTGTGTGTGAACGGAAATAGTTTTGCGCATAAAAAAGCATACCATGTCTTACCATACCGGCTGAGATCCTTGCTGTGAAAAACTGTGCCTCCTTTTCGACCCTTGATCCATGTTGTTCCCGGCTTAGTCATTTCTTTGAGAATAGCCTCAAAGTCAGGATCGAAATCACATAAGTGAGCATATTGGCACTGTCCAGGCACTCATAACTGATAATAAGTGTTGATGGCATCGGCACTAAACGGGACTAATCGACCCCGCACAAAAGCGTTGAAGGGGGCTTTGTCCTCGGCATTAGCATAAAACTCTTTGACCACACTGACAACGGTGGCCTTGGGTTCCTTAGTGAACTTCCTCCACCCTTTTGGATAAATCTATTGCATCATTTCACCATCGACAAGATCCGGTGCCAACCCCCGCTCCAGTGTAAGAGCTTTCGTCACCATGTAGTCGTATCGGTCGGCAGCGGCGGCACTTACGAATTTGCGTCGGTCGAAGGTTCATGATGGTGGTGTTGTTCTGGAACTCTCTCCCCGATGCATCTTTGATGTGGGTTTTGATGTCATTGAATTTAGAAATCCTTAACAACACTAATTCCTCCCCCAAACTTGGTTCACACAAACTGTCAAACACGTGGTGTGCACAGTGGTTTATCCTCCACAAACTTGATGATTTTACTTCAACCCTGGTGCTAGGAAGGGAGGGAATAGATGATAAAGTGCTTACTCTCAATTGTTATAGACTGTCCTCACTAAGAACCCTAATTCGTAGCTTTCTGAGTTTGAATTGTATGTGATGAACTTGGGTTGTGAGGGTGAGAATTTACAGAGATGATAAGAGTGAGCAAGGTTGTGTTGTGAAGTAATGGGTTAGTGGGTAGTGTAATGGAGTGAATTAGTGGGTTTGTGTTTTAATATAGAGGGGTGGTAAATGCCAAAATGTGGGATGTAGGTGTAATGGAATTGAGAGTTGTGGGGAGTTAGAAGAAGTGGAGGTGTAACTGCCGAAACTGCCTTTTCAATTCTAGGACCCCCGCCCCGGCGGGGGGTGCAAGGCTTATGAAGCCTGCCCCGACGGGCATGCCCACTATTTTCGAACTGGAGAGACCCCCGCCTCGGTGGGGGGTATAGTGCATTAGGGGCCAGCCCCGGCGGGGGTGGGTTCTGTTAACTGGACTTTTTCTCTATTTTTCTTCCTTGCTACACCAATCCTTTTGCATGTTAGGTTCCTGTAAATCCATGAAACATAAATATGAGTCGATTTTGAGCAATCTTAAGCATGGTGACACAATTATCTAAAGATGACTTATACTTTTAACTACGAATAATTGAATTAACATGAATTGATTCGAAACTAACTAACATTCTAAACTACAATCTAACTAGTATGGATGAAATATGAAAAAATAAAAGACGATTGGGTTGCCTCCCAATTAGCGCTTGATTTTAAGTCGTTCAGCCTGACTACTCCTTGTTTATGGTGCGTCGGATAATGTGATTGCGATGACATCCATGTTGGATTCGCCACCCCAATAATGTTTCAACTGTTAACCTTGAAAGTCTCCAATGGGTTTCTGCTGTAGAGTTCAACGGCGCCATGCGAGAAAACTCTTTTGATGGTGAATAAACCCGACCACCTTCATTTTAACTTTCCCGGGAACAACCTCAACCTTAAGTTGAAAAGTTGTACTGATTGCTCCGGTTCGAACGTTCTGTGCATGATTTTCTGGTTGTGCCATTTCTTGACCTTTTCTTTGTATAGCTTAGAGTTTTCGTAAGCTTGAAGTCAGAATTCGTAGAGCTCGTTTAATTGCAGTAGTCTCTTTTCGACCACAGCTGCTTGATCGAAGTTAAGTTTCTGAATCGCCCAATGGGCCTTGTGTTGTAACTAGGCCGGTAAGTGGCAAGCTTTCCCATAGACCAATTGATATGATGATATACCAATTGGTGTTTTGTACGCAGTTCGATAAGCCCATAGTGCATCGTCCAACCTAAGAGACCAATCCTTTCTATTTGGGTTCACCACCTTTTCCAAGATTTGCTTCACCTCCCTATTTGAAACTTTAGGTTGCCCACTTGTTTGGGGATGATATGTCGTTGCCACCTTATGGTTGACCCCATACTTCGCCAAGAGAGCTGTAAACGATCTGTTGCAGAAGTGACTACCTTCATCACTTATGATAGCTCTTGGCGTGCCAAATCTCGTAAAAATATTCTTCTACAAGAATTTGAGGACCACTTTGACATTGTTAGTTGGGAGTGTTGCGGCTTCAACCCATTTTGAGACATAGTCAACTGCAAGCAATATATACTGATTACAGAATAATGATGGAAATGGCCACATAAAATCAATGCCCCAAACGTCAAAAAATTTAACTTCCAAAATTGTTTGTAGTGGCATCTCATTCCTTTTCGATATGTTGCCCACCCGTTGACATCTATCATAACTTTTAACAAACTGGTGGGCGTCCTTGAATAATGTAGGCCAATAAAACCCGGCTTGAAGCACTTTTGCCGTTGTTTGCTCACTACCATAATGTCCCCCGTACGCAGACGAATGACACTCATGAAATATACTATTCACCTAGATGTAGGGCACACATCGTCTATTCATCTTGTCGGCGCACTGTTTGAATAGGTATGGCTCATCCCACATATACCACTTGACGTCATATAGGAATTTCTTTTTCTGCTAACATGTAAGATCGGGGGGAAGAATGTTGCTCACTAGATAATTGACGAATTCCGCGTACCATGGAAATTTCATATTGATCCCAAACAACTGCTCATCGGGAAATGATTCATTAATTACACATCTCTCATCTTCCTTTTTATCTTGATTTTTCAGCCTCGATAAATGGTCGGCAACTTGATTCTCCGTACCCTTTCTATCTTTTATTTCTAAATCAAATTCTTGAAGAAGGAGAATCCATCGGATCAGACGTGGCTTAGCATCTTTTTTAAAAATTAAGTACCGAATAGCAGAGTGATCTGTATAAACTGTAACCTTTGTTCCGATCAAATAAGCCCGGAATTTATCGAAGGCATATATTACTGCAAGTAATTCTTTTTCCGTAGTTGTGTAATTCGTTTGAGTCTCCGTAAGTGTCTTACTTGCATAGTATATGGCATAAAATACCTTCTCTCGGCGTTGTCCCAAAATAGCCCCTACCGCATAGTTGCTCGCATCACACATTATCTCGAAGGGCATATTCCAATCCGGTGCAACAATTATGGGAGCTAAAGTCAATTTCTTCTTCAATAGCTTGAATGCCAAATTACACTACTCATCAAACTTAAAAACTGAATCCTTCTCTAAAAGACTGCACAAAGGTTTTTCAATTTTAGAGAAGTCTTTTATAAATCGTCTATAAAACCTGGCATGTCCCAAGAAACTTGAATTCCTTTGACTGAACTTGGTGGAGGAAGTTTTTCAATCGTTTCCAGCTTCGCTTTATCAACCTCTAATCTGTGAGCCGAAACCTTGTGCCCCAAAATTATGCCTTCTTCAACCATGAAGTGGCACTTTTCCCAGTTAAGTACCAGATTCGTGTATGTGCATCTTTGTAATACCATCACCAAATTCTCTAAGCAAGCATCAAAATCATCCCCATATACAGAAAACTCATCCATGAAGACTTCCACATTTTCCTCCACCATGTCTGAGAAAATGGCCATCATACACCGTTGGAAGGTAGCGGGTGCATTACACAAGCCGAACGACATTATCCTGAATGTGAATGTGTCGTATGGACATGTGAAACTTCTCTTGATCTTCAGGGGTGATGACGATCTAATTATAACCTGAATATCCATCCAATAAGTAGTAGTACTCGTGTCCCACTAATCTATCCAACATTTGATCGATAAAGGGAAAAGGGAAGTGATCTTTGCGGGTTGCCTTATTTAATTTCTTGTAGTCCATGCAAACCCTCCAACCAGTCACTGTCCTTGTCGGAATTAGCTCATTGTCATCATTTTGTACCACGGTCATTCCTCCCTTTTTTGGCACACACTGAACCGGACTGACCTACTTACTATCGAAAATTGGGTAGATGATACCCGCGTCCAACCATTTCAGTATTTCCTTCTTCACTACTTCTTTCATGATAGGGTTGAGCCGTCTCTGTTGCTCCACTGTCGGTTTTTCATTGTCTTCCATCAAAATTTTGTGCATGTAAAAGGATGGGTTGATTCCCTTAATATCCGTGATTGTCCATCCTATAGCCGATTTATGTTCCCTAAGCACCATCAGCAACTTTTCTTCCTGCAATTCGTTAAGTCTTGCGTGAAATAATAACGAGTAAAAAATTAGAAGTGCCTAAATCTGAATACGAGGTGTTTAGGTAGTGGCTTTAGCTTCAAGAGAAGGTGGCTCCTCGATGATGGTTTCATTACGGTTGTGGATCTTTCCTCCAAAGTGCAATGGTTCAAATGGTGCTTTAAATCTGCTAACTCATGGCAAGGAGTTTAGTATTTGCATGTAATCCACAAATTCCAGATCATCTAACTCTTCATCTCCCAATAGTGTTGTTTCTAATGGATCGTTACCCATACTTTTACCCATGTCTTCGCTGATTATCTGGTCAATGATATCCATCCTGAAACACTCTTCTTCATCCGTAGGGAATTTCATGGCTTTGAACACATTAAATTTTACTTCTTGATCTTGGACCCTCATAGTTAATTCACCTTTTTGTACGTCGATGAGCGTCCTACCCGTAGCCAAGGAAGGTCTCCCTAGGATAATCGGGATGTTCTTATCTTCCTCAAAATCTAGAATTATGAAATCTGCGAGGAATATAAACTTCTCAACCTTGACTAATATGTCCTCTACAATGCCTCTCGGGTACGTGACTAACCTATCCGCCAACTGTAATGAGATGTTCGTAGGCTTTGGAGATGGCAAACCCAATTCTATATAAACTGATAACGGCATAAGGTTCACACTCACCCCCAAATCACATAAGCACTTATTGAATGCCATGTTCCCAATCGTGCATGGAATGGTAAAACTCCCCGGATCTTTCAACTTTGGTGGCAACTTTCGCTGTAAAACCGCACTACACTCCTCTGTTAATGCCAATGTTTCAAAATCTTCCAACTTCTTTTTCCTGGACAAAATCCCTTTCATGAATTTCGCATAACTTTGCATCTACTCTAGGGCTTCTGCGAACGGGATGTTAATCTGAATTTTCTTAAAAACTTCCAAAAATTTCGCAAATTGCTTATCTAATTTCTATTTTTGGACTCTCTACTGAAATGGCGGTGGAGGATACACAACTGGTTTGTCATCGAACTTTATTTTCTCAATTTGCTTATCCTCACCCTGTTTTTCTTTAACCACTTTGTTCTCATCAACTTTGTCATCCGTTCTAGCTGAATTTTCTGCATTTTTCCCATCCAGATGTTTTATACTTCTCAATGTGATTTCCTGACACTGCTCATGATTTCCCTTCGGATTTCTTTCGGTGTCGCTCGGTAGAGTCCCTTATGGTCTATTGTTCAATGCTAAGGCAATTTTTCCCATCTGATTTTCTAGATTCTTGATGGCCATTGCTTGGTTTTTCATCGCTGCCTCATTGCTTATTATATACTTGGACAACAACTCCTCTAAATCTGATTTCCTCCCTTGATGTTGAACTGGTTGTTGATGATTCTAAACTCCTGGGGGATATGATGGCCGTGGAGCTTGTTGATACTGATTATTACTCCACAAAAGTTAGGATGATTCTTATTCCCCTGATTGTATGCATTATGAAACATATTCTGTGGAATTCTGTTGTAGCTACCCACAAATTACACTAACGGTGGATTGATTTCACATTTATCTATAGGATGCTCACCTGCGCACAATTCACAAATAAATGCAACATGTTGTGCCTGTACCCCTGATATCGCATCCAACTTCTTAGAGAGTGCTGAAATATGTGCTTGTATTGTCGTCACTCCATCTACTTCTAACACTCTAGCTGCCTTTGCCTGTGTCATTCTTGCCATGGGCCATTGGTAGTTGTTAGCTGCCATAGTCTCTATCAATTCGTAAGCCTCCTTATAACTTTAGCCATAAACGTTCCACCCAAAGCTGCATCAATACTGGTTCTGAGATTTTCGTTCAATCCGTTGTAGAATGTGTTCATCTGCAACCACTTAGGTAATCCATGATGCGGGCACTTTCTGAGAAATTCCTTGTATCTTTCTCATGCCTCATATAGTGACTCCCCGTGTTGTTGTTCAAACATAGTTATCTCATTCCTTATTTTTGAAGTTTTCCCTGGTGGGAAGAATTTTGCAAGAAATTTCTGAGTGAGGTCTTCCTAAGTAGTTATTGATCCCGGTGGTAGAGAGTGTAACCAACTCTTCGCCTTTTCCCGTAAGGTGAATGGGAACAAGCGAAGTCTTATCGCATCATCTGACACCCCATTATATCTGAAGGTTTCACAAATTTCCAGAAAGCTGACTAAGTGTTCATTCTGGTCATCATTTTCCAATCCCCCAAACTGAACCGAATTTTGAATCATTTGAATTATCCCAGGCTTGATTTCAAATGTGTTCACAGCTATAGCAGGCCTAGTAATACTCGACTGCAGCTCAGTCACCTTAGGTGTAGCAAAATCCCTCATTGCTTTCTGATCTTCGGCAGCCATTGTTTCTTCTTTTTCAGAGTTTTTGAATTCTTCTCTTATTTCCTTGATCCACTTACTTAGCCTATAAAATCGTTTCACAATGTTGTCCTCAAAAGGAAGCAAGTCTGGATTTTTGGATTGCGTTTGCATAAACCAACTTCAAAAACCCGACATAAGACGAACAAAACAAAAAAAAAGTTTAAGTAAAACTGGACTAATTAAACTAATATCGTAAAATATTAAAATCTATACTAAAATTGTTCCTCGACAACGGCGCCAAAAACTTGTTGGGTAAAATCTAATTACGCACAACACGCAAGTATACGTGGTCAACAAGTAATATAATAGTAAATAGAGTATCGTTCCCACAGAGAAAATTTAGTAAGCATTTAACCTCACAATTATCAGTTTCTTATTAATCCTAATTTTATTAAACTATTCAAATCAATGATTAAAATTATTAAAACTAAATGATTAAAAATACTAAGATCACTAACAATCACAAATTATAAAAACTAAAATTTCAAACAATTATTGGAGAATTAGGCTTACGACTTCACCCTAAGCTTCACTCTGATTTTTACACCTTATTTCCAGTTCAATTCACTATCCCAATTTATTAATCAAGAACACGTATGTAGCACTTACCACCTCTCGATGTACTAATACCGTATTAACTCAAATCCACAATTTAGATAGAAACAAGTTAAACACATTAATCAACTAACTCACTATATCTCTATGTGAATTATAATTGAAGAAGGTTTAAGTTTAAGTTCTTTATCCGATTACATGCGATGTCAAGCATATCTCTACCTTAACATTCACATTCACAAAATTCAAGAACACGTGTTATATTAACTAAGTCTAGACTCGTACTTCCTCTCTCAAATTCATACAAGTCAACAAAGAACTGTTGATCAGGCAATTCATAAATTCACACTCAAATTAATATAGATAAACTGGATAATAGCTTATTAAACTAGAAATCAAAATTACATAATCATCGTTTCACTTAAAGATCCGTCATAAGCCTAAAAAGTAATTTAGTTCATCATCAATGAATTAATAACTGAATAAATTAAAGATAACATCCTTTCAATTACAAATAAACTAAAATAGAAGAATAATGCAGAACACCCTTCACTTAAGTCTTAATCTGCAATTAATATGAACGTTCCTTTAAAATCTTCACTCCAATGGTCGATATGAAAATCTGCCAAAATCTCTGTTAATTGCACTTGTGTCTTTCCTCTTTATCTTGTGTTTGTGTTAATATATGTGTACACAAGTAATCTCAGCTCAATTTTGTGCCATTTAGACTCCGAAAGCCATGTAAAAAACCAAAATACCAAGTCCCAACAGTATTCGAACCAAACTAGGACAACCAGAATTCGCCCTCCCCCCACCTCCCCGGCGGGGGTATATACATATGAAATGCCTGCCTCGGTGGGCTACGCTACTGACTTGCAGACTTGAAGACCCCGGCCCTATGCAGGTGGTGTAAAACAATTATGCATACAATGTTAGCCTTCTGCAAACTGACTTTGGTAATACTTTATACTTGCTCCAATATCACTCCAAATGCCTCCTTTCTTTATCACTTGTCACACCAACCACCCTACACACAAAATAACAAGAAACAAGTAAAAACAAACATAAAATCAAGGATTTAACAACGAATAAGCTTGAATTAGAAACCGATTCGCGGATATAAAATCCACTTATCAATAGTACTGCACTTAGATCCTACACGGCTAGTATTATTGCATATATAAGTGCATTCATATATGATCATGGAAGCACTATGCAGATGGTTGTGGATCTTCTAGCTCAAATGGAGACCTTAGGGCGGGAGCTTATAAATTCACCTCCATCTACTGATAGGGATGCCATGTTAGACTTGTTATCCCGTTTATCTATGGGTTTATAGACTAGCTTTCATTTTCTTGCATAGACTAGGTTAGCCATTTTTGTCATGAATAGGATACATTGTATATATATCGAACAATATTATATGGCAAAGAAAGATATTTTGATTCACTTCCCTTTTAGATATGTTTTGTCACTTGCTTGATAGTTGCCGTTTTCCTTATGACTTGTTATCTTGATGTGTCCCGAACTTCTCCTTGATGGATTGACATTAAGATATCCTAGGATCTCTCAGAATGGGTCGTTGATCTTTGGGCTTTTCTGGTGTACGAGTTTTTGGTGTCTTGGAACTGGTCCTTTGATATTATTAAGGTTTAGGCAAAGTGTTTGGCTTTCTTTTGAGGGGTTTTTAGATTTTTTGGTTTAATCTAATGGGTTTTTTGGAATTTTTTATTTAGTTTGACCGCACTATAGATGGCTACCTACGTACTCCCATTGATAAGGAGAGATCAGGTCTTTCGTAGTTTAGGCTTTGTAGTGAAAACCTTAATTAACTTGATTAATTTTTCTTTCTTTCTTCTTCTTTTTTTCAGGACCAGGATGGTGGTTTGCAAGCATTTCAGACATAGTACCTCTTCACGGTGTCTGAGTTGATAAAATGTGGAAATTCTTTGCCATCCATTTTTTGCAGTCTGAGGGCTCCTCCTGTCAATATTTCCTTGAAAATGAAAGGGTATTCCCAGTTTGGGGTGAACTTTCTTTTAGATTGATCTTGATTAGCAAGGACTTTCTTCAACACCAAGTCATTTTCTTTAAATAGCCAAAGTAAAACTTTCTTATTGTATGACTAAGCAATCCTTTGCTGATATAATTGACCATTAAAGATAGTTGTAGCCCTCCTCTCATCTATCAGAGATAACTACTGGTACTGCTCTTGCAACCATTGGTCTTCCTCCATCTGAGCATCTATTAACACTCTTAATGACTCCATTTCTATTTCTATGAGGAATACTGATTCCATGTAATAGACTAATGAGTATAGCGTAGCCCAAGTAGAAGTGCGCATTGACATTCTGCATGCTAGCAGAGCCAGAGGCAATAAGTCAGGCCACCCCTTGTGATTGGCGGCCATTTTTTCATAATTTTCTTAATATTCTTGTTGGCTGCTTCGACAACACCATTCATTTTGGGACGATAGATGACGGAGTTAAGATGTTTGATGTGGAATTTGCTGCATAATTCCTTCATCATCCGGTTATTCAGATTTTTGGCATTGTCTGACACAATCACCTCTGATTGTCTATATCAACATATTACATTATTTTTGACGAAACCAATGATTACCTCTTTGGTGACCTTGGGAAAAGAGTCAGCTTCTACCAATTTGGTTAAGTAATCAATCATGGTAAAGATGAATCGATGACCATTGATGGCTTTAGGTTCTATTGGCCCAATCACGTCCATTCCCCACATTAAAAAGGGCCACAACAAGCTCATATAATGCAATTCATTTGGAGGAGCATGGATGGAATTTCCATGGACTTGGCATTGATATCATCTCCTGACATGATCGTCACAGTCGACTTTGAGGGAAATCCAATAATGCCCCGTTCTTAGTATCTTCTTGGCAAGTAAAGGATCGCTCATATGGGGACCACATACTCCACCATGGACTTCATCCATGAGTCTTTGGGCTTGATCTTTATCCAGGCATATTAAAATGCATATTCCAGCATCCCTTTTGTAAAGTGCATCTCCGCTCAAATAAAACTCCATAGCCATTTTATGGATTCGCTTTCTTTCAGCTTGACTTGCCCCAACGGGCGTAGATCCATCTCGAAGATACTCTTTGATGTCATTATACCAGGGTCGTTTGATGGGAGGCAGTTCACCTGATACTTCTCCTATATAATTTCCATAGGCTGGTGCCTTTTGGCTTACTAATTTAATATCCGAAATTCCCATCCTATTAGATATATTGATCAATGAAGCCAATGTTGTAATGCATTAGCAAAGTCATTCCTACTTCAAGGGACATGGATGAAGGTTATTTCCTTAAACTCCATAGCTATCTTGATAACTTGCTAATGATATGGCAGCAAATGCAATTCTTTGGCATAATCCCCAAAGACTAACAACCATTTGATACCATGGATTGGGCCAGTTTCAATCCCATTATACAGCCTTCATATTCAGTTGTGTTGTTGGTGTTGCCAAACTGTAGCTTGATGGCCATAAGATATTGTTCTCTTGTAAGAGATATAAAAATTGCCCCTGCTCCGGCACCTTCCATGTTTACGGCACCATTAAAATACAATCTCCAAGAGCGAACTATATTTTTTTGATGGATCTATTAAATTATCATTATTCCATCATCCAGGAAATACATTTTCAAGGGTTCAAAATTCCCTGATGGTGCTTCAACTAATTGATCCGTAATTCCTTGACCTTTGATGGACTTTTGAGTCACATAGATGATATCAAACTGTTAGAGGATTAACTGCCATTTGGACAATCGACAATTCAACATGGGTTTATTAAATACGTATTTTAAATGATCCATGCGGGATATCAGATACGTTGTGGCCCATGAAGATAATGTTTTAACCTCATGGCGGCCTATGCTAACGCACAATAGGTCTTTTCAATCAAAGTGTACTTTTGCTCGCCACTACTGAATCTTTTGTTGAGGTAATAGATATCTATTTCCTTCGTCTTTTTGCCCCAATATACAGCCCGTAGCAATGGCATTGACTGAAAGGTACATAAACATGGGAACCTTGTCCCTTGGGGGTACCAAGACAGGGGATTTGATCAACTTCTTCTTGATGGAAAGGAAAGCTTTTTATCACTCTTCAATCCACTTCATGGAGGAATTCTTCCTTAACAGCTTAAAGATGGGCTCACACGTTGCTATGAGTTGAGATATAAATTTGCATATGAAATTAATTCTCCCCAGAAATCCCCGTATTTCCTTTTATGTTCGAGGCATGGGCATCTCGGTGATTTCTTTAATTTTCACATATTTTAATTCGATGCCTCTGTTACTTACTAGAAATCCAAACAACTTACCAGACTGAACACCAAAGGCACATCTGGTCGGATTCAGTTTTAAGTTATATTTGTGCAATCGGTTAAAAAGCTTTTTGAGATGGTTGATATGGTCATCTTCCTTCCGGGATTTTATGATGATATCATCCACGTAGACCTCTATTTCTTTGCGCATCATTTCATGAAAAAGGGTTATCATGGCTCGCTGATAGGTGGCACCGGCATTGATAAGGCTGAAAGATAAATGTCTATAACAAAAAGGTTTCCCAAGGGGTAATGAAGGCTTTTTCTCCCTATCCTCTTGAGCAACCATGATCTGATGATACCCAGCGAAGCAGTTAACAAAAGAATACATGCCATATTGTGCCGTGTTATCTATTAGTATGTGGATAAAAGGTACAGGAAAGTTATCCTTGAAACAAGCTTTTTTCAAATCCCGGTAATCCACGCATACTCGTACCTTTCCTCCAGGCTTAGGCACAGGAACTATATTAGACAGCCACTAGAGGTAAGTTGATACCGTGATGATGTCGGCTTTGAACTGTTTAACAATTTCCTCTTTGACTTTCAGACTCTACTCAGGTTTTAGTCACCTAAGCTTCTGTTTGACTGGCTGGAATCCTTCTTTAATGTGTAGTCGATGAATGATAATATCAGTAGACACACCAATCATGTTCGCATGTGACCATGCAAACACATTCTGAAACTGAGTTAGTAGAGCAATTAGGTATTTTCTTTGGTTTGGGGTAAGGTCCATGCCTATCTGGATTTCTTTAGCGTTTTTTAAGGTTCTGATATTGACAAAAATAGTTTGATCAAGGTTTGGTTTAGGTTTGTCTTTGACCCATGTTTTGATCTCTTCAAGCACCTCATAGTACTCTATCTCCTCTTGCTCAATCCCCATCAAGTCAAAGTCCAACTCTACATCAAAGATGCAGTCATTATAGAGATTTGGCATTTCATCAGCAAGGCTAGACAAATCCAACTCTAATTTCCTAAAAACAAAATGTTTTCACTTAATGTATGAGATTGTTTGATCATACAACGTGTTAGTAAAAGCATGACAAAAATAACTGCTAATACTGTGCAACAAAAATAAGCAGTCAATAATATCTACACCTTAGGGCAGATGGACTTTCTGGCCTTTTTACCCTTTTCGACATATGCAAGGAGTGCTGCTCCAATTGTCTAGGGTCAAGTCTTTGTTGACAGCTATGATGAAGGGATAGTTGATGTCCTCCTCCTCTTTAATGATGACCATGACTAAATTAATATCAAGGCCAATACTTTTGTGACATCCCAAAAATTAATAAGATCTTGAATGATTAAATTAAAGGTTAAAGAAAAAAACCTAGAGAGAATATAGAGGAACGATTTAAATTTTTTAAAGAAGAATCTATATGGTTTGCTAACTGAATATAATTGAGAAAATAAAGGTTACAAAAATTCAAAACCTAGAATGAAATTTTATTTGGAGGTATGTTAAGAATAAGGTATTATGTTACCTTTAATTTTATGTGAATTAATGAAAGAAATTATGAGAATGATTGAAATTTTTAAAAGAAAGAAATAGATTATGAATGTGAAATTTATTAAGGAAATAAATTTCAATAAAGAGATATGATAAGGATAAATGCTTTTTGACTTTTGTGATGTATGTATGTGATTAAATAAATAAATATATTAAGTATATATATTTATTTATTAAAGAAAAATTAAATAGAAAGTTACATAACCTAATTATAAATTAGGTATTGGAATTAAATAACCTAAATGGTTATCTTTATTTAGTGATCCTAGTATTTAATTATATACTAGTGACATAATCTAAAAAGATTTATGGATCATGTCTCCACCTACTAAATTAATTTGTGGGAATATGTGAGTAAATGAATATGAATATTATGTGTTTGTTTTTATTTGTTTATTATATAAATAAATAAAAAAAAACAAAGGTAACCTAATTATATATTAAGAATGAAAATTAAATAACTTAAGGGTTATGATATGGGAGAATAAAAGTATTTAAAATATATATTAATTTTAAGAGATTTATTTTATATATCTCAATTAATTAATTTTATAACCTAATTATAGCAAGTCTAATTAGGTTAAGAAATTAAGTGTACATGAGTAAGGAATTAAATTATAATTGAAAAAATGAAAACCCTAATTAAATGATTAAGGTAGGATAAAATTAAAAGTGTTGGACTATGTTAATTTACATGGCCCAAAGAATTATTTAAAAAGCTCAAAACTTGGTCCAGGTATGGAAGGACTTTTTGGTCATTTGTTAAGTAAAATAAAAGCATTAAAAGAAGACCAAAATGTGGTGAACGGGAAGGCCACATGGCCGGCTATTTGAGGAAGGGAATAGAGGGATGCATGTCATCATTTTAAGCCACAATTTTCCAAAAGATATTCCACCAACTAGCTAGGTGTCAAGTTGGTAAAGGAGCCACCTTATTTGTTAATCTCCCACATATATCAATATGGTGATTAAGTGAGAGAGAGGAAGCAAGAGAGAATATGGGGAGTAAATATAGATATACAAAATATATCTATACATTAATTTACAATAAACAAATATCTAATTATTTTGTTCATCTCTTATTTTCTAACCAAAAAGAAAACCAAGAGAGAGGGAGAGGAGCAATTTGGCAGCCTAGAGAAGTAGAAGGTAGGGAGTTTTGATCCTTATATCAACACACTTCATCTCTTATTTAGAAGAAGGAAGGAAATCAAGCAAAGGTATAAACTCTAACTAGCTTATGTAATTTAATTTTTGATTATTCTAAATCTAAACTTGAATCAATGTTTATAAACTCTAAAACTAGGTATTTACTTGTTAATGAGTGTTTAATGTTTAGATATACTCATATTGGATGTTGATTTATTTGGAAATCAAAAGAAAAGAAAAGTAATTTTTCTAGCTTATAAACCATAAATTTTCATGTACTTTGGATTTCCACCGTTTTTGATCTACACCTTCTTTTTGCGATCTGTCAAAGAGAGGTGCTAGATAAGTAAATTAACTACTAAACCCAAGTGCTAACACTCAAAAATGTTAAGTACACAAGCCTTAGTGGCTATTCTAGCTAAAACACTTTCGTTTTTTGAAATAGAAACACACTATTTTTGGATAGTCACTGCCAGGGGTAGTTTCATTATTTTATGACATTAAAAAATTTTGGAAACATTTGGGGTGATAATATGATGAGTTATCTTTCAAACCCAAGTAGAATCACCGAAAAAGGAGTTGTAGATTTTTGTATGGACTATTTTTGGCAAAGTAGGTAAAAACTTTAAAATGACAAAAACATATTGTCCGGAACTTTCCAAGGGCAGTTTCGGCCACATAATTTGCGAAAACAATTCCAGCCTTTTGGGACATGAAAATATATGATATAAAGTAGCTCCTTTCTAAAAATGAGCTTATTCTGACTTAAAATGACCATGTTATGGCCATTTCAATTTTTGGGATTTTTGACAAAAATGGCTATAACCGGAGTTCTATAACTCCGATGGCCACAAAATTTAAACTGGAGGTTCACGTTAACATGCATAATATTATGTGAAGAGATGGGAATTTCTGGAGTTGAACATGATAGGGCTAATTTCTTAAGCTACGAACTAAAAATGATTTTTGAAAACTACTAAAAGGAGTTAAAAATTTTCAAAAAAATTCTTTTTGTGTATGAAATATATGTATATATGTTTGGTCAAAGGATATAAAAATAATAATTTAATTTGGTATTTACGTGAAAAGGATTAATGAATCCAACTTTCTGGATTGAAAATTTGTTGAATCCAGGTTGCTGGATTTGAAATTAATGAATTCAAGCTTGCTGGATTGGAAGTCAGTTGAATCCAATTTGCTGGATTAACCATCTGGTTACTGGATTTGGAATCCAGTTTGTTAGATTGCAATCTGGTTACTGGATTTGAAATTTAGTTTATTGGATTGTAATTTGGTTGTTGGAATTAGAATCCAGTTTACTGGATTGCAATCTGGTTTGCTAGATTGCAATCTGGGTTGCTGGGTTGGTATGTTTGGATAATCCAGGTTGCTGAATTAGTATTTGACTTATTAGATTTTAAAGAATAACTTATAATTATAAGACATATATTTCATTAATATTTGAAATTTATTAAATTTTAATGATAATAGAATTATGTTGTATTTAAATCATTTAAAATGATATTAATGGTTGAAAAATCATTATAAATGATAATAATAATTTGAAAATTATTATGAACTTCCGAAAAATATTATTACTAATAATTTAATTATCTAAAATAATATTGAAGCGGTTAAGTAGAGTTTTATTTGCAATAAACTCAATAATTATCCGATAAGGCAATCAGGACATCGAAATAGTACCGAACTCAAATCAGACTAAAATAGTTTGACCTGATATCGGGTCTTATGTGTTTTAGTGACTGTTAGGGATATGTGCTTATGAGTTTAAGATAGTTTAAGCTATATTTAACTGTAGTATATGTGATGATATTATTCTAATTGAGAGATCAATATTATCAATATTAGGTCTTTCAGATAAAGCTAAAATAGATTGTTTAACTGTAATCGACGGTACAAGAAAGTTTTCAAACTATAATTTTAATTAAGCAAGTTCTCTAACATAAATTCGAGTTATTATTTTTCAAGCACAGTAGTGGATAAATATTGTTAATTATACCACATCTATGATTTATTGATTCGCACGTTGTGCATGTTGTATATGTTCATCAGGTATGAAAGGTTGATCACCTTCATTACCATTTGGTTTAGTTATATTTGTTCATGTTCATTGTTGGCCATTCATTATTATTAACTTGTTCGTTCAGTTATGAAAATTGATTCATGTTCTTTCACAATTATTATATTGTTAAAAGTTTGTCATCTAGCTTATTATTCTTTTCAATCATGATATATCTTCAATTGTATCTTAAACTTGCTGGGAAAACTTGTTACTAACCCTTTGCTATATCATGATAAACATTTCAGATTAAGACGAAAACTTCGGATACAGGCAAAGACAAAGACAAATTCCAAAATTGGGATACGGTACAGTTAATATTGTAATAGTATTGGAGGCAAATAACACAGTAAGTCCTGTAGTATATAAATATGTGTATTAAGTCAAGGTTATCAACCTTCGGGGTTATATTGTAAAGGTTATTGTATAAACAATTTTTGTTCATATCTTCCACAATAGTTATAGAAATGATGTACCAGGTTCGTGGTGATTAGTACCCGAATTTGGGGACGCTATAACTTTTGTTTGATCGGCTCTCCTTAGCCCTATTTATGCGAGAGGTTAGGATTTGATCTTCTGAATAGTCATCATCTGGGATATCCTTGTTCATACCCTCATTATGTTCCAGAAAATGCCTTTTTGCAAACTGATCTTGCACTTCTTTCAGGAACTGTTCATTCCTTTTAGTGTTTTCCTGAACAGGAGTCTGGATTTCATTTACACTGGCCGGATTAACCTTAGGAATTAGCATTACTGAATAGCCACAGGGATTTTCCTTGTTGTCGACGTCAGGAAAAATTTTTGCTTTTTGGGAATTCCTCTTTTTACCCTTTATGTTCTCCATATGTTGAGTTTTGTTTGAAAGGGCGAGTTTGAAAAGTGTTCGACATAAAATGTCGACGATTTAAAAATTCAGAGTCTCCAATTGGTAGTTTTGAAATGGTTGTACCAACTCAACCAAATTTGAAACGGTTTACACAAAGGCCCAATTGTTGGACTCTGTTTAGCATGCCTTAGAAACCAAGATTCACAAAGTTTGGGGGCTTGATTAAACGGGGGGAAGATGTTAGGCACCCCCCAACTTCCATGAAAATACGATTACCATGACTTTTCAATTCCCTAATTTATCTGAAAAGTGTGTGTGTGTGTGTGTGTGTGTGTGTGTTTATTGGGCCTAAGTGCAGTTATTTAAAAGTAGTGTTATGCCTCGTTTTCACCTATATACAAAGGGTTTGATTTGTATAAAAGTTCAATTTTAAGCAAGATATAGCAGTGATGTTTTGAAAATAGGTTTCCAAACCCTTATGCTCATATAGTAATTGAGGCATTTAATACTTCCATTTTATTCCGTATTCGGTTCGATTTGATTTTATTCTCGAGATGTGAAGCATCTTCAAAAAAATAAAATACATAGCAGTGTCGAGCTCCTTATGGGCATGAAAGCCATCGAAGGATGTCCAAACACCATAAATAATTTATAAGCTAGCTGTACAGCTGAAAAGGGTCTATCGTGGGAACCAGATATAGATCTATTAGTTGGATCTTATACCTTGTGACTCCTAGGCTCACATAATAAAAACTAGAAAGAAAACTAAATTTAAATAAATCTTAGTCATTCTAGTTCAACGGTTCCAGTTTTGTAACTTTTGAACCAATTAAAAGTTAGATATGGCTAGATTTAGATAAATATAGTCCAAAAATTTGAATATTATGGATTTACATTGAATAAACAGTTAAAACAGATGCCTAAATGAAGTAAACAGTTAATATATATATATATATATATATATATATATATATATCCTCGCCGATTAGTTATGCCCGAATCGTCGATCCGTGACTTTTTCACTCTTCAACATATATATATATATATATATATATATATATATATTAAAGCCATAGAAAACTTCAAATCTGAAATAATCTTATAGTGTGCTGCACAGAAGGCTTCATACCACTTTTAGAGCTTGAAAACTCGGTTTCCACTGGTTAAAATTTGATATATTATAGAATATCTGTCTACAAGTATTTATAAAGAATAATATCAAAGTTTGGAACACTCTAGAAGAGGTTAAAGGCTAAAATGAACATAGTTTTCTCTCTCTCTTTTCCTTTTTTCTCTTTTTTTTGGTTGATGGGGGAGTCTATTTATAGACCAAAGTGTTCGCGGGTCTACCTGCGGCTCTCCGGGTGGGCCCAGGCCTCGTGGGTCCCATTATCTTGAAGTATGTGCACTCATGCCAACGCGATATCTGCTCGAACATTCATAACTTTCAATCCGAGAATCCAATAGAGACGTGCTATACCTTTCCGAAAAGACCTTGACGAGAGCTACACAAAGACATAGGATTTGACATTTTTTGAATCTGGGAAGATGGGTCCATAACCAAATCTTCGAGTCTTTGCAGTTCATCCGTTGAGCTGTCTTGTGTTGTTTTCACTCGAGATTGATGTTATGATTCGACATGACTTCTTTTGTAGTGATTTAGGTTTATTTGATGTTGAGTTGGAAAAAATACTATTTTCCCCTCCTGGGTTGGTTTCGGGCTTGATGCAGTTGTAGCTGTCTTTTCTCAGGGTTATCTCCGAGATTCGACTGCTGTTGATTTCTGATAGTCCTCAGGATTGTCTCTGAGGTTGGTTTGATCTCTCAAGGTTGTCTCCGGACTTTGAACTTGATCCCCCAAGGTTGTCTCTGGGCTTTGAACTTGATCTTCCGGGGTTATCACCGAGGCCTGGATTTGACCTCTCGAGGTTGTCGTCGGGGCTTGAATTTGATCCCTCGGGGTTATCGCTAGGGTTTGAATTGATCTCCCGGGGTTATCATCGGGGTTAGATTTGATCTCCTGAGGTTGTCGTTGGGGTTTGATTTGATCTCCCAGGGTTGTTGTCGGGGTTAGGAGTTTTGATTATTCAACTTTCAGGGTTACCTCTGGAAGATGATTCTGCCCTCCTACATGGGTAGTAACAAGAATGAAACATTTCAAGTGTCTATAGATGCCCCTCTTTATCATGTTTATGCAATATAATGGCATGAATAGGATAAAGATTACTAGACACTTGAAATATGACAAAATTAAATGATGTCATGCAATGCAGCATGATGTGATATTATGGATATGGGAGGTTCTTGGTTTGAATTATTTCCAACGAAATTTTATAATTGCCTGCTCCTGATATTTCTATTGGGGATGGAGTTTTCAATGATGGTCTTTATTGAACCGCCTTGATGTCTACTCGAACGGTAACTTACAAGGCTTTCATCAATGAATCTTTCCTGATTTAATGTTGGTGTTGTTGCCAACGATTTGAAATGTCCATCAGTGCTATTTGAGACTGATTTGATGATAAGTTTGCAAATATTCTTTCAAAATCTCTACTGTAGAGGTTTTCCCATGGCTGAGAACATCGGATTTTGACATTGGGATTGTCACCAACGCTCTTTACCTTTTAGATGTGCTTTCTAACTTTTTTTCCTCTGAACTCTATTTTGAGAGTAACTCTCGGGAGATTGGCGATGTTTATTCCGATGATAGCTTGGCTTGGTTGCCATCATTGGATTTTTCCTACCGAAACGCTAGGATTATCACCACTGCCCTACCTTTCTATCAGGTTGATACCGATAGCTTCACTGGAGATAAAAAATTTACTGCTTGCTTTCACAACATCCTCACAATACTTACTTGAATGGTAGTTGTGTGAAGGTTGACCATCACCGACTTTCCTCGGTGCCTACTTGAATAGTAGTTTACAACGGTCAGAAAATCACCGAACCTTCGCAGTGTCTTGGTAGGGGATTTGTATAACAAATTCTGTCATCGATCCTCCCCAATGAACATAGTTTTCCATGATTTTCATCATCAGATTTTTCCTAATGCTACACTAGAGTTGTTGCCAACGGTTTGCAATATCTGATACTCTGACCTTCATTGAAGTAGTTTTGAATGGCTTACATCACCAAACCATTCTCGATGCTACACTGGAGTCATCGCCAACGATTTACAGTATCAATCATTCTGACCTTTATTGAAGTAGTTTTCACCGACTTGCATCACCAGACAATTCGAGATGCTACGCTGCAGTTGTCGCCAACGGTTTACGCTGTTAATCATTCTGACCTTCGTTGAAGTAGCTTTCAATAGCTTACATCACCGGACCATTCCTGATGTTACACTGGAGTTGTCGTCAACGGTTTGCAATGTCAATCATTCTGACCTTCATTGAAGTAGTTTTCAATAGCTTACATCACCGGACCATTTCTGATGCTACGCTAGAGTTGTCACCAACGGTTTGCAATGTCAGTCTTTCTTGATATCTCTACATGGGATATTTCTCTGACGAATGGTATCCCTAAACAAATCTGGATGTTTTGATTGCATTCAAGACCCACAGTTCATGGCACCGGACCTTTCCGATGTTTTGACAAGGGCCGCTTTCAATAGCCTCTATCATTGGCTTTCTGAACCCCATATCTGGGTTAATACCAATGATTTACATGTAGATCAGAAGTTTGGTATCTGAATTCAGGATTTCAGGCCCTTTCCGCTCAATCGCGTAGCACCTTTTTCCCTATTTTGACGTTTCATCTTCCGGGAACTCCATTGTAACTCAAATTTGATCTAGTTGGAGGGGGTGGGGACCACCCTGGGTTGCCACAGGTAGACCCACGGCTTCCATGAGTAGACCCACGGTTTCCCGTGGGTATATTTACTCCCTCCCTTCTCTTTCACTAGTCATTTTCAAGTTGAACCACATAGAAAATCCAAAATTTCCTTTTCAGATCTACTGATTTTGAGCTACTTTTGGTAAAATCTGTCACTATACCAACGTTCTGCACTACACTGGTAACGTTTACATGTTTTCTTTTCAAGTTTTGACCGTTAGAACGTTAGATTTCACAAAGTAGTGAATATGCATGTTCATATGACTTGATAAAAATTATTCAACTTAGTAAATGTTAATATTTTACCATTCTGGTGTTGGGTAAAATCTAGTTATGCACAACACACAAGTATACGTGGTCAACAAGTAATAAAGTATAAGTAGAGTATCGTTCTCATGAGGAATTATTAATATAAATTACCAAATACTAACTCTTAACCAAACTAATTTTATTTAAACAATCAAGTTAAGGTTATGAATTAAATGATTTAAGTAAACTAATTCTAATTACCACTAGTTAAAAATCAGATTATGGCGATTTAAGATCACAACTTCACTTATTGCTTCATTTAAATTAATACATGTTGGGTGTAATCTAATTAAGCATGGCACGCAAGTATACATGATCAACAAGTAATATAATGATAAGTCAAGTATCGTTCCCACAGAGATAAGTATTAATTTTAATCTAGCAATTACCAGCTTTGTAGTATTTCAATTTCATTAAACTAATCGATTTTATGATTGAAAATAATGAAAAACTAATAAATAAAAATATAAACAAATCAATTCAACTAGTTACCGCAAATTTAAATCAGATAATGGAGAATTAAGCCTACAACTTCACTTTAAGCTTCACTTACATTATCACACTTCTTTTCAATTCAATTAACTATTCCTAGTTCATTAATCAAGAACACAAGTAGAATTAGCTATCTCTCAAGAATTAGCTAGTTCACTATATCTCTATGCAAATTATAATTAAAGAAGATTTAAATTTCAAGTTCTTACACGATTATATGCTATGTTAGGTATATCTCTATCCTAAACATACATCATGAATTCCATCAAAACGTAGAAATCATGAACACATGTTATTATGACTAAGTCTAGATTCATATCTCATCTCTCGAATCCATACAAATCCATAAAGAATTGGTGATCAAGCAATTAATAAGCTATGCACAAATAACAATAGATGAACTGAAAATATAGCTTTATAGAATTGAAATCAAAGTATGATAATCATTGTTCCACTTAAAGATCCATTGCAAGCTTAATAGGAAATTTAGTTCATAACGAATGAATTAAACACTAAGTAGATTAAAGAATACATCAGCCAAATTATAGAAATTGAAATAAAACACAAAGGATAGTATTAAACCACCCTTTTGTGCACTCAGTTCTGAAATCTTTGTGATCCTTGTTCTTCACTCTGCTCCTCCACGATCTTCTCCAAAATTAGGGTTTTAAAAGTTGCAATTGATACTTGATTGATTGATTCCCCAAATTTCATAGCCTAAGTCTCTGTAATATCTGCTAAAAACGTCCACAATCCATTCCTAATCGAAGCCAAATTCATTCAATCCACGCCACAGCAGCAGTAGAAGTGTACTAGAATTCCTCTTCGGATCCGCGCACCCCTGCCCCGACGGGGTGCTAACTCCTTATGTTGACGTACACTTCGCCAAGGGTAATTTCTTTGTAAAACACCGCCCGACCGGTATTGTCAGTAATTATCGATTCTTACTTTTCCATGTCATTTTTCGCCACATTACTACTATTGTACTGAAGCTAACACGTAATGAAACCTGCAAATAAAATAAACACAAACACTTAAATGACACTAAAATAGACAGAATAAACATTGTTTAAGCCCAAATAGGAACTCAATTCGTAGGTATGAAACCCACTCATCAAACTCCCCCAAAGTTAAACCGTGCTAGTCCTCGAGCACAACAATATGCAATGCAATGCAACTAACTATATACCTATGAATCCAGCTATAGATAGAACAAAGTCTATTCACAAGGCCACAGAGAAACCACAATAGACATGAAAATACATCATACTAAAACAAATCAATAACTTCTCAATCAATCACCAAATCTTAACATGTTATAACTGATATAGTGCGTGGTGCTCAACAACCATGTTAACTAACATAACGTCAAATAAAACACATAATAAACCTCTTTAAAGGAATCATATAGCGTAAAGTCAAGAAATCAAAAAATAATCAAGATCGGGCTAAAACCAAACAGTTACCAATCTAGAAGTCAAAATGGGATATTTATGCTTTATTTGTTTACATACAGGGGCTTTTTGCTCTTTTTCCCATTTTTCACTTTTTATTTTTCTCATGGCTGTGCAAAGTCTAGTCCTTTTAGGCTTTTCAGTGCTACCCCTTAGCAAGCTTTTAACTAACGACTCCCAAATTGTAAGGCTTTAGGGCGCTAGGTGTAGAGATATCCCCTCGGGCGTACTTACTCAAGAAACAAAGGCCACAGAACTAGATTAGCCACGGTGTTTATTCATACTTTTTCTTTCTTTTCTTCTTTTTTTCTTTTTTTTACTTAGCATCCCAAATTTTCCCTTAAACCTAGACTTTTGTCTAACTTTAGTCATCATTATCCATTCATGACTTTCTTT
The DNA here is from genome assembly GCA_020205615.1 of Panax quinquefolius. Classification (NCBI taxonomy): domain Eukaryota; kingdom Viridiplantae; phylum Streptophyta; class Magnoliopsida; order Apiales; family Araliaceae; genus Panax; species Panax quinquefolius. The sequence continues at coordinate 123,396,447 of CM035156.1, read as the reverse complement.
CATTCAAACTAGCATTATCCTTAAGAGTTCCATTATGTATCTTTCTTTTTTTTGATAACCGGGAGTATCCCAACAGCAGTCGAACTAAATCTCCACGAACTTGGATCAGTCTTTTCATACGGGCTTATACTCACGACCCCGTGGCCATTCGAGCCAGTTTTAATTGGCCCTTACACTTTTTGCAGGCGGGAATCGATCCTAGGATGCCCGGGTTTACGGTTCACCCCAGGTCGAAGCTTACTACTACGCCAAGTGTTGTGGTTGAGTTCCATTATGTATCAATTTAAACCCAGTCAGCCAACATATTTATTTCTTAACGTGTTATCCTGATCATACCAGTTTTAAATAGACAAAGATCTAATTCATGATAAGAAATCACATCAAAGCCTTAACAGTCAATACTATGCTTATCTATGCAATTCCAATCTTATCATTAGCTAAAACAAGCTTTAACCATCTAACAGCTGGAATCATGCAGATATGAACTAAATGCAACACAAAAATAGTAAACTAACTAATATTTTTAAGATTTTTAAATTTTTTTAGCTTTTTTTATATAGATCACTCAACAAGAAATAGAAACAGAAAACTAAACTACTAAATTAAACTAAAGATGAAACTATATGAATGCATACATGAACTGGCATGAAAATTAAAATGCAAACTAACATAAGCAACATATGACATATTTACAGAACTAAAGCTAAAACATTGAACAAATAACATAAAAAGTAAAATGCCACTGGTATATTAATTCTATAACTATTGCGAAAGATATAAACATAAATTATTTATACATTAAACTTTACACATTATCTCCAAGGTCGAGAACCTTCACTTAATACCTGAATCAATATCCTATCTGATATACAATGTTATTATCATATATTACTATTATAAATTTAGCTACACATATAATCTAAAGCTGGGCTTGTCTTTGTCATTTCCTGTATTCGACGTATTCATCCTAATCTGCAATATTTATCATTATATAGCAACGGTGAGCAACAAGTTTGCCCAGCAAGTATAAGTTTAATTGAGGATATATCATGATTGAAAGAATTTGAATAATAGCTAGCTAACATTCAACAATATAATTGTGAACTAGCACGAACAAATTTTCATAGCTTAACAAACATTGAACAAAAACAAATCAACTGAACCAGATGGTAATGAAGGTGATCAGCCTTTCATACCTAATGAACACATGCAATATGCACAAAGTATGATTCAACAATTCATAAATATGATAATCAACAATGATTAATCACAAGCATACTTGAAAGAACAACTCGAGGTCGAGTTAAAGAAAACTTGCCTTTATCGCCGACTACTGCTACACAATCTATTAAGCTTTATCCGTAAAACCTAATATTCATAATATACGTCTACCAAGTTAGAATAATATCATCACAATATCTTTTGCTAAATACAGTTATAAATAACTTAAACACATAAGCATATATCCCTATCAGTCTATAAACTACCTAAGACTCGGTATTAAGTCAAACTATTTTAGTCTGAGTTGAGTCCGGTACTATTTCGACATCCCGACGGCCTAGTCGGATAATTCTCGAGCCTAATTTCCTTAAGACTCTGTCTAAACTAGTTCACAATTATCTTAGAAAATTTTATTATTAGTCAAAATATTTTTCAAAGACTCGTAATAATTTTCAAGTAATTATTACCATTTATCGTGATTTTTCAATCAATAATATCATATTAATATGATTTAAATACCCCATAATTCCATTATCATTAATATTTATTTAATATCAAACATTAATGAAAATCATAACATAATATTATAATATATTTATATTATCTCAAAGTATATTTTAATACTTTAAAATCATATTTAAATGATTTTTAAATGATTAAATCCATTATCCAATAATTGACATTAATATTAAAATATTAATGTATTTCATGAAAAAATATTAAAAGTTATATTTTATAACTTAAAATATTTTTCAAACCTTTAAATTATTTTTATATAATTTTTAAATCATTAATACTAATTTTCCACAATTTATTTAATATATTCATTAAATAAATCAATTATCATTAATATTAATTAATTAATGAAATTCTTCACAAAATATTAAAAGTCATTAAAAATAACTTAAAATATTTTCTTATACCATAATATAATTTCAAATGTTTTTTCAAGTATTAAAATCATTTTTAAGTAATTTATTTAATATTATAATTAAATAAATTAAATATCATTAATATTCTAAAAATATTAAATATTAATGAAATATATTCAAAATTATTAAAAACCCATTTTTAGGCTTTAAAATAATTTTTTAGAATTTTTTATGAATTTGTAATAATTAAAAACTATTTTTCTCTCATTAATAAATAAAATAATTAATTTTATAATTAAAGTGTCGCTAAAGGTGCCTATAGCGACAAAACTGTCGCTATAGGTGTTCTTGAGCAAAACCAAAACTTCATGTCAGTTAACAGGGTACTAAGTTTGACCACTACAAATTATATGTTCTTGATGATATCTGAGCTTGCAAAAGTGTTAATGTTATAGTACTGATGTAGTACTACAACCCTAAACAAGTTCAATGACCAAATCATAACACAACAGAGAGATCTAAGCCATCGAAGTGGTTGACAGAGGCTCTTACCCAGAAATGAAGAACAGTTCATGGGTCTACTTTTTGGGCCTTGAATCTTTAATTTTTTTTTTGTTAAATTTAAACTGTATTAAGGAAAAAGAAAAGGAGATTACAACCTCATAGGAATCCCCAATCAGAATATAGCATAGACATCATAGGACATGCCCTATGATGTCATGACTAAAAGATTACAGGCCTGAAGCCCAACAATCCTATTACAGAAACAACCAACTATCATTGTTACAAAATAAATCTAGAAGCAGATACGTGCAACAGTTTGAAACCAAACAGCTGCCGAGGAACTGCAACAAAAGCCAGTCAAATTTGCAATAGCTAGCCAAAAGGAGACAGCAAAAAGGAGACAGCAGCCAATCAAACATGAGGCTTCTGCTGCAGACAACAAACCCAACAGACCCAACATATCAGACCCAAAAGAGAAGCCTCAACATAGCAGACCCAACAAAGCAGTCCCAAGACCATTCCAGCCAAACTAGCCCCAACACAGCAGCAAGAAGAAGTACACCAGCTGAAATAGCGTTAGGCCAAAACCAACTGCCGAGGCCAACAGCAGTGATCGACAGAGACCAGCACCACCCCTGGAGCATGACACCAAACAAGCTCCCGCCTAAAGCCCAAAGCAATGTATAACTAAAACAGCAGCTACCCTCAAATTATACCAGGATGCAGCATCAGTGGCCCTCCATCCCAAAAACCATGCCAAACAAAACACCCTTCAGTAGCCTTCCAGCCGAAACACCATGCAATCAGTATGTTGCAAAAGTGGAAGCACCATGTCCCCACTACAAACAAAACCTGCAGCACCGACAAACTCAGAGGCACAAGCATCATTAGCCCAGAGGCAGCAAACTTAGCAGCAGCAGCAGCCGTGTCAGGAAAAGCAGCTAAGTCGAGTAACAGGAAAGGCCCACCAGATCCCCCCAACAATAGCACAGCAACTAGGTGCCTACACAGTAGACAGTATGACAGCCACAGAGCTGCCGAGCCAAATCCCAGCAACCAGGTGTCAAGACCACACCTGCAACAGAACACCCAGACCAAATTACCCCAAACCTTTCTAGAATAAGCAAACCAGCAACCATGAGCACTGTTGTTGAGCCCCAATTGTCCAAACCAACCTAACAGAAAATCTAGCCTAGAAACCTGCTGGAACTTGTCTTACCTCAATCGACATAACAGACAGCACTACAATTAGCATAGATTTAGACGGCTAAACCAAGGTTTAGCTTTAACATTTTGAAACTATACAGTAGTATGATGTTTACACTTTAAAAGTTGCATAATATCTTTAACAATAATCCTAACAGGTGTTGACCTATTAGCGAAGATACGGGTGTTGCGTCCACGCCAAATATGGTAAACAACATATGCAAACCCAAGGTGGAGAATACCATGGTGAACAGTGGGGGGAAGAACAGGAGATCATATAATTAGTAATAGTAGACCAGCTTCGGGCAATACCTCTCCATCCACAATGCCTTAGAACTGAGACAAGCATTTGCAATGAAGAGTCCTCAGACTCGGAGATCTTTAAGGTTCTAAACTTCATGAAACGTAACAAGAGTCCTGGACCGGATGGTTTTAATGTCAATTTCTTCCTTAGCTACTGGGATATTGTTGGACCTGACTTCTTAAAAGTTGTCCATTTCTTCTTCTCGGCTAGCAGGCTCACCAAAGGGATTAACTCCACGGCTCTGGCCTTGATCCCCAAATGCCTCAATCCTTCGTCAATGGCAGACTTTCGGCCTATTTCCTGCTGCAACACTATTTACAAATGTATTGCCAAGATCCTCTCTAACGGACTTAAGGAAGTGTTGCCCCAGATTATTGACACAGCACAGTCAACATTTGTAAAAGGTAGGAGTATTAGTGATAATATTATAATTGCTCAAGAACTATTCCAAGGGTACTCCATGACGACGGGACCTTCTAGATGTGCACTCAAGATCGATCTTAGAAAAGCTTTTGATACTGTTCGCTGGGATTTTCTTTCTGATACCCTCAAAGCTTTTCCGTTCCCAGCAATCTTCATAGGGTGGATCAAAGCTAGCACTACCTCAGCCATGTTCTCTATTAAATTGAATGGCACTCTTACAGGGTTTTTTGGTAGCTCACGTGGGCTTCGCCAAGGAGACCCATTTTCCCCTTTCCTGTTTGTCATAGTTATGGAGATGTTTTCCCTTCAACTTAACAAAGCTACCTCAGCCACTGATTTCACTTATCATTGGAAGACCAAGGCTTGGAAACTTACTCACCTTCTTTTTGTTGATGATATCATTATTTTCAGCCATGCAAGCTTACCCTCCATTACTATTGTCAATTCTTACATCCTATCTTTCTCTCTAGTCTCTGGTCTTATTCCTAATTCCCACAAGAGTCATTGTTACCTAGCCAACAATGATGCCTCCTCTACAAGTAACATCCTCTCTCTTCTTGGGTTTCAACTAGGATTTTTACCTGCCAAATTCCTAGGAGTACCATTATTATCCAAAAAGCTCTCTCACACGGACTGCGTAACTCTTATTCAACGGATTACCAACCTTGCAACCTCATGGACATCCAAGGTCCTTGCCTTCTCTGGGAGAGTACAATTGATCCATTCCATTCTCTTCTCCTTACAAGTCTACTGGTGCACCCATTTCATGCCCCCGAAAGCAGTTCTAAGAGAAATTCAAGTATTACTCGGTAGATTCTTGTGGAAGGGCTCAACTTTGAGTAAGTATGGTGCAAAAGTAGCCTGGGCTAATATCACATTACTCAAGGATGAGGGAGGGTTAGGACTAAAAAATCTGTTGGATTGGAATAAAGCTCTGTTGTTGCAACATTTCCTCCACCTAATCAGCTGTCGATCCCACTCTCTTTGGGCAAACTGGATGAAAGCCACTTTCTTAAAATCTAAGACCATTTGGCAGGTCACATTATCCCCCGATTGCTCTTGGATATGGAAGCAATTCCTCAAATTACGTCCCCTCGCTCTTCAACATCTAAAGTATAATGTGGGGGATGGACAACACATAAGCTTATGGTATGATCCTTGGTTGAATGGGGCAGCTATTAACCCTTCTCATACTCTCCTTTCCAATTCCAGACTTCCACCACTTGTCACGGTTAGCTTTCTCCTCTCCGGCAACTCTTGGACCCTCCCAGTTAGCAACCACCATGAATTCATCCTCCTTCGGCAGCAAATCTGCCTCCTTCCCCTCCCAACTCATAGGCCTGACAAAATTTTATAGGGCACATGTGATATTAAGACTGTTAAGGCTAAACAGATTTGGGAATCAATCCGAGCAAGATCTCCTAAGGTTCCTTGGAGCTCTATACTTTGGAATAAGCTTCATGTTCCTCGCCATTCCTTCATCCTCTGGCTTGCGCTCCATTGGAAACTCTCCACAAACGACCGGACCAAATAGTACACTGGCAGAACATGGAATTGTCTTCTTTACAATCAACAGTTAGAATCCTTTAACCATTTGTTCTTTGAATGTGCTTACTCTTCAACCATTCTCCAATGTGCCGTGAATTTAGGAAATTGTACCACTTTTCCCTTCTCTTGGGATGATATTATTGCTTACCTGATTTCATACCAAGGCTCGCATCTATCCAAGAAAATCCTAAGCTTAACAGTGGCCACTTGCTTCTACAAAGTCTGGGAGGCTCGGAACAACAAGATCCACAAAGGCTCCATTATTCCTCCTAGGAACCTTGCCAAAGATGTTATCCATCTCATTAAGTCTAGACTTTCTAAATGTAACTCTTTTCTCCATGCCATAAATTGTAATCATTTTTGTAATTGGTTGTTAGTTTAGCTTTTTTTGTTAGTTGGGATCTTTCCTTGTATCGTGTCATCATCTTTCATTAGATGATGTTGCTATATTCTGGGGTATGGCCCTCTGCGATTGTTTCTTTGGTTCCTTTATATACAAACAAACTTAGAAAAAAAAAAGAACAAATGGTTAAAAGACTCATTATGGGCATTACAAAGAGTGCAAACCGGGTTAACAGGCAAACCATAGAGAAGGAGTCTGTCCATGGTACGCAGTCCATTTTGAAAAGCAAGCCACAAAATGAATGAAAGTCGTGGGGTGAGATATTTGTGCCAAACCACCTTATACCAAGGCACAGGCAGCCCACTTTGCCTAGTAGATCTCCAAATGGATGAGGCAGTAACCTTATGAGCCTAAATATCATCCCACAAGATAGTGTCTGAAATATTAGAGTTGCAGAGCTTAGATGTGTCAAACCGCCTTCGAAACTCAATAATAACATAATGATTAGAAAGCGGAAGAGACCAAGCTGAGTTGCAAATAATGCTACTGACCATAGCATTAGGCCCAAGACCAGAGTTTGAAATTAAAGGGGAACTAGAGGAATCCGACAGAGGCTTACAGGAGAGCCAGGGATCAAACCATAACTTTGTGAGATTCCCTCTGCCAATGGCGAATTTGATGTGTTGCATAGCAGTAGACCTCAAGTTAAGAATTTTTCGCCATATCTAATAACAATCATTGGGGATCAGCATACGCCAAAAATGCTTACCCTTTAGAGCAAAAGTTCTGATCCAATTTGCCCATAAAGAAGGGATGGAAATATTAACAATTTTCCATAAGTGCATAAGAATTAGAGCTTGATTCCAGTCTTCCAAACATTTAATACCCAGACCCCCTTCAGAAATAGGGAGAGAAATCCTGCTCCATGCCACTTTAGCTCCATATTTTAGAAGAGATGAGCCTTTCCAAAGAAACTGACTAATGGTTTTTTTGATAACCTTCATAGCAACAGTAGGCAAGATGAAGTGGGTAGACCAGTAAGATTGGATAACAAATATCACAGATTTAATCAGCTGAAGTCTCCCAGAATAGGACAGGAAATTGTTAGTTCATGAGACACTCCTATTAGTAATCTTTTCTAATAAAGGAGCACAGTCTGCAAGGCTAAGCTTTGTGGTAATCAAAGGAACCCCTAAGAAATTTGCAAGGAAGTTACCCAACTGGAAACCCAAAGTCTTGTTTAAGTATTATCACCTATTCTCCTCCCCGGGACAAGAAGGATATTATCACCTATTCTCCTCCCCGGGACAAAGGCAGCTTGACAAGGGGAGATTACCCCAGAAGAACTCCTTTAAGCCGGGCCACAATAATTTTAGAGATACATTTATAGGTAGTATTGCAGCAGGAGATAGGCCTATAATCATTCATAGTGGTGGGATTTGCGACTTTAGGAATAAGAGCAATGGCAGTGGAGTTAGTCCCTCTAAGAAGGCAGCCACGCTGAAAAAAGGATTGGACAGCAGATGTGAAATCCCTCCCAACTATATCCCAAGAAGAGAGGAAAAAATTAACATTAAACCCATCTGGACCCAGGCTTTTGTTTTGCTTCATAGACTTTAAGGAGGAGAAGATTTCGGCCTCAGTAACATCTCTATTCAGGGCCTTTGCTTCCAAAGGGGAAACCGTATTCACAAAATCAGAAACCAAATGTTGAAGACCTCTAAAGCAGGCAAAGGACGGAGTTCCTAGCAAAGCACTAAAATGATTCACTGCTACCCTCTTTACTTCATTGTGCCCAAAAGTAAGATTCCCATCAGGATCTTCGATGGATAAGATCTTATTTTGGTTCCATCTATGCTTTATTTGGTTATGGAAGTAGCCAGTATTCCTGTCTCCCTCCTTGAGCCATTGGATTCTAGATTTTTGCCTTGGAAGATTTTCGTCACATAGTAAAGCATCCCAGAGGTTCCTGGATTGGGCTTTCTGAAGATTAAGAAGAAAAGGATCCAAAGGACTGGCCGAGATAGCATGTTGAGTAGAATGGAGAAGTGCCCGAGCCTGATTAACATTAGAGGAGAGGTTACCAATTGATTTGTTGAGACTAAAAAGAGCCCTCCTTACAGACTTTAATTTGCCCGATAAAACTTGTAAAGGGTCACCCGCCATATAGGCAGCAAGAATAATAACACTATGGTAGGCATCCAGACCCACCATATAATTTAAGAATTGAAATGGCTTTGGAATATGAGGCAACTTTAGCGCAGTATGAACAATGGCCGGGCAATGGTCCGACACGTCCCTAGGGGAAAATGTAGCTTGGGAATAGGGAAACATTTGCATCCTGAGTTGATTTATCATTACTCTATCTAATTTTCGATAAATAGGGCTAGGAATATGAGAGTTGCACCAAGTATGACAGGGCCCAACATCCCGAAGGTCCACCAAGGACAACCCTTCAATACAATCTTTAAAATCTTGTATGCCACAATCCCAAACCTCGTGACCACCCTTAATATCAAACAGGGACAACAGTTCATTGAAATCCCCAAGCATGCACCAAGGTTTATCGATGGAAGCTTTTAAATACCCTAAGTCTCTCCAAAGAATTTTCCTTTCAGACAAAGAATTCAAACCATAGATGATGGTCACAAAAAAATGATCTTTCAGCTCTATAGATGTTACCAGGCAATGGATAAATTGAGAGGAGGAGGCAAGAACCAAAATGTCCCAGATATTGGGGTCCCAACCAATCCAAATTCTCCCATTAGCATGGTACCCATAATTGAATTGCCATTTCCAATTCCTGCAGATAGCAGAAGCAATAGTACTAGATTCGGGAGCTTTGACCCGGGTTTCTATAAGGCCCAAAAAAGATAACGAGAATTTACAAATAAGATCTTTAACACTAGCCTGTTTGGCCCTACTATTTACACCTCTAATATTCATAGAGCAAAAATTAACCATAAAATCTGTTAAGTTGGGGATTTAGAACTCCCCCCTCCTTTACTCTTTTTCTTTGAGGAGTGGCCCTGGTCAAGACTAGTCCTAGCTTTGTGTTTAAGGTCCTTCACTTCCTTTTCATTAATTAGCTTCAGCTTCCCCACAAGAGGATTAGCAGGAGGGGTGATATCAGTGTCAGAGTAAGGGTCATCCAAGGCCCCACCCACTGGGGATAACAAGCAGAAGGAATTTCCATCTTCACCAATTGGCTGAGAAGAACTGCCCAAGGGACTAATGGAGGGAGCCGAAAGTTTTGGCCCTTTAGCCACCATAGTCCAACCACCAGTCGGGCACAGGCCAGTAGAGGGAGAACTAGGGCCAGCATTTGAAATAATCTTAGCATCCTTAGGTGTAGGAGCAGGAACCTAACCCTTAGGAACCCATTTATAGTTAGCACTCGGGCACCTAACAAGAGAGTGACCCATTTATAGTTAGCACTCCATGCTTGCTTAATGTGATTTCAAGGTTTAATCTTGTAGCATACATGTCAAGGAAAAATTCTATAACATAATATCAGTCTAACAACAACACATGTGATAGATCTATGCTTGTCAACCCATGTAAGAAAATTCTTTCTTGAAAAATCTGGGTTTTCCAAAAACCTTCGTAAGGCAGATTGGTCAACCTATTGTGACCCTGCATAACTTTGATTCTGTTAAGCATTTGGGTGATCTTAAGGCTCAGATGTGTAGCCTACAACCTTAATACAACAACATAACATAACAACTTAAACACATCAAGATCTAGGGCCATGAAAATCATTGTCAGATTTTTCTAGGTTTCTTGGTTGCCCAGAAATCCAGTTTCCATGGTCGATCAACTGACTTTGAGAATTAATAACTTGTAATATGGACATGGTATGGCCATGATTCCAGTTCCATATTATAGTCCACATAGCATACTACAAGTCTATAACTTAAAACATAACAAATTATTAATACACAAGGATTTAAAGCCTTTGACATTTACTTGTCAGACAACTGTTTAGGGTTCTTAGACAGTTTTGAAAACTTATTTTTCGTGCATCTAGATGTTATGAATTTATGATATAACAACCCAGATAACTTAATAACATCCTTTAACACATATCTAACCAACAAATAACAACATTAACATAAATTTTTAAGGGTTTCAAAATTTAGGGTTTATACCTCTTACATGCTTTAATCTTGAATCTGATCCTTATGATTTGATCTTGGCAAGCAAATGGATATACTAACGACTGATCCACTAAAGAATTTTGTGGGTCTAGAGAGAGAGTGTTGGTTGAGTGTATGTGAATAAATTAGCCAACTTTTTGACTTTTCTCTCTCTTTAATCTATATATCTTATGATGCAATGAATTTGGATGGAAATAATGGCTGATATAGTTGATATAGAGCACATGTGGGATATCTAGAGTGGTTCACCAACCATATTATGGCAAGATTTGCACTCAACGTAATAAAGAAATGTAAAAAGGTTATTTTAGTCATTTTGTCCATAATTTTAATGGCATTCTAGTCATTTGATCAAATCCTTAGGGTTTGACCCTTAGGGTTTAACCCTAAGATTTTAAAAAATAAATTTTTAGGATTTTCTAATTAAAATAGAAAACTAAGCTTTCTAAATTATAATTAGGATTTCCTAATTATATTAAAGTTTACTAATCCCATTAAGGTTTGCTAATTAGGAACAAGGTTTTCTAATTAACATAAAAATTGTTAAATTAACAATTAAGTTTTCTCTAATTGTACATTAGGGTTTCTAATTTAGCAATTAGGGTTTTCTAACTAATTTGTTAGATTTTCCCCTAATCAAGTCTGTAATTAATTACACTTAAGCCTTTGAGCTCCCAAATTAGGGTTTTAATATTCTGAATTAGGGTTTTGGATTCTCGGAACTGAAATTAGAGTTTTTAGAGCCGGTTTTAGGGTTTTTTATCAATCGTTAGGATTTTCTAACTGAACATCGATGTTCTTAATATATGGTTAGGGTTTGTCACTGATATAATTTATTTGGTCAACCCTTGACCCTTAACCACAAATTGTACACATAAAACCACATACATAGATTTATATACACTTATACACTTAACCTTAATAATTCTCCATAAAAAATTTTAAATCTTTAAAAATCCATCACAAAAATGTCAAATCCATACATTTATTTTCTATCTAGGTTTGTTATTTAACCTTTACTCAATTTTTTAAGATTTTATTAAATTGTCCAAATTCTCGGGTTGTCAACATCTACCCACTTGGTGAAGTAGTCGATCATGGTGAAGATAAATTGATGCTCATTACTTGTTTTGGGCTCGATGGGCCTGATCACGTCCATTCCCCACATTGAGAAGGGTCGGGGCAAACTCATATTGTTGAGTTCCCTTGGAGGGGCGTGGATAGCATTCCCATGAATTTGGCATTGGTAACATCTCTTGACGTGATCATCATAGTTAGCCTTGAGAGAGAGCCAGTAATACCCTGCTTTGAGGATCTTCTTGACAAGTAAAGGGCCGCTCATGTGTGAGCCACATACTCCACCATGGATTTTATCCATGAGCCTCTTAGCTTGGTCCTTGTCTAGACATCTGAGGAGACCTAGTCATGCATCTCTCATGTAGAATGCACCTCTGCTCAGGTAAAATTTCATAGCCATTTGATGGATCTGCTTTCTTTAAGCAGGACTCGCCTCAGTGGGTGTGGATCCATTTCGCAGATACTCCTTTATATGCTAATACCAAGGGTGTTGGACGGGAGGTAGCTCATTTGATACTTCTGCAATGTAGTTCCCATATGCTAGAGCCTTTTAAAGGGCAAATGAGATGCTTGACATGTTTTCCTTATTAGGTATCTTGATCAAGGAGGCCAAAGTTGCTAGCGCATCTGCAAAGTTATTCCTATTCCGAGGAATGTGGAGGAAGGATATTTCTTCAAACTCCGAAGCCATCTGGATAACCTATTGATGGTAAGGCAGTAAAGGTAGCTCTTTGGTGTAATAGATTCCAGTTGTTTGTCTGATTACCAATTCCAAATCTCCAAAGACAGTTAACCGTCTGATGCCCATTGATTGGGCAAGTTTCAACCCCATGATATAGCCTTCATGCTCAGCTGTGATGTTGGTGCTGACAAACTGCAATTTAACGGCGATGAGATACTGTTCCCCCGTAATGACTACTAGAACTACTCCAGCCCCAGAACCTTCCATGTTTACAACTCCATCAAAATACATCTTCCATGATTAGGATGCATCATCTTGATGGTGTTGCTGAACTGTCATTACCACTTCATTAGAGAAGTATGTTTCTAAGGGTTTGAAATCCCACTACTACAAAATAGTAAATAGACAACACTTAAGCCACAATATTTTTTATAAAAACGTTGTGGTATTTTTTTTTATAACGTTTTTAAAAAAAATATTGTAGATATATATGTAAAAGTGTTATCTATTTAAAAGGGTATTTTTTTTGTTTTAACTAGATAACGTTTTGTTTTTAAAAACGTTGTCTATAAAAAAAAAACACGGAGCTTTAAAAAATCTCGCTGAAGTGAAAACTTAAATAATATCACTCTTATCAGTATTTTGCCCTAACCCGCTCTCATTCCTCCAGGCCAGATCTGAAATCTCCATTTTATTGCTTTCTTCCTCGCCGTCGCCAGCAAGGGTATCGCCGGAGTCGTGGCCTCTCTTCCCCGTCGCCGTCCCTCTCTTCCACCTTCGCCGTCCCTCTGCTATACTACTTTGCTCCGTCCCTCTACTTTTCTGGATGCAATTGTAAGTAAGTTAATGGTGACGCAGTTCCCAATTTCACTAATCTTTAGCACTTGTTTTACCTTTCCCATCCTTAGGTAGGGTTCGAGCTGACCCGAGTTATGGTTTATGGGTAACAATAGAGCGAAGTCCTGAGGAAGATACCGATGATGAAAGTCTACATCAATCTCTGGAATTTCTTAGTTACTATCCTAATTTCATTGATAACATGGAGGAAGATACCGATGATAAAAGTCCTGAGGAAGATGAGGACGAGAATGTTGTTTAATTATTAATTGATTTCTCTTGTGCTATATATGATATATTTTCCTAATCTGTGATAACTTAATGTCCTTGTAGTGAGAGTGCTAATGAATATACAGCCGATGAGGATGTTAGCTGGAAAGTTCGAAGGGGCTGCTGCTAAATGTTTGGTAGCTTTAATTGTTTCTCGTCCTGAGATGTTCTCAAAGCTATATGAGGAGGTATAATTTGCACCAAAAAGTTTCTGTTTAGATATTCTGCACCCTGGTCTCCCCAGTTTAGCAATAAGTAATTTCAGAATGTATTAATCTCAAGATTGAATGCCAGATTATGAATGAACAAACACTTGTCAAAAAATGAAGAAGAAAGGATGTGTTACAATTGTTTTACTATCTTTACTAAACGAAGGTGACTAATCCCCGTAAAATGATCATGAAATTATTTATGGTGCAGGCTTGTCCAAAGTTGATTGACAGATTCAAAGAAAGAGAAGAAAATGTTAAGGTAATGATGAAAGATACTGTCATTGCTCACCTCAAGTTTCTGAATGGTGATGTAATAATCTGATTTGCCACACTGAAGATGGATGTATTTAACACGTTTATTGAGTTACTGCGTCAAACTGGAAATGTTAGAAAAGGGCAGAATGAAATAAATGAATCCAGGCATGTTTTTCTCCTATTTATAGTCCTATCCGCCAAATTTTATCGAAAGTTTCCTTACAAATCCTGATTCTTGTATGATGTAATCACGAACTTGCTGGAGTAATATATTCATTTAATGATTTTTTTTCACGGTGCGGTTACTTCTTCTAACTCTTGAGAAAGTAAAAATTATCTAAAAGTGGGCACAGAACTTGGTAGTTTGTAATGGCAAAAAGTATGAAATAGAGATGTTTAAGCTTTCAATGATATATACCATTGTTGATGTGAGAAATATTTAGTAAGTTCTGTTTCACTGGACATGTATAGAGAGAACTAGAAACATGTAATGCTTCTGATACATTATGCTTAAAATGGAATCTAATGGAGATTTAGAATAAATGAATAAAAGATATACATTATCTCATTGTTATTGTGCTGCAAATAAAAGGAAGTAATTCCTTTCAAACAACCTCTGGCACAAATATTGTAATTCCTGGTTTTTTTCTCTTGGATTTCCTGAAACACACTTGATATTTCTGCACAGCTTGATAGTTTTAGTTTTTTTCTTTTCCAAATGTAGTCTTAACCTTTTCTGACTAAGCATTTTGTACCTCCTGCACCATAAAATTCTAAATATATATCCAATTTTGTATTGACTCTCTCTTTTGAAATAATTATGAGTATCATTCTATTTTTGTTCAGAGAGTTTTGAGTTGTGGTTTAGATGATGCTATGTGGTTAAGTACTTGTCTCTCCCAGAAAGTTCACAAAATATCTAGATAGCTATATGGTAAAAGTTTCTCTCATTAGGTAATCTTGAACTTTGTCCACTTTTCATTAGCAATTCAAACGTCAAGTCCTTTTTTTTAGCTATCTAGGTCTACCATTTTTATCATTAAGTAGTTGATAGTTCGGATGATGAGATTTGCAGCAGAGGATTTTAATTGAATTGTTCAGTAAAACAGACTGTAGATTGCTACTGCAATAAAAGTGTGAGGTTTGTTTCTAATGACTAGAAGTTTCATGGCATGAGATCTATGTTGTTTTGCTTATCACCATGAAATGCCTTACTTCCTTTTATTTGCAGCACAATAACAATTAGATAAATGAAATGGAATCTTCTGATAAATTGTATTTAATAAATGAATCCAGGTAATGCTTACGTTTAGGTACACTAAGGATTTCTTCATTTCTTAAAAAGTGGCATAAAGATAGAATACAATTTATATCTTTGAAATGTTTCAAGCCATCAATTTGATCAATGTAATCATCTTTACTTTTTCTTTTATGAATTTTCAAGAAATTCATCAAGTGTTCTAATTATTTATGGTAAATGGTAATGTTATACAGGTTTCCTGTGGATGAAAACTTAACTACGAAGTCAGTTGTTGAATACTTTCAAGAGATGTACGGTTTCACAATTCAGCATACTCATCTGCCTTGTCTTCAAGTAGGAAACTAGAGGAAGGCAAATTATCTACCATTGGAGGTTGAGAGCAGTTATTTGACAAGCTTTTTTGTTCCTACTAATGGATTCAGTTACATTTCTTTCCATAATTCTTTACAGTATCTAACACTATTGAGTTTTTCCAGGCTTGCAAGATTATGGAGGGTCAGAGATGCACAAAAAGGTTGAATGAGAAGCAAATTACAGCTCTTCTGAAAGTCACTTGCCAAAGACCAAGGGATCGAGAAAATGACATTCTGCAGGTACCTTTAATGTTGTAATCTTGCTATCTTTTACCTTTTCTTGCTGGTGACTGATAAAATTTAACTGTAGTTATTATTCTTATTCCTGAACATGTATGTACATTGGGAAATATTAAGTTGGAATCTCCATCCAGCACCCTATAGGTTAATGCTTCCTAAAACTAAAGTTCCTTACCTTTTCCGTGTCATTTGCCAACCACCATAGTGCTTTAGAACTTGTGCTTTTGAGATCGTGTTTTTTTCATGTCAGGATCTTTCTTCCTGGTAATAGGAGTCTAAGATTCAGTAAATCTACTTTGTGAACGGAATTCATCTTTATTGTCAAATACTATCAGAAACTTTTGAAACATAGGGCCTCTTCATTTTGAAATGAATTGGAGCAAAGCAGTGAGCACTTCAAACTATCTATCCTTGTCTGGTAATCTCAATACGGCATGCTGTAAGATAGTAAACAGAAAACTTTTTAAATACTCTGGGCGTGCTGATTAACTTGTTTTTATTGTTAAGCTTCTTTTCAAACCTAGTAAAAAGTACCTAAGGTTGAGTTTAATAACTGTTGCTTGACTTGATATTCAGTAAAATTTAACGGGGCCCTCTTACATAAGCAAAAGTTAAGTGGAGTCTGAAATCTGAATGTACAACTGGAACTGCTAATTACTTCTATTGAACAAGCCACTTTTGTTTTAGAATCTACTCTTTAGTCACTTGATTGGATTAAGTTTATAATGCAGGCCAAGTTCCTCAAAGCTTGTGGTGCATTACCCGAGACTCCTGCAGAAATTTGGAAAGCTTCAAAGATATTGGAGGATTCACCATCTAATGGAGATTCAGAATCCTTGAAATTCCATTCTTGGCTTCCAAACACTTCTATTCTGAAGCTCAATCTGGAGATGCAAGCTGAACAACCTCCTGCTCCTATTAATTTTTTTTTCTCTATAATATGTTTGTGTTGTATCTTTATGTTTCTATTTTTTTGCATAATATACTTTTGAGATGCATATATGGATAGTTTGATATATATTTTGTGGATGTAGTAATTTGAAACTGTAAACGAATGGTATTATTGGGATGTATTTTGAATGGTTGGTACATTTTGGCTTTAAATTTAAATGAGAATTTAGACCTTTTAGCTATATATTATGGCATTAGCATATTGCAGGTGCATTGGTAATGTAGGTGAATCACAATCTTTTTTCTTTCTTTCTTTCTTTCTTTTTTAATCTACAACATTTTAAAAATGTTGTCTGATATACTAAACAACATTTTTTATCCAAAAAAACGTTGTGGAATCATACCTTTTATAATGTTTTTAAGCATCTGCTAATTTTTGAAAAATAAATCTACAACGTTTTTTTCTAAAAAAATGTTGTGTATTGTGCTTAACTACAACGTTTTAAAAATGTTGTGTAAGGGTGTCAAATAGATAACATCCTTAACCACGACGTTTTTTTGACTGAAACCACAACGTTTTTTCACGTTGTCTATTTACTGTTTTGTAGTAGTGTCCTCTGAAGGTGCGGCGGCCAGTTGATCCGCAATTCCTTGACCTTTGATAGACTTTTGTGTCACATAGATAATGTCAAATTCTTGTAGGATTAACTGCCATCTGGACAGTCGACAGTTCAATATGGGTTTGCTGAACACGTACTTGAGAGGATCCACGCAGGATATGAGATGGGTTGTGTGACGATGGACGTAATGTTGTAACCTCATGGAAGTTCATGCTAAAGCACAACAAGTTTTCTCAATCAAAATGTACTTGTGTTCACTGATGCTGAATCTCTTGCTGAGGTAATAGATAGCTCGCTCTTGGCCTCTATCATCTTTTTGTCCCAGCATGCAGCCCATGGCGTTGTCATTGATAGACAGGTACATGAACAGGGGAACACCATCCCTGGGAGGTACCAAAACAGGAGCTTTGACTGGTTGTTCTTTGATTGTAAGGAAGGCTTTCTGACACTCATCATTCCATTTCATGGAAGAGTTCCTCCTTAACAACTTGAAAATAGGCTATTTTAATTTATTTTATTTGATTTTCAAAAACTAGAAATCTCAAAAGACATAAGGCTTGTTTGACAACTCTTTAAATTTTAAAGAATTAAAATACTTTTAAGCCTTGTTTGGAAAAAACTAAATTAAACCCTTTTTAATTTATGTTAATAAACACTTTAGTTTATGATTATAATTACATACTATATTTTAGATAAACATTTCCCCCTTTATCAAATACCACAAAATTATAATTTCATGTTATAATTTTATTTGATAATTTAATATATCATACCATATTAAATTATTAATCACAATATAACACACCTCGTGTTATAATACACATCTCACAATTTTTCATCGGATTCTTTTGGAAATTTAATTTTCAGCTCTAGCCTTGCTATTGCTGTAATAAGCTCCTCCTTATCTGTTAACAACATCAACTTTTATCTGCCTTTCCTACTCAAGGCATCTACAACCACGTTTTCTTTGCCTGGATGATAAAAGATCTCACAATCATAATCCTTTATCAATTCCATCCATCTCCTTTGTCGCATGTTCAGGTCTTTCTGTGTGAAAATATACTTCAGACTTTTATGGTCTGTGTAGATCTCACATTTCTCTCCGTAGAGATAGTGTCTCCATATCTTCAGTGCGAACTTAACCGCCGCCAACTCTAAATCATCAGTCGGATACCCTTTCTCGTATTCTTTCAGTTGCCTAGACGCATACGCAATAACCTTGTCGTTCTGCATAAGGACACAACCCAATCCTTTGTGTGAAGCATCACTATACACCACAAAGTTTCTTGTATTATCTGGTAATGACAACACAGGTGCCACACTTAACTTCCTCTTCAGTTCTTGAAAACTTTCTTCACACTTCTCTGTCCAAACAAATTTTAGATACTTTCTCGTCAAATTTGTCAACGGAGTAGCAATCTTGGAAAAATCTTGAATAAACCGTCTATAATAGCTTGCCAAACCCAAGAAACTTCTTGCTTCTGATGGAGTTCTTGGTTGTTCCCAATTTATCACTGCTTTAACTTTTGATGGATCCACGAAAATCCCATCCTTATCAATCACATGTCCAAGAAATTGTACACGTTCTAGCCAAAATTCACATTTAGAGAATTTCGCGTACAACTTTTCCTTTCTTAACGTCTCCAGCGTCAAATGTAAGTGTTCCACGTGTTACTCTTGAGTTTTAGAGTACACCAAAATATCATCGATAAATACCACCACAAATTTGTCCAAAAATGGTTTAAACACCATGTTCATCAAATCCATGAACGCTGCAGGGGCGTTTATCAAACTAAAAGACATTACTAAAAATTCGTAATGTCTATACCTAGTTCGGAATGTCGTCTTCGGTACATCCTCCTTCCTTACTTTCAATTGGTGATATCCACTTCTCAAATCTATTTTCGAGAAATATCTAGCACCCTTCAATTGATCAAACAAGTCATCTATCCTTGGCAACGGATATTTGTTCTTAATAATGACCTTGTTCAATTCCTTATAATCAATGCAAAGACGCATTGACCCATCCTTCTTTTTCTCGAATAACACCAGGGCTCCCCACGGTGACACACTCGTTTGAATATACTTCTTGTCTAGCAGCTCTTGCAGTTGCACCATTAGTTCCTTCATTTCCACCGGGGCCATTTTGTACGGGGCCTTCGATATCGGAGCGGTTCCTAGAGCTAAGTCGATCACGAACTCAATTTCTCGGTCAGGCGGAAGTCCTGGCAAATCCTCCGGAAACACGCCCACGAACTCCCTAACCACCTGTATTTCCTCCAATTTCACACCCTCTCCTTTTGAGTATCGACTATGTAAGCTAAATACCCTACACATCCCTAACTCAATAACTTTTTGGCCTGCATCATCGTCAGACATTTCATTTATCTAGGCGATTTTCTACCATGAAAAAATACCTTTGACGGAGTCATAAGGTTTACACACTTCTTTTGGCAGTCAATTATCTCTCCATAATTGTATAGCCAATCCATTCCCAAAATAACATCAAACTCTCCGAGTTTTATCAGGATTAAATCTACCTTCATAACATTCCCCTTAATGTTCACCCTACAGTTCTTGTATACGAACCTAACAGGAATCACTTCCCTATTCACAATTTCTATGTTTAAAAGGAATTTCAACTCTTCACAAGGTATTTCTAACTTCTTAACAAAATCATTAGATATAAATGAGCAAGTAGCACCCGAATCAAACAATACATATGCAACTATATCATTGATTGGGATAATACCTGACACGACATCTTTTGATTACACCGCGTCCTGAACCGTCATGTTGAAAGTTTTGGCTGTGGGCTTATTTGTTGTTGTTGGTCCAGCAATAGCAAGCGCACCTCCACTAACATTTCCCTTACTCCCATTTGTCTCACCAGATCTCTTCTTAGGGCATTAACGAGCAAAGTGATCCTTGGATCCGCACGTGAAGCACACATTTTTCTTAGCTTAAGTGCAATTTGGGGCGATGTGACCCTCCTGGCCACAATTGAAACATACTCGTTTCCCCATCAAGCACACACCCTTATGAAACTTCCCACAAGTAGCACATGCTTCGAACTTCTTATTTTGCTGGTTTCTTTGCTGATTTCCAGCTCCCCCATTCCCATTCCACTTCCTCTTCAAATTATTGTCATTTCCGCCATTACTACCACCACTCTTAGCTTCACCTTCACTTTTCTTTTTCATCTGCTCTTGATTATGTTTTGTTACTGCCTCACCTCCACTTTCAGCGAGAATTGCTTTCTCCATCACTGCTGCAAACGTCTTCAATTGGAACAGGGAAACCCCACTGTACAACCTGGGTTTCATCCCTTTCGAACCTCCTCGCTTCAAGGCTTTCGTCATCTTGACGACTTGATATGGCACAAACCTCGCTAACTCGTTGAATTTTGCGGCATACTCAGACACTGACATCGTTCCCTGATTTAGTTCCAAAAACTGAACCTCTAGCTGGCTCTTCGAACTCTCTGGGAAATTGGTCTCGAAGAACAGCTCCTTAAACCTATCCCAGGTCATCACTCCTAGTCCTTCCTGAGTTTTATTAGCCTGCCACCAATAGCTAGCCTCTGCTTTCAACATAAATGTTGCAAAAGCAGTCTTCTGGTTAACCTCAACCCTAGCAACATCAAAAACCTTCTCGATTTCCATGATCCAGGTCTGTGCTTCAACTGAATTCATGGACCCACAAAATTTTGGTGGTCCAACCGCCTTGAAATCATTAAATGTAGTACCTTGATTCTAAGGTTGATTCTACAAAGCACCCGTCACTAACGTCACTAGCTGTTGAACTGGGTTTCCCTCCACATTGTTGTTGTTGTTTTCCTCAGCGGTTCTCTGTTGTGGTGGTTGACGTTTTAGAGGCATTTTTTGTTAAAATACATCCATTAGCTTCTATTCAACCTTTTAAGTATTATATACTTAAGTTGCACATCATAACAATTTATCACATAACACTTAACATTTTGAATAAAATAATAACTTTTATTCATTCATCATCTTTTAAAAAAATCAACACAATAGCATCGCTGCTATTTACATTACTTTTTCTAAACTATAACAGTTGCAGGACAACATCATCATCATCTATCCCATTGGTTGTATCATACCCGGGATTTACATTTCATTTATTTTCAAATCACCTATCAATTACATTTTCTACAATGTCCTACTAAGATACTGCGTGGCCTTACGACGCTCTTCTTCCATAATTCGGAACATTTTTAGGCGATCCAATATGTATGATGGTAGTGTCTTGAACTGAATCGAATAACCCATGACTCGATCTTGAGCTCGATTGATCACGGTGTTGAATACGTTGTTCATTTCTTCCATCTTTCTCCTTTTTGATTGTGCGTCCCTCTCTGCTATTCCGGCTCGTTGATAAGCTTCACTGTACGCGTCTTCGGCTCTTGCCCTTTTTGTAGATTCTTCTTTCAACTTGTCCTTCAACTCTGCAATCTCTGCCATAATTCGCTCATTCTCTCCTTCAGTGTGGGCCAGCTTCTCTTCAACGTTGTTCAGTCGTTCCTCTCGATCCTGGATCTCACCGTCTTTCTGTGCCATCAAGGTCTATTGTTCAGCTACTATCTCCTGTAACTCCTCAACGGTATCTTGAAGTTCCACATTGCGGTCATACACCTTGTCGTACATACGGGTAGCTATCGAACTAAGTGGAAGCTCTTCCTCCTCATCCCCCGACTGTGGCAGCTCCACGGGATCCTCCTCGTCCGTCTCTATCTCATCCTCCTTATCAGGTACTCTCTCCCTTTCAACTCATCGTGTAACCGAGCGGAACTATTTTCCGTGGCGCGATGGTCATTCCCAAATCACCTGAATATCTCGAGGCTCCTCCTCTCTAGCCTGACTGGATCCTCCTATATTAGTCATCTTGTCAACCAAAGTTTAAGTTTTAATTACTAATCATTACTACTCGACACTCACAAGCACATAAGTTATAACCACATAAGCACATAAGTGTTTCATTACTTTCTCTTTCCTAAAACTCGATAAGAGTTTATCATCACTATCTTTTCAAAGGTTACTTCCTAAGTCTTTTCCCCACCTAAGGTTCATAACCTAAAGCTTTGATACCAATCTGTGACACCCCCAAATCTAGGTACTTCATTCCCACAAGATTTGGTGCTCACTATCCATACATTCATACTATCTACCCAAATAAATAATATTTAAATCATAAATCCTTCCCTTAAATAGGGTTACATTCAAAAATAAACCCAGGTTATCTAACCTTTAAACATCATTCAAGTGCGGAATTAAATTATTACATTACATCATCATTAAAAGTCTATGATCATAACAGTAATCAAAAGTACAAATCAGCATCACTTGTACAATTTTCCCTTTCCTTTGCTAGTTGAAGGCTCATCTACCTTCTCAACTTTAGCTGCAATGAGTATATAAATATGCAAGAGTGAGCAAAACAATTGCTCACTAGATATAATAATGAATCAACAGGAGGATAACAATAATAACTGCCAACGAATAGGCTCATCAAAACTGGATAGTACTCTAACAATGATAATCAAAACTGAAATCCAAAATATGGAATATATTCAACTGAGGGTCATAAGACTATAAACTATGTCCACAGTTGCGAGTAATCTTTCAACTCTAACTTTAACAGTCATAAGACTTTAAGGACTCCTCATACTTAGGGGGATCAGCCCTTCGTACAATGTATTTTGCACAAACATTTTAACGCTAAGTGTAACTATCCCCTAATAATAATAGGGTTGTTCATCTCAGTATTTAGAGTACAAGTCCACACCAAAGAAAGTTTGGTTTGGATAAGCTTTCAAGGGTAATTTGAAGTTTAACGAACATCAACTAGAGGAATAGTTGAATCAATAGTGTTTGATAATCACAACATATCATAGACAATTGAGAATCATAGATGAACTGGTTATACATATTAAACTCATGCTTGAAATAACTATAGAGCATAAGTATTCAATAAAAATTAGTAAAATAGTAAACCTTTGCTTGAACAATAAATAAGCTAAGTTAGAGTCTTATAACATTAGAAATGAAATTACTAAACATACATTAATTGGTAGCAAGCTGGAAACTAAAAACTTGCCCAACATTGTATTAAATTCAAGCAAGGATTAAAAACAGTTCAAAAATAAAGACGAGAGTTCAAACTGTGTTCATTATTCAAGAATGTAACTTAAGAAACTCTTGATTAACTATAAAAAAGTTAGAATGAATCAACCAAATGAGAATTCAAATAACATTAGAGTTAAAGTTTGCTCGAATAAACTCTAGGGACAATTGACTTATTCAATCAACAGTTGAAATAGTAAGCTTGCTCAGTCAAAGAATAAAACTACATAATGTAATAATGGAACTAGCTCAACGAAAGTAAAGAATTAGGAAACTTTCTCAATGTAAAAGATTGAGTTTAGAAACTTGCTCAACGTAAATGTAGAGTTAGAAAACTTGCCTCGAGCGTAAGCTACAATATTAAACTCACGTTCACCTACACATTGGTTTAAAACCACATTATCTATTAGATATGCTAACATACCAAAACATGTATACTTCTATCTAAACTTATCATTTTAGCACAAGTCTTTATTTACCATCTACATTTCAGAAATTCCAAGTG
Source organism: Panax quinquefolius (assembly GCA_020205615.1). Taxonomy (NCBI): domain Eukaryota; kingdom Viridiplantae; phylum Streptophyta; class Magnoliopsida; order Apiales; family Araliaceae; genus Panax; species Panax quinquefolius. The sequence goes on along the minus strand of CM035156.1, from coordinate 123,372,520 downwards.
TTTATTTCGCAACACTTGCCTAACATTCATTTTGTATACCAAGTTATCGCATAATGCGTTCTCGATTTACTAACCATTTATACAATCTTGAATTCTTAATCCACATCACAAGACTCTATTTAACCTTGTTGTTACATGATTCTCATATTACCATAACCTTAGGCAAAGCTACAAAGAATGACCAAAGTCTGTAGAAAAAAAATAGACTTGATTAATACGAAAATGGGCATCGCACTACTGCGCGCCGATTTTATACTAGAAGTTAAGCGCTCCCCACATGGCATTCTTGTGGCACATGCGCTTAAGGGTTAAGCGGTACATAGCGACTTGCAGTAAACTCGCTTTTTGTAAGCGAGCTTCGGCACTTTTTTTAAGCCAACTAACACGAATTTCACCCATCAAACAGTGATAATAACACGTAAAATAAATATACAACTATCATAGACATGATTGCTAACATATACAACCACTTACCACAATTTAACAATCACTAAAACTATTTTAATTTCTCAATTTTCATGTTTTCATGAAAAACTCAATTTTCTTGACATTCATCCTAAAAATCATCACTGTGAATTCAACACATGATCAAATCATCTCATTCAAATTATATTATGTTCGTATCTCAACAAACTAGTATAAACAAAACTCAATTAACATCTTAGCATGCAATTTGACCATCAAAATTGGTACTTACATAACTACATATGAAAACATAAACACTGACACCATTTTCTTTTACTGTTATCCAAAAATTAACATGCGATTTCCTTATTTGACATAAACTCTAGCATTATAAACATATACAATTGCAATTACCAACTACATAAATCCACAATTCAACAATTGCTTATTACAGAACATGAGAAAATTCTTGCCGTCCAACACAAATACATATATATTATCACAGTTATGAACATACCTTTTTGTTGCTTGACAGAAATTCTTGCTAAACACACTGGAATTGACATGAAAATTCCTAGACTCTCCAATTCTCTCTCAAGTTCTCTCAACTCTCAAGCTTTTCAAACAAGAATGCGTATAAACAAGAGCTAGGCTAATATCCAATTAGTATGCGTAATAGCAAAACACAAAACTGATATGGCCTTAATAGCTATATAAGTTATCAAAATAACGTTCATATTATGAATATATTATATTTATTATTTTAATTTATTTTATTTATTTTATTTGATTTTCAAAACTAGAAATCCCAAAAGCCATAAGGCTTGTTTGGCAACTCTTTAAATTTTAAAGAATTAAAATACTTTTAAGCCTTGTTTGGCAAAAACTAAATTAAACCCTTTTTAATTTATTTTAATAAACACTTTAGTTTATGATTATAATTACATACTATATTTTAGATAAATATTTTCCCCTTTATCAAATACCACAAAATTATAATTTCATGTTATAATTTTATTTGATAATTTAATATATCATACCATATTAAATTATTAATCACAATATAACACACCTCGTGTTATAATCCACATCTCTAAATTATAAATTAATTTAATTTAAAAAATTCTCTAATAAATTTAGATTTATCAACCATCGCATCAATAAAATATTTATTTAACAATAAACACCTCAAATAATATTTATATAACTCAATAAATATTTAAATTATAATTTGAAATTTCAGATCGTTACAGGCAGCGGGACTCTGGCGATTACAGGACCAACATCATCAACCAAGCCAACAAAATCAACCGCGAGAGTTTTCAACATGACGGTTCAGGATACTGTGGCAGCTGGTGATGGAACTCCAGGTATTATTCGTATAACTTTTATTTTCTTATATACATGATTTTCTTTTAAATAGTAAATTATTTTATAAAGAAATTTTGAAGGAGGAATTTGAGTTCTCTTAGAAATCAAATTTCCGTTTAATCAGATAGACAAGCTTTATGCTGAATAGTTAAAGATCAGTTTGATCGAATTTGATCGAGATCTATTTGCAATGACTTTGTATGCTATGTACCCTCGTATGTATAGGATTTAAAACGGTGATTCCGAAGACAGAATCTTTATAAAGGAGGGTGAATGTAATAACCCAAGATTTCCTATATAAATAAATCAAAAATTTTGCATATAAATTTTTTATTAGTTTATTAAAATAAATATGGGGAATATGTGCCAAGATAATGTGGATATATATGTATGTGATAAATAAAATATATTTATTACATGAATAATTACAAATAATTTTATTTTAGAATTATTGATTATAATAATTAATGTTATAATAGAAATGCTTTTATTAATTATTTACCATGAAAATATAATCATTATATTATTTAAATAATATATGAAATGATTATTAGAATTATTATATTATATGAATTTGTTCAGATTATTTAAGTTAATTATTTATTAACTTAATTAATAATGTTATTTATGCAAGGTAAATCAGATATGGAATCCAAACCCTAATTTTGAATTTTGATCAATGAATGGGAATGATAATATAATATTATTCTTTTTTAGCACTATAAATATGTATTGTATGTACGTATTGATAATGGTTGGTCAATTATGGAATATAATGTCAAAACCCTATTTTGAAACTCAATTATGAGTTCAAGATTGTGTAGTAATGGGGTTATATGAGTTATGTTGTGTATTATTAGATTTAATGTTAATTAGAGAAAATCCTAATTAATATTTGAAAACCCTAATTGTTAGGAATCCTAATTTCTAAATTAGTAACCCTAATTTGCTAAAATGAAACCATAATTGCTAATTTGTAAGCCTTAATGCTAATTATGGGATCTTAAACCCTAAATGTTCAAGTAATGTAATTAGAAAACTAATTATATTTAGTGAATTCAAAATTACGTTTTTAAAGAAAATAATATTTTTTATTTTATTATTGTATTTTTATTTTTCAACCCTAGTTGGAAATTCTACAATTTCTTTATGCCAAACCTTAAGGTTAACGCTAAAGGTTTGCCAAGTTTACAAAAATGCCATTAAAATTGCTAGCCAAAAGATATTTTTGCCCTTATTGCATAATTGAAGATAACTTGTGTATCTAGCCAAAATATGTAGTAGGTAACCCAACCAAGATTTGCACATGTGACAAATCTCAGCAAATCAGCCACATATAGCATACAAGTTCATTGCATCTAAATTATATAAATAGATTAAGAGAGAGAGAAAGATGTACATTTTTGCTCATTCATTCCCAAACACTCAACTCAACTCTCTCAAGCTCAAACCCACGAGTTCTACTAGCATTTCAGTCCCTAAAACCATCCCCACTAACACCCATAACCAAATCAATAGCCTTGAATCAAAATTTGATCATAGAAGGTATAAACCCTAACTTGAAATCTGATCTCAGTTGCTATGTTAGATGTTATGATTTTATGTTAAAACATGTTGTTTGTATTCTATTTAAGTGATCTGGGTTGGTATCTTGTAGATCCATAACACTTAAGTGCTCAAAATTAAAATTTTCAAAAATCTGGGAATTTTTTTTTTGTGTCTGACAACGTAATGTCAGACCTTGTAAATCTTTGTATGTTATATATTTTTGTTGTTTTAAGCTTTGCTCCTGTAGTATGTTATGAGGTCTTTAAACTGGAACTTGTATCAAGGTTAGAACATGAACAGATCTCATGTTATTCGTGGTCAAACCACGTTGACCGGCATTAACCTGGATATTTCTGGGTAACCCAGATTTCCCCAGGTCGGTCTTACAGCGAGTTCATGGGCTTTGATCTGTTAGTTGTTTATTGTTTTGTTTCTGTTGTTGTAACAAGATTGTTGTATGGTATATGGACTACAGATTAAGGCTTATAGATCACCTAAATAACATACGGATTTGATTTAATTGATGGTCAAACTAGCGTGGACGATCACGATTGCAGTTTTCTGGGTAACCCAGAAAACTTAAGAACACTCTGCTCGATATGGCTTCAATTGGGACCTTATCTCGCTTGTTGTGTTGTTGTTAGATATGTTTTCTGTAACAGATCTCTTTAGTTACATGTTTTCTATACACTGAAATCATTAGATCATAAAAATATTACAAGACTAGCATGTAGTGGAAGCCCAAAGTAAGACCCATGATCTGTTCTTCATTTCTGGGCAAACCCAGAAATGAAGAACAGCTCTGACAGCCACTTTAGATGCCCAGATCTCCTTTGTTATGTATTGTATGATCATGATTGTTGTTTTATCATGTATTATTACATTAGTTCTACAAACAGTGATCAATAGATAGCCCAAAAACATCATGATCGATCGTAAATCTTTTCACAAAGTAGCCACTCGGCCCGATATGAAATTTCGAATTTTGCCAAGAACATGAAGAACACCTATAGCAACGGTTCGGTCGCTATAAGCAGTCTTTAGCGATATTTTATTTCTAAAATTAATTATTTTATTTAATAATTAGAGAAAATTAGTTTTTAATTATTAAAAATACAAATTTAATTACTAAAAATTATTTTAAAGTCTAAAAATTAGTTTTTAATAATTTTTAGTATATTTCATAAATATTTAATATTTTTGAAATATTAAAGGTATTTAATTTATTTAATTATTATATTAAATAAATTATTTTAAAATGATTTTAATATTTAAAAATCATTTAAAATTATATTATGATATAAGAAAATATTTTAAGTTATTTTAATGACTTTTAATATTTTGTGATAAATTTTATTAATAAATTAATATTTATGATAATTAATTTATTTAATAAATGCATTAAATAAATTAATTAAAATGATTTGATTATATTAAAAATCATTTTAAATAATAATAAGGTATTTAAAAATATTTTAAGTTATAAAATATAACCTTCAATATTTAAAGGTAAATTTCATTAATTAATTTAATATTAATGATATTAGAATTATTTAATAATTATGTTAAATAATTTAGTTTAAAAATAATTTTAATATTATAAAAATCATTTAAAATAAAAAAAAAGTTTTAAAAGTATTTTAAGTTATAAAATATAACTTTTAATATTTAAAGGATAATTTCATTAATAATTTAATATTAATGACTTTTAATATTTTGATAAATAGTACATTAATATTTAAATATTAATGGTAATTATTTAAAAATAATTTTAAATGTTTTAAAAATCATTTAAGGGTAATAGTAGTACTTTAAAAATATGTTAAGTTATTATAAATAACTTTGATATTTTGGCAATGGTTTCATTAATAGTTTAATATTAATTAAACATTAATAATAATATAATTATTTAATATTTAAATTATTTAATAATGATTCCGGTGTTTGAAAAATCATGATAATTAATTAAAAATTATTATAAGTCATTTAAAAATAATATGATTGATATTTACAGTTATTGAATTACAGGATAGAGTCTTAGACTCGATAATTATCCGATAAAGCCGTCGGTACACCGACATATTTCAAAAATTGATCTGGACTTAGATAATTTGATTAGATATGTGTTTGTTTGTAATCCAATTACTATTAAACATGTGTGATAATGTGATTAGGTTATGTGCTGACTGTGATAAGTAGTATTATTTGTTACGATATGTTATTCTAATCAGTAAAATGATCTTATTACTGATAGGTTGATGTATAAAAGATAAAACTAAGTTGCATAACTGTAAGCAGCAAACCAAGCAAGTATCCTACCTTTGCATTTACTTTATGCAATGGACATAAGTAAGAAAGTTTCAGAATTATATTATTATTGTGCCAGATTATTAATCCTATTGTTATATATATTATATCTGATTATTGTTTATCAACATAGTAGTATATTATAATTTAAATATTTATTCTGTTTGTTAATTTCTATATATGGTTATACAAGTGTCCTCACTTGGATAATCATTGTATTTAATCACATGTTGATACACATTTATAAATTTCCAGTATGTATATGTTAACTTAAAAGCCGTCTAAGCTAATTGATTTGGCTAGACACAAACTTATAGATTATTGTTGAACAAGATAAAACCTTACTATTATCCAACCGAATTGTTTTGGTTTGGAATCCCAACTAAGTATGAACATCACGTACATGGGAAAACTTTTTGTGTGCCAAAGGTGGATAGATGAACGATAATATCGTTCTTGCATGTAGTATTGATCAATACAGGGCATAATAGACTGATCACCCCCCGTGCCCGTAAGTTATGAAGGTTTGCAGATGAAGTTCTGTTTAACCTTTTCGAAAATAGAAAATAATGTTCATAGTCTATCGACTAATCCCCAGTTATAGTCAGTACGTAGTTTCAAAAAGTTGATATAAAATTAATATATTGTTATTATTGGTTCAGTTTACTTCAAAACCATTGATTTGTTGTAGAAGTATCGTACAAAGAAAATATTTAATCCTTTCAGCTAATATTTATAATTGCTATTACTTGTTGGGCACTCAAATGCTCATCTTTGCTTAATTTAAATGTTTTCAGCTAAGTGTGAACAACCTGAAGGCTCTACTAAGAACAAAGGAAAAGGAAAGGTTGCTGAATGAATTCAATGCTATCTTATGTAATAGTTTGATATTATTAAGACAATAAGATATATTATCTATCATGTTATGTAATGAATGTATTGAAGGTTACGTACTTGTGAATAAACTCTAATAATTATGTAAATTAAGTTAGATATTTATATTATTGTTATTATTATTAATATAATTCTACTCATAGAAATGGTATCGTGAAGCATCGAGTTCGGGTTTCAAGTACCTGAATTTGGGGGCGTCACAATACCAATTTGGATTTGTTTGGGGTTTTCTGAGGTTCCGAGGTTAAAAGAGGTGGTTTGATCAATATTTGGCTTGGGTTTGTCTTCGACCCATTCTTTGATCTCCTAAGGTATCTCATAGTCCACTTGTACTTCCATCAAGTCTGAGTCCAACATTACATCAAAGTTACATTCCTTGTGGAGAATAGACACCTCATCAGCAAGTTTAGGCACACCTAACTTTAGAGTCCTGAAACAAATTTCTTTCACTTAATATATGAAAATGTAATACAAAACAATACCCTTTTACCCTTAATATATTTGACAAAACAACTGCTAATATTGTAAAGAAGAAGTAAACAATTATTGCTATGTACAAGGCAGAGGGAATTTCTACCCCTTTTACCTTTGTCGGCAAATGTGTGGAATGCTGCTCCGATTGCCAAGGGTGAAGTCCTGGTGGACAGCTGTGATGAAGGGGTTGTTATCGTCCTCCTTCTCCCGAATGATTACCATGATGTTTGGACAATCATCGTCTGGGATGTCTTTGTTCATACCCTCAGTATGGACTATGACGCGCATGTTTGATATCTGCCTGGAAATATCTTGTTTACGTCTCCGTTCCTTTTCCTCCACTTCGAGATTTGGAATCAAGACCTCCTTTCATTTGACCAATATTGGCTTAGAAAACAATATAGCTATCACATGGGCAGACACCTTTACTGGAGACCGTACAGGCTCATCATTTACATGCAATCGCCATATGGCTGAAGTTGAAGGAACTTGTTTGTGTTTGTGAGGGTTCCTGTGGCTGGACCCAGGAGAATAGCCTAGTCCGGCTGTCCATGTTTGACTGGGAACTTGAATTGGACTCTTAATGCCCTAATTATCCTTTCCTAACCCTTGTACAGGTTGATAACCTAAAGATATCATCTCTTAAGTTGTCGACATCACCTCGGCAGAAACTCTGGGTATCAGAGGTGGCGCCCCAATGGGTTGATAGTGAATGTTTCTCACCTCAAGGACCTGGAAGCTGACAGGCTCAACTTCTGCATTGAAGCCAATGAGTGGTATGTCACCTTGTTCAGGACATTCTGGCTCAGCATTAACAGTGACCAGACTACTGTTAATAATGTATTTTAAGTTTTTGATGTAGGGTGGAAGGGACGGCTCCAGCCATGTGAATCCATGGTCTTCCCAAGAGTAGGTTGTATCCTGTAGCTATTTTGAGCACATGAAAAGATACGCAAAATGTATGTGGACCAATCTCCACAGGAAGTTCAATCTCTCCGACAGTACTTCGTCGGGATCCATCAAAAGCTTTGATAAATGTATGGCTGCTTCGGATCCTTTTGAGATTGATATTCATCTTCTCCAAGGTGGCATAAGGGCAGATGTTCAAGGACAATCCTCCATCTATTAGAACTCCTCCCACCATGTATCTGGAGGACTTAACCTCTATGTGCAACGGTTTACAATAACCAGTCCCTTCGGGAGGTATGTCATCATCAGTGAAGGATATCACATTGTTGTTGAAAATGTGATCAACTAGATGATGAAATTTTTTAACATCCATTAATTTTGGCAAATGGGCTTCTTCTAAAACCCTTAGTAAGACCTTCATGTGAACTTCTGAGGAGAACACCAAGTCTAGTATGGAAATTTGTTGTGGAGCTTCTTTCAAGCTTAAAACTACCTTGGCTTCATTGTGTTCCATAATACGGAGAAATTCTTCAATCCTCTCAATGGGAACTTTCCCTTTTGATCTGATGGTAGGCTTCATCACCCGTTGGGTAAGATATAGTGGATTTTCCTTCAACAGTGCAGCAGTTATATTGGATGTGGGTCCTTCAGCCTCTTCATAATTCCATGTCACTTTTTGTAGGCTGACAACAGGTTACTGTGGCCTGAATGGCAATGTAATTAGTTTTGGCTCGGCCACCTTCAAAGGATTTTCAACACCTTTGAGCTAAATGGGTTGTATTGTAAGTGGTGTGGCAGCTAGATCAGCCTCCGAGGATATAACTGCTATGACTTTTTTTTTTTACTAAATTTTGACTGAAATAAAAAAATTGGGGATTACAAAACCTCATGGGAGAAACCCAATCAGAATATAGTAAAGACATCATAGGACAGACCCTATAATGTAAGGACGATAAAAGATTACAAGCAGATGCCCAAAATAGAAAGGGACAGTGCATGCCAAAGCATAAACAAGAACAATAGTCATGATGCCCGAACACGGAACTACCGCCCAAAACAAACCAAACCACAAAACTGTCCCGAGCACCAAACCTCGGGATACATCTGAACCCAGCTACTGATGCCTAATGCCGAAGACATCCCTGCCGAAGCCGATGCCCACTGAACACACCAATAGACCGAAGACCGAATGGACCAAGACGAAGCCCCACCCACTAAACCAACAGACCGAAGACCGAATGGTCCAGGTCGAAGCCCCGTCCACTGAACAAAACCAACAGACCAAAGACCGAATGGTCCAAGTCGAAGTCCCTCTATGACGAAGTCCATCCCAATCGAGCCCCTCTTGACTGAAGCCCCACCCTTTCAAGACCCCACTTTGTCAAACAGGATAGATCAGAAGAAGAAAGCAGTAATAGACCACCCAATACGCATGAGAAGCAAGAATAAAGGCTAGACCAGCGACAAGCCAACTGCAGACCAATAACAGCTGACCAAATTGGACCCAACATAGAGCAACCAAAAATTTCCCTAAACTATAAGACTGATTGAGATTACAGTACCAAATGATGGAAACAAGCCTTAGATTTAAGCTTTTGAAATCTAGCATAAGTGCGGAGGCGACATTTGATGATATGGATAATATCACGAATAATGACCCGAACAGGAGTAGCCTTGTTGGAGAAAATCCTAGAATTACGCTCATGCCAAATCCGATACACAACAGTAGCAAAGCCAAAAATTAGTAAACCATGCTTGAAATTGAGGCCAGAGCTATAACAAAGAAAATCAATAATAGAGGACCAACTTCGATCCATCCCACGCTAGCCACAACGTTTGAGGATAGCAACCAAAAGCTAAAAAGAGAATCTACATTGGAAGAAAAGGTGATGAAATGTTTCCCTTTCAGTAGAACAGAGTACACAAAGGGGGTTCACTTCCATACCAAATGTGATAAGCATATCAATAGTCTGAAGCCCCTTATGGAAAGCAAGCCAAAGAAGGAAAGAATACCGAGGAGGCACCATGCTATGCCACACCATATTATGCCACCCCACAGTTAAACCTACTTTGTGAATAAAACACCAAAAAGAAGAGGTTTTAAGGTTCTTAGCCCTAGTGCCATCCCAGAGAATGGCATCCTGAGCATCACAATTACAAAACCTAGACATATCAAAAGAATTTCAGAATTCAATGAGATTATTATGGTTGGATGCGGGGAGGACCCAACTGGAGTTTATTTTGATTGGCTGACTGAGGCAGCAGGGCCAAGGTCAGAGTTGACAATCAAGGGAGAGTGAATTGAAGAAGTGAGCGGAGAATGACCTAGCCAAGGGTCAAACCAAATACTAGTACAAACACCACCAATAGAAAAGGTGATATGCATGCATGCAATAGATCGAAGATTAAGAAATTTCCTCTAAATCCAAGAACAATCCAATGGAGTAGGAAGAATCCAGAAGAATTTATTTTTAATATGGATAGCACGAACCCACTTAGCCCATTAGGAAGAGGAGGAGGGAGAAATGATCTGCCAGAGATGCATCGTGATCTGAGCTTTGTTCCAATCTTCAAGATTCTTAATATAGCCAGCCCCTCTTCAGCAAAAGGAAGATAAATTTTGCTCTAAGAAACTTTAGCGCCAAATTTACCCATAGAAGGCCCTTTCTAGAGGAATCTGGACATGGAAGATTTCATGTCATTGATAGCAGAGGCAGGGAGAATAAAGTGAGCAGATCAATAGGCTTGGATTGATCAATTGCAGTCTACCAGCATAAGAGAGGAATCTATTAGTCCATGAAGAGATTCTGGATTTAATCTTTTCGAGGAGAGCTTAGCAGTCCGCGAGACTAAGTTTGGTTGTGATCAAAAGAACAGCAAGAAACTTTGCATGGAATGAACCCAACTGGAATCCCAGGGAAGACAAGATAACATCGCCAGTGTCAAGAGGGACTTCCTTCTATTTTGTAGGAAATGTGACGAATAATTTATTTGAGTTGTGATTCTGGGGACAAAATCCTTGTAAGGAGGAAAGGATGTAACAATCCATAATTTTAAATTATAATTCAAAATATTTATTGAGTTATATAAATATTTTAATTGATGTGTTTATTGATTGAATAAATATTTGTTTAAGATGATTTGATTTGATTATTTATTTGTTAAATAAATAATTTATAAGTTAAGAAAATTGATCATCTTGAGATAATATTCTCATTTTTATTTAATAATTAAGTTAGAGAGTTTATAATGATTAAAGGAATTATTATAATAATATTTAATGTGAATTTGTAATTAAAATGATGTGTTAGTTGATTAAATAAAATTATAATTATAAAAAAATTATAATTATGTCGTCGTATTGATTTATGTGGTGAATTAATTTAAAAAGTTGTTATTGAATTAATTAAATTGAATATTAAAATTTAATTAATTAAAGTGTGACCATAAACTATATTATAAAGGAGTTATTAAAATAAATTTAAGGAGTTTAATTTAGTTTTGCCAAACAAGGCTTAAAGATATTAAGTCTTTAATTTTTAAAGAGTTTTGCCAAACAGAGCCTTATGGCTTTTGGATTTTTAAATTTTGAATTATAATAATATAAATAAAATAAATAAATATAAATAATAAAAATTATGGTAACTGATAATTTAATAGGGACCATTAGTATATGTCGGTTTTAGACGTTTGTAAATCGTGCGTTGGTTTTGTTTAATTTACGTATAGTGTATTTGGTTTAAACCTAAGCCTAAGTAGAGAGTTATAGAGAAAAAGGAAAAGAAGGTTTCAGAGATAATTTGAGAGAAAGTTTTGAGTTTTCAAGCAATTCTCAGTGGTTTAAAGTAACAAAATGTATTTTTCCCATAACCTTAGTAATATATATATATATATATATATATATATATATGTGTGTGTGTGTGTGTGTGTGTGTGTGTGTGTGTTACGACATAGTTCTCTGTGTTCTGTGTTCTTAACTATAATATGAAGTTTTTACAAAACTTTCTATAAACCATGTTTTTATAATTGGTTATGAAATTATGTGTGATTGTAGTTGTAATGTTATAACTAGCACACACACACACACACACACACATATATATATATATATATATATGTGTGTGTGTGTGTGTGTGTGTGTGTGTGTGTGTGATTGTATGCTAAATTACATTTGCAAGAAAGGAATTGGCTTTTCAGTGAGTATACGTATGAACCTGACTGGTATGAGTATAAAAATTTATATGTGATTGTGAGCTAATTGTGAAATTGAACCTTAAATAAGCTAATTGTTAAGAAATAAAAAGAACGTAGTTTAAAGGAATCAATTTGGTGTATAATATTGGTTAGCGTGTTCACTGTGTCAAACAAATGTCAAAAATAGAGTTTTGGTTTAAAAACATGGCATTCAAGGATTTAATCTTTCTAAAATTGTTATTTAATTGTTTTTAAATTGGTATATGTATGATGGGTAAAGGTTATGTATAAATTTGTGTAAGTTATAAATGTTAAATTAACCGCTAAATAGACAAAATTTAACTTTGTTCTGTTCTTCGTGTTGGCTTCACAAGCTCTCTGAGCTTCAAATGCCAAAATTGCCGCTTCTAGCTCTGGACTTCGCTACTCAAGACTAAAGTCATAGCCGAATCCCCGACTTCCACGCGCAAGAAGATCGCCCATGGCTTGGGCTTCACAACAGCGCCATTCACCATACCATACCAAATACTTGTGGGTTAGTGATAGGGCCAAGAATGAGTTTTCTTTTTCATGAATTCTGTAAATGCTAATATAACGTAATATTATATCTGTTAAAAATGAAATTGTGTTAGTATGGTATTATAATGCTATGAATGAGCATATTATTAATACTTTACGAGTGTTATTATTATTTTATTCATGTAACTTGATTATGTGGTTCAAAATCAAGACATACATGAAATAGGTACTTATTTGTATACAAGTATCTGTAATGACTAATTTTATCCTAATGATATGTGATTAGGATATTGTGAATAAAATTATTACGATTTAGCCTACACGCAAGGCAAGTTTTCTAACTCTACACTTTCGTTGAGCTAGTTCTATTGTTATTATTGTACAAGTTTACTTATCATATCTCAATTATAATTACGCAAGTTTCTTGTATCTAGTTTATTTATGATGATGCAAGTTTTCTAAACTTTATTTTGATATTGAGCAAGTTATTCTTGTATTTAACTTGTTATTTAGCATGCAAGTTTATATATTCTGATATACTAATGTTGAACAATTTTTATCGTTCAATTTGCTATTTGTTATGTATGTTTAGTACTCAATTCTAAATAACCTTGGCTTAATATTGTTCAAGCAAGGTATGTTATAATTATTCAATGTTTATGCTCTTAGATTATTCTTAAAACATGACCTTAGTATACAATGTTGATTCCTTTATGATTCATTCCATAACATAAAGTTATTACCTTTTTATTCAACTACTTCAAGTAGTTGATGTAGATTAATTCCAATTTACCTTGAAACTTATCCAAACCAAACTTACTTTGGTGCGGACTCGTATTCTAAATGCTGAGATGAACAACCCTATTATTAGGGGATAATTTACGCATAGTGTTGAAATGTTTGTGCACAATACATTGTACGAAGGGCTGATCCCCCTAAGTATGAGGAGTCCCTATAGTCTTATGACTGTTAAAGTTTAAGTTGAAAGATTACTTATAACTATGGACATAGTTCGTGGTCTTATGACCCTCAGTTAAATATTTCATGATTCTGATTATCATTGATAAAACGTTTTGTTTAATTGTGCCTATTATTTGGTAGTGGTTGTAAAGTTTTATTTATTATCATTTTAAGTGAGCCTTGTTTGCTCACTCTTGCTTATATAACTATTACAGCTAAAGTAGAGAAGGTCGACGTACCTAGCACCAGTAAAGGGAAAGGAAAGATGAACAAGTATTGAAGACTTGTAATAAGTTGACATTTTATTGTCCGACTTTATTTGAATTATTGTAGTGAAGTTATTTAATTTTTCGTATAAGAATGTTTGTATTTAAAGGTTAGATAACCTGGGAGATTTTTATTAATGTAATCCTTTAATGGGAAGGTTTATTATCTAATTTTATTATGATTGGATAGTTAGATATGAATGTTTTTATTAAGTGAACACCAAATCTTGTGGTAATAAAGTACCCGAATTTGGGGGTGTCACAAGAAATATGTCCCCGCTCTCTAGTAATACAGTGTCATTGTCTTCCATCTGTAGGACACCGCTGTCAATTAGGTTCTGAATAAAATGGTGGAGTGCCCAACATTCTTCAGTGTTGTGACCACGAGAATGGGTGTGATATTGACATACTCCATTGAAATCAAACCGTAGTGAGTGCGGGCTGATTCGAGGTAGTAGAGCTGTGACTCTTCCTTCATTGATCAGCATCTGCAATATTTCTTCCATCGGTTGGCCTAAATAGGTGAATTCCCTTTTGTTGGCGAAGTCCCGACAGGCTTTAGATTTTGCTCTTTTTTAAATTTTATCCTCCAAGGTTTCACCTTCTGGAGTAAGTGGTGGAGTACTTGTAAACAGGGGAAGGAGGTTAGCATGCTCTTGGCTGAAAAATTGACATGTGACTTGGTGTTGGTGGACCACCAGTTCTGCCAATTGGTTAACTTACTCGCGAAGAGCCTTCATTTTTCGTTCCATCATAAACTGGAACTGTGCAAAATCCCATTTGTCAGCACTATCCTTGCTGGTTTGGGAGGATTCATCACCATGATAGGAAGTCTGGGTCCTCCAATATCTAAACCATTCATCTCAACAATGGCTTTCCAATAGTCAGCTTCAATAGTTGTATTATTTTTAATAGTACAAGCTTGACATTGATCCTTAACAGACTCATTATCAGATTCAGAATAAATTTCCGCCAAGTCTTCTTCTGCAATTGATTCTGAGTCACTGCTAGATAAACAATTAAGAATTTTTTGTTGAATGTCTTCTTCAAGGGACATTTCATTCAGTTTCTGTTTTAATTTTGATTTACACTTATTAGCAAAATGTCCTGTTTTACCACATTTATAACACTGGACTTTAGTTTTGTCCTTTTTACTATTGTTTCTCCTTTTCTTAGGGGTTTTTTCAGGAGTTTTGTTTTTTGATCTCTTCGAAGAACGTTTTCGGTACGGTTTAGAGTGCTTTGGACTCTGATGTTTTTTAGCTTTATTAGGATACTGCAATTTTGTATCGTAAGAGAATTGGTCACAGAATTCTCCTATCTCATGTCTTTTAGTGAGATTCTGTTGTTTCATTAATTGTTGGAGTTTCATATCATTACACAATGATAATCCTTCCTCAATAATTACTGAAATAAGATGGCCATAAGAATACTGGTCGTAAGGGATACTCATGCGATCATGTTTATCTCTTAATTTTTTACGGACTTTTTCAGCAAAGAAAGTAGGGAGACCATCTATAAATTTGGCCTTCCAATGTTCACTGTTAGCATCTGACCTTTGCATGACTTTCATGAGAAAGACATCCTTATACCACCTAAAATGGGTTAAGGAGGGGCAACGAAGGTTCTGTAAAAGTTCTCTACTTCTATTAGTATTCATAAGTCCTGGTCCAACAAAATGGTGAAGGACTGCTTGAACCAAAGTGTAACAAGCGTCTTCCTTTCTGGTTAGAAGTATAGTAATAGGATCAATTTCTTCTTTATAGGCTTGAAGAACTTCTGTTCTCTGTTTATCATTTAACATATTATCCCACCATCCTTTAAGAATGCCAGTGAAGCCATTAACTAAAAACCGGCAGATCTGATGATCGGTATTATCATTCTATTTACAGACAGTTGCATACATCATGATATGATGGATGGTTTCGAATATTTGATATTCTGTTTTCCCATCAATATTCCATTCATAGATGGTTTTTCCATGATAGGATTTTTGAGAATGAAGAAAGTCTTCTTCATACAGAATATCCTGAGGGGTAGGTCTAGGGTAATAATACCTACTGGGTCCAGATAAAGCCATACGATTTATGGGTTTTTTACTGTAAGTAGTTTTATTAATATTTTGAATTTCCTGGAAATTATTCTGAATTTCTAAAATATTAATGGGAGAAAAGGAATCAGAATCTTCTTCATTATCAGTATTAGAATTACTGGTTTGTGAAGAGGGCTGTCCAGACATCATATTGATCTGGGAAGTGGAAGCATGAGTAAGGTTTAAATCTTTCATTTTATTTAAAAGATTTTCAATGAACTCATTTTCGGTTTTAGAAGATTTCATTTTAAAATTATTAACTTCTAAGGGTGGTTTAACGGTTACAGGTTGGAGATCAAGTTTCTGGGGAGTAATTTGATAGTTATCATTGATATGATGAATTTGTTCTTCTATCCTGGTTAACTGTTTTCCTACAGTTTGAAGAAATAAATTTGTATAATTATTCTGTTTAGACAAGGGTAAAATGTCTTTTATTTTAACATCATCATGTTGACGAGGTAATTCAGTAATATCAACATAAGGATTAATAACCAAAGGTTTCAGGTTTTCATTACCTGGGCTAAGTTCAAGGGACTTAGGAGGTGGATGAATAGATTGGATAACATTACCATTTGTGGTAATCCAGTCCTTTTGGATTCCTGTTAATACATTTAGTTGACTTTTATCGTAAAGGTCTGATTTAGAAGCAAAGTCATAATACCATTTAACAAATGATAAAATACATTGGTTCTTGTCCAGATAAGTATAAAAGTCAGATTTTATTTCTGTTAATCTATCACTGTTATGATTCTTGAAATACCAATTTCTAAAATTCTGGTATTTATCCTGCATGAATTCCTGGTTTAAATATTGGCGAATTTTACTTTTTAGGAAAAATCCATTAACATTCAAAATTCATATCACTAGCGGTTGAATTTGTAAGGTCTTACATTTGGAGTATTTGTTTCATATATACCATGAGGTATTTGATTTTTGAAATATGAATTCCTCGATTAGGTCTTCATTTTTGATAGACTCATTCTTTGAGATTCTTAGATTCTTGAAAAATAGATTCTAAGGGGTCGGATTATGCATTTATCTAGAAGATTCGAGGAGATCAATATTATAAGGAAACATATATTACATGAATAAGCCCGGGTAAAAGGCCTTTGGAATTTTAAGTAAACATTTCCGTTACTGGTTTGGACAATATCTTCAATAGATTGTCTAATTATAGGTCTGGTTGGAACGGCGTTATTAATTTGCCATTGCTTTGGGAAAGTTATTTCTTCCCAAGGATCATTCTTAGGAATAGCCACTTATTCGCTAAAAAGATTAGTGTCAATTAGGACAGTATGTCCTTGTTGGCTTTGTTTCCTGATATAGGGATTTAAAGTAGTTAATACTTTAAGATGAATACGGAATAATATGGCAAAAGGAGGTGATCCTGGTAGATACTCATAGCCATGAGATATAATTCTCATTTCTAAAACTTTTGACAAATTATTATCAGTTAAAGCAACGCTTAAGTTCGGATAAATATTAAAATAAACTAGTCCATGAGCAAGACTAGTTTCGATTGCACCCATTAGGGAGGCTTTCCAGTTCAGACACCTACCATCTCTAAGTGTGCATTGAATACTGGTATTTTGGCCAAGTAAAGTTAAAGGTTTAAAAGCTACTTGGACAAGTCCTATATGAACATATTTATATATTTTTGCAAAAGGGATATAAATCTTCAATATCTGATAAATATAATATTTCATCATTATTCTGTAAAGGAACAGCATGTTCAAAGGTTTTAATAATCCTTTTGCTGAGAAAATCAAAGGTTCCAATTTTATAAATAGTTTCTGGTTTGATTTTAGGAAGAGTCCACTTGTCAAGGGCTTCCTTAACATCCTGATAGGCAATAAGTTCAGTTGCTTCCAAAGTAGAATCTGAAGTATTGGCTACTGTTGTTACAGATGAAGTGGGAAAATCAGTTATTTTTCAAAGTGATCATATATGCATAATTTATGAGTAACATATTTATTAATATGACAATAAACTCATCTTGGCTCTGATACCAAAGGAGGGAGGATCATACTAAATTCAAATTAAGCACGTCTGTCAATGATTTACAAAGGATAAAAGCCAGAACACCATAACACGGCTGAAGGCAAAGTCCTAAAACACGACTTGGGTGACGTTCCACTTAATCAGAAATCAATATTAATCTATCTCATCTAGTAAGATGGCATGAATGTTTAACGGCATATTAAAAATATCTTTACAGATAAATTATCACATATATGATCTCATGAAGTTACTGTTTAGGGGGTAGGGGTTCTACCCAAAATTATGGTAAATGAGGTTTCTTCACGTATGGCGGTTTTTGTTAAGACAATATAATGTTGATTTAGTAAAGCATTCTAAGAAGTAAGAAACGATTATAATTATCATTGTAGATTGATATCTTTGTTTTATATCGATTATTATTTCAAGTATGATAATTAAAAAGTTCAAGTAAAGAAACATAATAATTAATGAAGCAATAATAAGAACTTACGGAAGAGCCTTGGATATCTTCAAACTTGATTATATATTTATATCAAATATTTTCTGAGAAAGAGGTGAAGAGAATACAGAGAGAGAATTGTAAAAAGAGTTCTGCCTCAACAAGGGTGAGGTCTCCTTATTTATACAAAAAAGAAGATAAGAAAGGATCTGGCGTGTCCGATTGGTAATCCTTATCTTTTCTTCTTTAATTCTCAACCGTAGGAAGTGGAGGATGAGAAACAAGCTGTCGGCTAAGTGGGAATACTGTAGTGGACAGGTGGTTGTCTGCTTTTGATAATAGAGGGGTGCATTATTGCTGGTGGGAACACTGTTCTTGTTTTCTTCTGATTATTGATGCTGTAGTGGAATGACTTTATGACTTTCCTTTTCCCTTTTTATCCTGTGCCATTTTCTCAGAAATCATTGAAGTGAGAGAATCCCAAAAGTCTCCCATGGTTGGTTCTGGTTCTTGACTTTCTCCGGCTAGGACGTTGAATTGATTGTCATCCTGTTCAGATTCATCATCGCTAACTGTTTTCATAGAAATATCATCTTGGACTAGGGACTGTAGGAATTGTGTTTTCATATAATCCATAGTCTTGACTATGAGTTCAGTTTCAGTTAGATTAGGAAACTTCTGTTTTAGGTCTGCTTGGATTTTGACAAAAGGATTGACTAGTGTTGATGCTGGAAGGCTTTGAGGTATAACATCTAAACAAGCCTGAGTATGATCTTTGATGGATTTAAGAAGTTCTGGTAAAGTGGGATTAAGTCCTTTGTCCCACCATTTGGTAAAAAATACCCTCTTAAGACGGGGAATTTTATTCTGGTAATCACATTGGAAATCCCATTTCCATATCCAAGGAATACTGAAACGAATTATAAAATGGGCGATAATTTAAGCATTGACAAATCTTTGTTTACTGGTAAATGGGCATAAGCTACCTGCCATTCTTTGAATGCTATTTGAACGGGATTAAGTAGGGTTTCAAGAGTGATACCAAATTTATCCCACCAAACGAAAAACCAGTTGGGAATTTCGTTTTTCATAACATCAGGACAGATACGGATAAACCAACTATGATTATGAATTGGATTCTGGTAATAAAATACTTGTGTGAAGGAATCAATATAATCCCAATAACTGTATCTGGTTTCTGCTGTGTGACTAGATTCAACAGTTCTGGTAGTATGGGGATTAATACCCCAATTAGCAAGAGGCATGATGCTCTTGATGGTTGTTTTACTGTATTGGATTGGACTAGGGTGATTTTGATGGATCGTAGGCGTGTGCTTAATGTCCATGGATGCTGTTTCAAGAATGATTTGTTCATAAACATAGCGATACTGGTTAAAACGGGGAGGAGACTGTTGAGTCGTTAAATAACGTCTCTTTATCTCCCATGGATCTTTCATCCATTTCTCATCATTACATTCGATGATCAATCTTGTTTCTTAGTATTTGTATTGGGAATATACTGTTCGGGTAATAGGAGAACATCCTTTACTGTTGGTTGGCTAGAAGAAGCCGAAGAAATACTGGATTGAGTATTTAAGGACGGAAATTCTGTATAGTACAAATTAGCTCTGCCTCGGCCTCGCTGACCGCGACCACGGCTTCTACTGGTCATTCCTGTAAATATTCTCGGGTTAGAAAATCTGGTAAGGAATTCTGTTTTCCTTTGATATACTCAATATCAAAGTCAAATACGGATAAAGTGCTTTGCCAGGTTGCAAATATCTGTTTAGATGCTAAATTCTGAACATCTTTTTAAATATCATTTTTTTAAATTTGAGCAATCAACTCGGATTAAAAAGTCTTGATTCAAAAGATCATCACGAAATTTTAAAACACATTTAACAATTGAAAGGCATTCCTTCTTTATAGTAGGATAATTTAAAGAGGGCCCTTTCAAGTTCTAAAGTAAAAGCGAACTAGATCTTCTTTTTCTTTGTTAGGATTAAATTGTTTTAGAATCCCACCATATCTCGTGTCGAAGCATCGGTTTGAACAATCTTTTTCAAATCGAGATTTGGTAGAGAAAGATAAGGTATCTGTTTAACCACGGTTTTGATTTTTTATTCTTTGCTTGATGTGTTTCATTGGTCAAGGTAAAGGATTTTTCCGTAATCGAGTATCTGAGAATAGCGATATCTTGGGAAAGATTTGGGTAAAAATCTCGAATATAATTAAGACTTCCCAAAAATCTTTGCGGTTAGTTAATACCTTTAATTTCGTTTGGAAATTTAGATGCAAATTCGATACATTTCGTCAATTGGAATTATGGTTCCATTGAAAATATTATGTCAAGAAATCGATTTTAGTTTGGAAAAGTTTCATTTAGGGGTAGAAACTACCAAACCATTTTTATGATAACATTTTGAAAATATTTAAATGTTTAATATCTTTGGTCTATAGATGAAGAGAAAATTAAAACATCATCAATATAACGAGATAATAAATTGATAAAGGGATTAAAAATATCATTCATGATATGTTGGAATTGAAGGTCCATTTTTGACACCAAATGGAAGAACATTCCATTCATAGTGGCCAAAAAGGTCTTTGTAAAAGCGATTTTATAAGTATCCTGTTCTCTAATTTGTATTTGCCAAAATCACGATTTTATGTCAAATTTAGAAAATGGTGGCACCATGAAGTGCATCGAGAAGGTCCTTTTTATTCGGGATTGGATATCTAATCCATTGAAGAGCTTCATTAAGTGGTTTATAATTAATACTTGAGTCTAGGAATTCCTCGTTCAATTTCGAATTTTATTAACATAAAAAGTTGTACAACTCTGGGGAAATCTTGGGTTTTATCAACTTTTTTACATTTAAGAGACTCGATTTTAGTTTACAAAAAGTAAATATTCCTTTTTCATTTGGCTAGGTCGAGACTTAGTAGGAATATTTTCTCATTATAATCGAGGGACATAGGGAAGAGAAATAATATGTTTCTTCACATTTCAGAAAGCATTTGGAACATCACTCTGATTTCGACTTTGAGAGTCTTATAGATTAATTTTATCTTGTCACCGTAAAGAAGGTTGTAAAATTCTACGTTACGTAGTAAGAAATTTTATTTCTTTTGAATAAAATTAATCTGCTTTTCTTTAGAATAAATCATGTGCTTAACTTGATTTAACTCTTTTGTATATGGTTACATTATGAATTCAAAAAACAATATATACATTGTTAAGAGTGGTATGAATTCCTAAAGTATCAATTTTGGAGATAGGCATTAAAAGGCATAAGAAAGGGGTGCCTAATATGATACTTTGGTTCATATTTCGGATAAGGACAAAAAAGTAGGTAAACAAAGACCTTGATTCTGATTAAGGCTTGGTATCTTGTATTTAATATTCATTGTGTTTCCACTTGCCACTAGTTAAAGATTGAGTGGTTTTTTGGAAGTATTTAGTAGGGATTAACCCTTCCTGGATACAGTTCATGTCAGCACCACTATCTACAAGGGCAATGGCATCTTTAAAAATAAAATCCGGTTTAATAACAAAAGTAATTCTGATATACCATTTTTGGAAGACTACTTGATTCATAAGCATTAGATATTGTTCAGAAGATTCTAATTTATCAAAAGAATCAGTTTTAGAGGATTCTGTATTATTATCTGTTTATGAATTAATTGATCTTTAATATTTTTCAAGTCTTGAAAATAATAACATTAGTATCTTTGTAATTGCTTTATTTGGATTTGAGAATATTAATATCATTCTTAAGATCACGGATAGTAGTAGGTTTTTCGATAGTAGAAACATTTTGAACTGCGTTTCATGACTTCTCTCATGCTATAATGTTACGTGGGAAGAACTTCTTACATTTTTTGATTTTTATAACGAGGTTTCTAAAAATTTTAATTTAATTTACGGATCTTTGATACATTACGCTAAGTCGAGAAGGGACTTTTGGTTTTGTTAAGACATTGATCTTTGGGTCCTCCAATATCTAAACCATTCATCTCAACAATGGCTTTCCAATAGTCGACTTCAATAGTTGTATTATTTTTAATAGTCAAGCTTGACATTGATCTTATGAGACTCATTATCAGATTGAGAATAAATTTCGATTACATTGTTTGTGGCGCCCCAAAATTAGGTATCGTCACCCATCTTGGGTGCGCCACTTACATGGTACATAAATTCAAATACAACTTACTAATATAAGCGTAGGTATGCAATCGACATAAAGCGTGAGTTTGAATACAAATATTGTCTACTAGATATTATACAAACTCAAAAGGAGTCCTCATTACAACTATTATCACACTATTTCACGAGAATAGTGAGGACTACTAATCTTATCCTCACGGACCATTACTTACGTTCCCCAGACTTCGTCCCGGACTATGTTCTCATTTCACGAAGAAAACGGTGAAAGAAAAGGTGAGCTCAACTAGCCCCGAAGAAATATTATGACTAAGATAATGCGAGAATAAATTATCATTAGCCTTCAACGATGTTAAAGCGATAAAATCTGATAGACAACAAGTTTAAGCTGCGGTGAAGAATAAGCGATCCATTAAAAAAGTCAAGTAGAGAATAAAAGTCTACTATCTTTTAGGTTTTAAAAGGTTTTCATCAATTTTTATCATTTGAGACTCGACAATAAATAAACCACCACATCTAATCATCCCTGTACCCGCGGTCGAGGATTTTCATCAAATTATCGATGGTAAGTGACTATCTTAGAATCACCCACTGGTCATAATCATACCAAAAACTATCCATCATTTGCATTACTGAGGCCCTTTGAGGACTTTTGTCACATCATTTATATCAAGTCGTGATTATCTAGAATGATCCACTGGTCATAATCATACTAAGTTCATCTATCTGCGTAAGCGAAGATAAAATAATATAACATGAGGATGATGACAATGACATAATAATTGATAAAACAAGTTCAAGAATTATTTAATCCATGAATTATTAAGCGTCAAATTGTCGACATAATCTTTTTTAAGTGAGTAAAATTCAAGAATGATCGGAAGAATATTTCCATGAAAAGATCTTTGGATGAAAGCGCAAATATCGAGGATATTCTACTAATTTCATGGAGTATAAAAGTCAAAGTTTTAACCAATTTGGGTATAATAAAGAATGGAATAACAAAAGAAATCACCGTGCATGCGGTACTTGCGCAAACAGGTTATTCAGCGAGAATAATAATAACGGAAACGACGGTCGGTGAAATTCACCGCAAGCAGGATGTTCAACGAGAATAATAAAGATGGAACCGGATCCGGTGTAAAACACACGATAGGATATTCAGCGAGAATGATAAAAGGCGGAACCGGTCGGGTGTAAAAACCTGCGAGCGAGGATGTTCAGCGAGAATAATAAAAAAGCGTAAAAACCGATGTTCGGTGTAATAAAAAAACAGAACGAGGATGTTCAGGATGTTCAGCGAGAATAATAGAAGAATGTCACCAAGTATAGGGTAAGCCAGCGTATCTGAGTTATTCAGCGAGAATAATAAGCGATGGAATAACATAAGGATTTCACCAAGTATAGGGTATCTGGCGTATCTGAGGTTATGTATAGGGTATGCCACTTTTTACGAGTTATTCAACGAATAATAATGAATGGAATAATGAAGTTCTCTTCAAGAAGAAAGAATAACACCCCTTACAAGTAAAAAGGCTGAATATAGAAGTAGTGAAGTAGAGAATACTCTTCTTCTTTCTATAATTTTCTCTCTATAGCTTCTCTCTATAATTTCTCTCTCTAGAGTTTGATGAATTAAGTAAGAAAATAATGAAGGAATGAGCTTATTTATAGGAAAATGGAATGCGTAGTAACTAATCCATGAGCGGTCCAGATTGATTTACTTTAATCGGCGGTCCATATTTAAAGAAAAATCTTTTAAATAAAATATAATATATTCTATTTATATAAAAACATTTTACTATGCAAACTTTATGCAATACTATGCAAAACACTTATCTGAAAAAAACACTATGCAACACTATATCGTAATAAAATATAATATATTCTATTTATAGAATAACTTTAATAAAGTATTCTATTTTATATAAAAGATGTTTACATTTTATTACGTTAATAATCTGAATAAAACAAAAGCGTCATTATCATTATAATAATTCATATTATTAATCGTGATAATGGAATGTTGAGTGACTTCTCACATAAGCATCGATAATCAATAAGGTATTTCTTATGCGACCCTGCACGTATTCTTTGTACTTTTACTCTGAGAGTAGTTCAGCGGTAACCACGGTAAAACTTCGTAGTTATTTCAATAAAATATTTTTGTCGTTTTCTCGATCAAACAATAATTACATTAATGGGGTCCACTAATGATTGGTAGTTATGCGAATATTCCTGCTAAGCAAGAATATTCCCAGAGCCAATCGAATATAATATAACCACTTGCATACTTTGCAAAATTTATAAATACTACCCACAACTATAATATTATCTCAAATTCACACCATAATATTAAAAATTATTTCAACAAAATTTAAATCTTTATTGATAAAATACGGGGTCTCTGATCTCCCCTCCTTATGGAATTTAAGCCCTCGAAATTAGAAGTGCGATACTGGTATGATAAAGAGGTGAGGATACCTTGAATACCTTTATCGTTGAAAACATTAAATTCATCTTTGCAATCCAGGCGAAGATATTCATTAACAATTCATCTTTTGCCTACTGGGGCAAAATATATACAATTATAAAACCAATAATCTTTGAGACTCGACTTAATAGTATCACTGACCATGAATTATCCATACACTCTTGGCTAAGGATATTCGTGTTTTCAATTCTGATCGTGATTATACCGAATAATCCGTGGTGTCGTAATCATACCAAGTCTATCAATGCACTCTGACGAAGATGACTTTTACCACATCAATGAATTAATATTTCATTCTTTGAGACTCATTTCGATAATTAATCCATATCATCGAATCATCCCACGCTTTCTAGGGCGAGGATATTCATTAGTATCACGACCACGAATTATCCATACACTACGGACCGAAGATAATCGTGTATTCATTAGTATCACGACCACAAATTATCCATGCACTACATTAAAGATAATTGTGTATTCATTAGTATCACGACCACAATTATCCATGCACTACTACTACCAAAGATAATCGTGTATTCATTAGTATCACGACCACAAATTATCCATGCACTACTACAAAGATAATCGTGTATTCATTAGTATCACGACCACAAATTATCCATACACTCTGACGAAGATAATTGTGTATTCATTAGTATCACGACCACAAATTATCCATACTACTGACCAAAGATAATTGTGTATTCATTAGTATCACGACCACAAATTATCCATGCACTACTGACGAAGATAATGTGTATTCATTAGTATCACGACCACAAATTATCCATGCACTACGACTAAAGATAATTGTGTATTCATTAGTATCACGACCACAAATTATCCATGCACTTCTGACGAAGATAATTGTGTATTCATTAGTATCACGACCACAAATTATCCATGCACTACTGACGAAGATAAGATAATTGTGTATTCATTAGTATCACGACCACAAATTATCCATGCACTTTCTGACCAAAGATAATTGTGTATTCATTAGTATCACGACCACAAATTATCCATACACTGACCAAAGATAAGTGTGTATTCATTAGTATCACGACAAATTATCCATGCACTACTGACCGAAGATAATTGTGTATTCATTAGTATTACGACCACAAATTATCCATGCACTACGGCCGAAGATAATTGTGTATTCATTTACGGTTATGATTATCTTAGAACAATCCACGTCATAATCATACCAAGTCCATCTATCTTATTTCTGGGCCACGAGATGACTTTCAACATAATATAAACATGAGGATAATGATATAAAGAATCAATCGAATGAGATAAAGGATAAATATTAAACATTTATAATATAATTTATCCGGATTCAAGAATATCCCCATGTTATCAATCACTTAATAATCTCATAATCTAATATCATTAATATTATAACAATATTTTAATCACTTCTTAAATTTATAAACAATTTTATCTTAATTGTTTACGCTTTACCATATAATGCATTTAATCATTCAAAAATGCCATACTCATAAGATATCATCACCAATTATCAAATCTCTCAAAAAATATGCATATACTCTATATAGGATTCTCTAGCCATAAAATCCTATTTTCAACTTTGTTACTTCACATAACATATTTAACTCATATGTTAGTAACTAAACTATTTTCATGAAAAATACCAAATCAGTCCCAAAAATATTTCTTTTCTGGGATTTAGCATAATATAGTCCCATAATGAAAATATATTTTTCTCGGAATTTTTAAAATTCATTTACTATTTTTCAAAAATCAATTTCTAATTAATTCCTTAAGAAATTAGCTACCTCAAGTTTAACTCCAAAAATTCCCAAATCTTGGCAGGACCTTACACATGTTAACGTGAGCTTCTAGTTTAAATTTCATGGTCATCGGAGTTATAGAACTCGGTTATAGCGTTTTAAATCGGAAAAACCTAAATATTGAAATAGTCATAACTTGCTCATTTTAAGTCAGAATGAGCTCATTTTTGGACAGGAGGTACTTTATACCATATACTTTCATGTCCCAAAAGGCCAGAATTTTTCTCATAATTTAAGTGGCCGAAACAGCCCCTTAAAGTTTCTGGGCAGTAGCATTTTTGAAATTTACAGCTTTGGCCTCCTTTGCTAAAATCAGTCCACACAAAATCTACAACACCTTTTCCAGTAATTCCACTTGGATTAGTTAGGTAACTCATAGATCTAACTCTAGGACTTGACCACATTCAAAAATTCAAAATATAATAGGAGATATGGTTAATTGAATTTCATATTCGTTTTTCACCAAAATCGATTTTCAACTCTTTGTGATTTCTAAGAAACTTTCATGTTTTCACATACTAACCAACATAACTCATCATAAAACTTACTAATACTTCATATACCCATGATTTTCATTAGTCCAATGCTTTTATTATGACTTTCATCATAAACCACGTAAAGCTGATTCATTTTAGTTGAAGAAATATTTGAGGTTTAAGAAATGGGTTTTTATCTTTGGGGTCAATACTGAAATTCGATTTCACGCTCTAAGTAGGCTAAGAAGTCTTCAAGAATCGCCGAGAAATTTATTAATAATAGAAATATCATTCAAAAGCTGTGACTCTCATCCAAGACTTGGATAGTACGTCACATTGATACCAATTGTGACTTCTATCCCTTAACCTAGATAGCACCTCACAATGATACCTATAAACTTGCCATCTTCATTCACGGCGTCGCCTATGAAAGTGCGGCGCCGGTGCATTCCACACAAGGAAGTCAACAACGAAAGGATCGGGGCTCTTTACTTATGGCTTGATATAACGATGATTAACTTTAGTGGTTTGGTTACTTTGAATTAGTATAATGAGGTTGGTTAGGAATATGAAAGCTAACAACCTTACTGAAAAGAATAATGAGTAGTTAATCAATGATTTTCAAAAATTACCTCAAAGGCAAGTATTTTCAAAGAGATAAGATCGACGAAGTAGCGTGAAAGTGTTTATTTGAAACAACAAGATTAATAAGCGAGTGGAGGATGTGAAGGTTTCTCTAACGAAGTTTCAACCGATAAGTCGAAAGTTTAACTTCTTTGGAATCAAATTTAAGCGTTGAACACAACTAGGTGAGATAAAAAAAAAGTGGGTAGGCGGTATCTAATAAGGTATAGACTTATTGCAAGAATTTATAATTAACTTACCCATGCTAACCCGTTCGGTTTACCGCTTTTTGAGAAGTCGTGAAAAAATGCACTTCCTAAAACCAACGAACTTTGTTTTGTCCATATCCATCTTTGGTGCCTGCGTCCCAACTAGACTTGACTTTGGTGCACAACAAATTGAGCTAAATGACCTTCTCTTCTTGCAATTTCCACTTCTATTATCTTTGCCATGATTTACCACCAAAGTGGTTACCATTCTTAGCATGATAATTTCCCCCGATGGTTATCATTGTTACGATAGTCGTTGCCACCGGTATGATTATTATCGTGTTGTTGGTCGTTACCTTTTGTTTGAAATTTGAATCAACACTCTCATGTGCTTCATTGCTTATCTCGGCATTTTCGGATGCCATTCTCAAACAATTGTCACAAAACAAGGGTTAATTAACATATCACATATTATCCCTATACTCTCTCGACCAACCAATTAAATACCAAATAAATTTAGGTAGGTCATACTAGCGAAGAATTCCCGTCTCTCCCCTCCTAGTTCTTATCTCACATCTCGGCCGAGGATCATATCCCTAAGCTACGATATCGTGACTCTAGACACCAACTTGTGTCAACACCTCACATTGGGATACCTATCGACTTACCATAGAAAGGCGCCCCTATGGAAGTCGGCGGTTAGGTCAACAGGAAGTCACCCGGTGAGAGGCTGGGGCTCTTCACACTTATGGCTCGATACATTGTGGCGCCCCCAAAATTAGTTATTCACCACCCATCTTGGGGTCGCCACTTACATGGTACATAAATTCAAATACAACTTCTTATTATAAGCGTAGGTATGCAATCGACATAAAGCGTGAGTTTGAATACAAATATTGTCTACTAGATATTATACAAACTCAAAAGAGTCCTCATTACAACTATTATCACACTATTTCATAGAATAGTGAGGACTACTAATGCTATCCTACGGACCATTACTTACGTTCCCGAGCTCGTCCCGGCTATGTTCTCATTTCTGAAGAGAAACGTGTGAAAGAAAAGGTGAGCTCAACTAGCCCGATAAGAAATATTATGACTAAGATAATGCGAGAATAAATTATCATTAGCCTTCAACGATGTTAAGCGATAAAATACAATAAACAACAAGTTTAAGCTGCGGCGGAATAAGCGATCCATTAAAAGAGTCAAGTAGAGAATAAAGTCTACTATCTTTTAGGTTTTAAAAGGTTTTCATCAATTTTTATCATTTGAGACTCGACAATAAATAAACCACCACATCTAATCATCCACGTACCACCACGGTCGAGGATTTTCATCAAATTATCGATGGTCATGACTATCTTAGAATCACCCCTGGTCATAATCATACCAAAAACTATCCATCACTTTGCATTCTGAGGCCTTTGAGGACTTTTGTCACATCATTTATATCAAGTCGTGATTATCTGGAATGATCCACTGGTCATAATCATACTAAGTTCATCTATGCACGTAAAGCGAAGATAACATAATATAACATGAGGATGATGACAATGACATAATAATTCAATAAAACAAGTTCAAGAATTATTTAATCCATGAATTATTAAGCGTCCAAATTGTCGACATGATCTTTGTTTACGTAGAGTAAAATTCAAGAATGATCGGAAGAATATTTCCATGAAAAGATCTTTGGATGAAACGCAAATATCGAGGATATTCTACTAATTTCATGGAGTATAAAAGTCAAAGTTTTAACCAATTTGGGTATAATAAAGAATGGAATAACAAAAGAAATCACCGTGCATGCGGTACGCGCATAAGCGAGTTATTCAGCGAGAATAATAATAACGGAACGGTCGGTGAAATTCGCGCAAGCGGGATGTTCAACGAGAATAATAAAGATGGAACCGGATCCGGTGTAAAAACACAGATAGGATATTCAGCGAGAATGATAAAGATAAAAGTCGGTAAAAACCGATGCAGGATGTTCCGGAATAATAATAAAAACGAAACCGGTCCAGGTGTAAAACACACGAGGATGTTCAGCGAATAATAATAAAAGCGGAACCGGTCAGGTGTAAAACACACGAGCAGGATGTTCCAAGCAGAATAATAGAAGAATGTCACCAAGTATAGGGTAAACAGCGTATACTGAGTTATTCAATGAGAATAATAAGCAATGGAATAACATAAGATTTCACCAAGTATAGGGTATGCAGCGTATACGAGGTTATGTATAGGGTATGCCACTTTTACGAGTTATTCAGCGAGAATAATAGTGAATGGAATAATGAAGTTCTCTTCAAGAAGAAAGAATAACACCCTACTAGTAAAAAAATGAATATAGAAGTAGTGAAGTAGCGAATACTCTTCTTCTTTCTATAATTTTCTCTCTATAGCTTCTCTCTATAATTTCTCTCTCTAGAGTTTTGATGAATTAAGTAAAGAAAATAATGAAGGAATGAGCTTTATTTATAGGAAAATGGAATGCATAGTAACTAATCCATGAGCAGGTCAGATTGATTTACTTTAATCGGCGGTCCGTATTTAAAGAAAAATCTTTTAAATAAAATATAATATATTCTATTTATATAAAAACATTTTACTATGCAAACACTTATGCAATACTATGCAAAAACCTTATGCAAAACACTATGCAACACTATCATAATAAAATATAATATATTACTATTTATAGAATAACTTTAATAAAGTATTCTATTTTATATAAAAGATGTTTACATTTTATTACGTTAATAATACGAATAAAACAAAAGCGTCATTATCATTATAATAATTCATATTATTAATAAAATGATAATGGAATCAATGAGTGACTTCTCACATAAGCATCGATAATCAATCAGGTGTCTTCTTATGCGACCACACGTATTCTTGTACTTTTACTACTTAAAGTAGTTCAGCGGTAACCACGGTAAAACTTCGTAGTTATTTCAATAAAATATTTTTGTCGTTTTCTCGATCAATGATAATAATTACATTATTAGGGTCCACCTGATGATTGAGTAGTTGTTATACGAATATTCCTGCTAAGCAAGAATATTCCCAGACCAATCGAATATAATATAACCACTTGCATACTTTTGCAAAATTTATAAATACTACCCACAACTATAATATTATCTCAAATTCACACCATAATATTAAAAATTATTTGACAAAATTTAAATCTTTATTGATAAAATCGGGGTCTCACATGTTCCTTTGTTAGCATCGACCTTTGCATGACTTTCATGAGAAAGACATCCTTATACCACCTAAAATGGGTTAAGGAGGGCAACAAAGGTTACGTAAAAGTTCTCTACTTTATCAAGTATTCATAAGTCCTGGTCCAACAAAATGGTGAAGGACTGCTTGAACCAAAGTGTAACAAGCGTCTTCCTTTCTGATTAGAAGTCTAGTAATAGGATCAATTTCTTCTTTATAGGCTTGAAGAACTTCTGTTCTCTGTTTATCATTTAACATATTATCCCACCATCCTTTAAGAATGTCGGTGAAGCCATTAACTAAAAAAGCCGCAGAGATCGATGATCGGTATTATCATTACTTTTATGAGACGAGTTGCATACATCATGACCCAGGTAATAGGAGAACATCTTTTTTAAATATTCTCGGGTTAGTTTACTTATAGTATCAATGTCTTCACAGAAAACCAAAAGTCCCTTCTCGACTTAGCAGAACAGATCAAAGATCCAGAAATTAAATTAAAATTTTTAGAAACCTGTTATAAAAATCAAAAAACAGAAGAAGTTCTTCCCACAGAACATTATAGCATGAGAGAAGTCATGAAACGAGTTCAAAATGTTTCTACTACTGAAAAACCTACTACTATCCGGGATCTTAAAATGATATTAATATTTCGAAATCCGAAATAAAGCAATTCTGGAATACTAATGTTATTATTTTTCAAGACTTGAAAAATATTAAAGATCAATTAATTCATAAACAGGATAATAATACAGAATCCTCTAAAACTGATTCTTTTGATAAATTAGAATCTTCTGAACAATATCTAATGCTTATGAATCAAGTAGTCTTCCAAAATGGTATATCGTAATTACTTTTGTTATTAAACCGGATTTTATTATTAAAGATGCCATTGCCCTTGTAGATAGTGGTGCTGACATGAACTGGTATCCGGGAAGGGTTAATCCCCTACTAAATACTTCAAAAACCACTCAATCTTTAACTAGTGCAAGTGGAAACACAATGAATATTAAATACAAGATACCTGAAGCCTTAATCTGTAATCAAGGTCTTTGTTTACCTACTTCTTTTGTCCTTATCCGAAATATGAACCAAAGTATCATATTAGGCACCCCTTTCTTATGCCTTTTAATGCCTATCTCCAAAATTGATACTTTAGGAATTCATACCACTCTTAACAATAGACATATTGTTTTTGAATTCATAACAGAACCATATACAAAAGAGTTAAATCAAGTTAAGCATATGATTTATTCTAAAGAAAAGCAGATTAATTTTATTCAAAAAGAAATAAAATTTCTTACTACAGAACAGAGAATTTTACAACCTTCTTTACAGGACAAGATAAAATTAATCTATAAGACTCTCCAAGCTGAAATCTGTAGTGATGTTCCAAATGCCTTCTGGAACAGGAAGAAGCATATTATTTCTCTTCCCTATGTCCCTGATTACAATGAGAAAAATATTCCTACTAAGTCTCGACCTAGCCAAATGAAAAAGGAATATTTACTTCTTTGTAAAACTGAAATTGAGTCTCTTAAACAGAAAAAGTTGATAAAACCCAGTACTTCTCCCTGGAGTTGTACAGCTTTTTATGTTAATAAAAATTCAGAAATTGAACGAGGAATTCCTAGACTCGTTATTAATTATAAACCACTTAATGAAGCTCTTCAATGGATTAGATATCCAATCCCGAATAAAAAGGACCTTCTTGACAGACTTCATGGTGCCACCATTTTCTCTAAATTTGACATGAAATCAGGATTTTGGCAAATACAAATTAGAGAACAGGATACTTATAAAACTGCTTTTACAGTACCCTTTGGCCACTATGAATGGAATGTTCTTCCATTTGGTGTCAAAAATGGACCTTCTGAATTCCAACATATCATGAATGATATTTTTAATCCCTTTACTGAATTTATTATCTGTTATATTGATGATGTTTTAATTTTCTCTTCATCTATAGACCAAAGATATTAAACATTTAAATATTTTCAAAAATGTTATCATAAAAAATGGTTTGGTAGTTTCGGCCCCTAAAATGAAACTTTTCCAAACTAAAATCAGATTTCTTGGACATAATATTTTCAACGGAACCATAATTCCAATTGACAGATGTATCGAATTTGCATCCAAATTTCCAAACGAAATTAAAGGTATTACCCAAATGCAAAGATTTTTGGGAAGTCTTAATTATATTCGAGATTTTTACCCGAATCTTTCCCAAGATACTGCTATTCTGTATACTCGATTACGAAAAATCCTTTACCTTGGACCAATGAACACACTGAATCAGTAATAAAAATCAAAACCAGGGTTAAACAGATACCTTGTCTTTCTCTACCAAATCCTGACTGGAAAAAGATTGTTCAAACTGATGCTTCTGACACGGGATATGGTGGGATTCTAAAATAATTTAATCCTAACAGTAAAAAAGAAGATCTAGTTCGCTTTACTTCAGGAACTTGGAAAGGGCCCTCTTTAAA
Organism: Panax quinquefolius; assembly: GCA_020205615.1. Classification (NCBI taxonomy): domain Eukaryota; kingdom Viridiplantae; phylum Streptophyta; class Magnoliopsida; order Apiales; family Araliaceae; genus Panax; species Panax quinquefolius. The sequence goes on along the minus strand of CM035156.1, from coordinate 123,338,627 downwards.
TTATCCTACTATAAAGAAGGAATGCCTTTCAATTGTTAAATGTGTTTTAAAATTTCAGGATGATCTTTTGAATCAGCACTTTTTAATCCGAGTTGATTGCTCAGCTGCAAAACAGATATTTAAAAAAGATGTTCAGAATTTAGCATCTAAACAGATATTTGCAACCTGGCAAAGCACTTTATCCGTATTTGACTTTGATATTGAGTATATCAAAGGAAAACAGAATTCCTTACCAGATTTTCTAACCCGAGAATATTTACAGGAATGACCAGTAGAAGCCGTGGTTACTACAATGAGGTAGAAAGCGAGCTAATTTGTACTATACAGAATTTTCGTCCTTAAATACTCAATCCAGTACTTCTTCGGCTTCTTCTAGCCAACCAACAGTAAAAGATGTTCTCCTATTACCTGAACAGTATATTCCCAATACAAATCTGAAAAAAAGCAAAGATTGATCATTGAGCGAATGATGAGAAATGGATGAAAGATCCATGGGAGATAAAGAGGCGTTATTTAACGACTCAACAGCCTCCTCCGTTTTAACCGATGATCGCTATGTTTATGAACAAATCATTCTTGAAATAAAGATCCATGGACATTAAGCACGCGCCATGATCCATCAAAATCGCCTAGTCAATCCAATACAAGAAACAAACCATCAAGAGCATCATGCTCTCTTGCTAATTGGGGTATTAATCCCCATACTACCAGAACTGTTGAATCTAGTCACACAGCAGAAACCAGATACAGTTATTGGGATTATATTGATTCCTTCACACAAGTATTTTATTACCAGAATCCAATTCATAATCATAGTTGGTTTATCCGTATCTGTCCTGATGTTATGAAAAACGAAATTCCCAACTGGTTTTTCGTTTGGTGGGATAAATTTGGTATCACTCTTGAAACCCTACCTAATCCCGTTCAAATAGCATTCAAAGAATGGCAGGTAGCTTATGCCCATTTACCAGTAAACAAAGATTTGTCAATGCTTAAATTACTGGCCCATTTTATAATTCGTTTCAGTATTCCTTGGATATGGAAATGGGATTTCCAATGTAATTACCAGAATAAAATTCCCCGTCTTAAGAGGGTATTTTTTACCAAATGGTGGGACAAAGGACTTAATCCCACTTTACCAGAACTTCTTAAATCCATCAAAGATCATACTCAGGCTTGTTTAGATGTTATACCTCAAAGCCTTCCAGCATCAACACCAGTCAATCCTTTTGTCAAAATCCAAGCAGACCTAAAACAGAAGTTTCCTAATCTAAGCTGGCCCGAACTCATAGTCAAGACTATGGATTATATGAAAACACAATTCCTACAGTCCCTAGTCCAAGATGATATTTCAATGAAAATAGTTAGCGATGATGAATCTGAACAGGATGACAATCAATTCAACGTCCTAGCCGGAGAAAGTCAAGAACCAGAACCAACCATGGGAGACTTTTGGGATTCTCTCACTTCAATGATTTCTGAGAAAATGGCACAGGATAAAAAGGGAAAAGGAAAGTCATAAAGTCATTCCACTACAGCATCAATAATCAGAAGAAAACAAGAACAGTGTTCCCTCCAGCAATAATGCACCCCTCTATTATCAGAAGCAGACAACCACCTGTCCGCTACAGTATTCCCACTTAGCCGACAGCTTGTTTCTCATCCTCCACTTCCTACGGTTGAGAATTAAAGAAGAAAAGATAAGGATTACCAATCGGACACGCCAGATCCTTTCTTATCTTCTTTTCTGTATAAATAAGGGAGACCTCACCCTTGTTGAGGCAGAACTCTTTTTACAATTCTCTCTCTGTATTCTCTTCACCTCTTTCTGTAAAATATTTGATATAAATATATAATCTGAAGTTTGAAGATATCCAAGGCTCTTCTGTAAGTTCTTATTATTGCTTCTGTTAATTATTATGTTTCCTTACTTGAGCTTTTAGACTATCATACTGAAAACAGTAATCGGTATAAAACAGCATATCAATCTACAACAGATAATTATAATCGTTCTTACTTCTTAGAACAGTTTACTAAATCTGAACATTATATTGTCTTAACAAAAGCGCGCCATATGAGGAAGAAACACATCGGCTCATAATTTTGGGTAGAACCCCTACCCCCTAAACAGTAACTTCATGAGATCATATATGTGATAATTTATCTGTAAAGATATTTTTAATATGCCGTTAAACATTCATGCCATCTTACTAGATGAGATAGATTAATATTGATTTCTGATTAAGTGGAACGTCACCCAAGTCGTGTTTTAGAACTTTGCCTTCAGCCGTGTTATGGCGTTCTGGCTTTTATCCTTTGTAAATCATTGACAGACGTGCTTAATTTGAATTTAGTATGATCCTCCCTCCTTTGGAATTTGGTTAACTTACTCGCGAAGAGCCTTCATTTTTCGTTCCATCATAAACTGGAACTGTGCGAAATCCCATTTGTCAGCACTATCCTTGCTGGTTTGGGAGGATTCATCACCATGATAGGAAGTCTGTCCACTACTCCAATTAATCATATTAACTTCCTCTTCCTTATGCTGAGGGAGAGGGTTGTCTTGCACATGGGGTTGGTCGGGTTTAGTTACCACGATCTCACCATTGTCATTTAAATCCTGGATCTTATGCTTCAAGGCCCAGCAATCTTGAGTGTCATGGCCTGGAGCTCCAACATAATAAGCACACTTCCTGTTAGAATTGAAACCCTTCCCACTCGGATTAGCTAGTTGAAGAAGATGTGTAATTTTATTCTGAGTTGTCAAAAAATCGAGAATGTTCTCAAATGAGTCCTCTAAGGGTGTGAACACTCGAATGCGTCTGACTTCTCCACCTTTTTGCAATGGAGGGTTTGAAGACTGTGCTTGAAAAGGGGAGTAGTTTCTCCTCTGAATAGCATGTTCTGACTGCCTTTTTGTCCTTGTAGTATCAAGGAAACATCCTCATCTTTCTTCTTATGGACCCTCCGGAGGTTGTTTCCATAACTTTCAGACTAGATGTGCTCAGCTACAGCTTTAAGAGCGACAAGGTCTTGAATCTTTCCTGACTTCAATCCCATCTCAGCTATTTCTCCATGTTTGATCATTTCAGAGAATGGCTTGCCTATGCCAGCTAAGACCCTCTTATAGAAGGGAGCTTCTTGAATGTCTATGAAGGTCATCACTAATTCAGACTCAGTCATAGATGGGATAACTTAAGCAGCCAGGTGCCTCTACCTTTGAGCATACTCTCTGAAAGACTCATTAGCTTCTTTCTTGACCTTGGTAATTTGGTACCGGTTTGGAGCCATCTAAGATTAGAAACTGTACTTCCTGAGGAAAGTATGAGCTAGCTCCTCCCAGCTATGAATCTTGGAGTTATCTAATCTAGTGTACCAGGCTCTGGCTTCTCTAGTCAGACTTTTCTGAAACAGCTGCATTCTGAGCTTTTTATCTTCAGCATAAGATCCGAGTTCTCCAATGAATACTTTTAGATGTGTGTAAGGATCCCCCAACCCATCATATTTTTCAAAGTCAAGAGTCTTAAACTTCTCTGGATAATGAACTCAGGGAATATGCAAAGGCTTGAATATGAAACACTCTCATGTGCTCCAATCCCTTTAATCGACCGAATGGTCTCTTCCATTTAAAGGACTTTCTTCCTGATATCACCGGTGTTTGGATCTTCTTTGAGATGGGTGTTTTCAGGGGTTTTGTTGGTTTTATCGAACTGAGACTCAGGTAATGGAACTTCTTTATCTTAGGGAATGTAGAAAAGTTACATGTAATGTGCGTCCATTTTAGGAGTAATATCCTGCAAAACGGATGTCAGTTTGACAAGATAATATGTTAAGTTTTGATATAAAAGGGAATGCATGTATACATATTCCTTCATATTTTCCATTACATTGAAATTGACATGGAAACGAATTTATAAGTAATTGAAATGGGAAAGTATGAAGAGACTTCCCTCCGCGTTTGTTTAATCAGAGGCTGGCCTATCTTAGGTTACTCTGGCGGCTTTTTGGCATGAAGGTTCCCAGGTCATCGCAATTTACTTGACAGGAAGTTAATCCGTTCTTTCAACTGGAGCGAATCTGGGTGGTGCCTTTCCTGAGCCTCGTTGGAATTAGTCTCCCTACAAGTCCAGTAATCAAACACCGACATGATAGCCTCCTGGTGGATGGACCACACTGAAAGTAGTATGCACACAAGCCAATCATGTTTGATGATAAAGCATATACTTTGTAACAATCTTATTTATTTATTAATAAAAAGTATTATTTATTAAAGGCTTTTAATTATCTACATGATGTTATTTTATAATATGAAATAACCCATAGTTTTAAGTAATGCTTTTACAATAATGATGATGATCATTCTAATGAGATCTAAATTCTTAGAAAGCTTAAAACTAAAATAGTTCCCAATCATTGGATTACTAAATTGGGGATTAGTGAATCCGGATAGATTGGTACATATGTTGCTTGCTCATTGGATGAGGATGATTGATCTCATGATCATTTGTGTGAAGACACTAAAGCAAGTTTGTAGGTGCTTATTAGAGAATAAGTTCAATAAACGTGGCTCGCTAAGGAATACCTAATGGAGTTTTACTTGCTTGTCAATAGGAATTCTTGTACTGCTAGTAGTACAAGTAATCCTTGGACTTGAGATCATCATAGTATCTTGTGTATGATGAGTTATACTTTAACTTATTCCTTAAGATCCTTAGGGTATATCAAAGGGTATGCTTGGGTATAATAAGTTGTACATGGAGATAATGCACTACAAAAAAATGGGGCTTCAGCAACAATCGATTTTCGTTGCTAAAGGTGCCAAATTTTGTTTGTAAAGGGTTTTGGCAACGACTTTACTGTCATTGCATCTTTCGTTGCGCAATGAGCGTTGCTAATTGTTCCGCAACGAACGTATTTTTTTCGTTGCCAAAAGTAATACATTTTGCAACGAAATTTGGCTTTCGTACAGAGACATCGATCCTTTAGCCACAAAATGTATTGTTGCAGAATAATTAAAATTTTGTTGTTAAAAACCCCATTTCGTTGCAAAAGCCTGCTAATTGGCAACGAAATGAACTCTTTTTTTTTGCAACGACCATGCATTTTCGTTGCAATGACATTTTTTGTTGCAGTAAATTATGAAAATTGTTGCCTAAGCTTGCTTTCGTTGCAGAATGTAAACTTTTTACCAACGATTTTTGTTGCTGATTATGTTATTTGGCAACGACATTATGCTGAATCAGCAACGAAAATGTTTGTTGCTAGTTATTTTTCAATAGCAACGAAAGTCATCGATTAGCAACGACATTATATGTTTCTGTTTCTTTATATGTGCAACGAAAGTTGATATGATTTGCAACGATAAAAAATGTTGCCTTTTATTTTAGTATTAGCAACAATATCCTCTCCGTTGTTATTAGGTTAATTTTTCGTTGCCAAATATTATATTTTTAATGCCATTAGCAATAAAAAGTTGTTGCTAAATGTATAAAAAATTGTTGCTATATTAAAACTTGTTTAATGCTTTGGTAACGAATTATATTGTTGCCAAATCAAAATTTGAAATTCTTTTTGTGTACCTGGCTGGCTCAATGTCCCCATAGCAAATAATGACAAAAATACAAAAAACTAAAATATTATTAACTTAATAAAATCATCCACTACATAATCATTCATTATCTTTACAATTAACTATCTAAAGCTACCACAGTTCTTCAATCAAAGTATATATCTACATATATATAGAGAGTATACTTCATAATTTCGTCCCTTGTCTTCCGTAAACGTAGCACGAAAATTTGATACCCAGTATCAAATAAAGCAAATAGGTCACTAGTGGCACTTAGTGCCAAAATCAACACACAAAGACAACAATGTTGTGTTATTTTCTTGCTAATCAAGGGACATGGAAGAAGGTAATACCCTTTTTATTGACTATCAAATTATTATCTAAATCAAATATCCTTAAGAAGACAATAGTATGAAATGTTCAATAGTTAATGGATTCAACGAGTGTCATGACATTCTACAAATCGCCTAGTGAAAAAGCAGGCGAAATTTTGTGAATTTATGAATTCATATATGACCACATATAGGACCAAACAAAAATATAAATAATCTACTTCTATAGTTAGTAGGTTTCTACATCATTAGATGATCACAAAGTAATGGAATTGAAAAGGCATATGATGTACATATGATAAAGATATTGCTTGGACTGAAGTTATTACGAGATAAAATTCACTACTGATTAAATGAAGAAATGGATTGGCTAGAGAGGAAATACCTTACGCATCGAGGCAACAACCATATCCAGGACTCTACGGTATTCCATATTCTAGAAATGCCTAAAGCAATGCTGCTCAGTAGTTAGTGGATCTAATTACGAAAGGAATTGATAATCTTAATTCTAAAGCACTTCATCAAGGATTTACAATTAGGGTTAGATTTTAGTAATCTAATTAATTACGAAAGGAAAGAACATAAGAGATTAAATTAAGTAATTATTACATTTGAAATATGGTCATAGGTCACTCATACGTTCATCATACACGAATTATAAGTGTTAATCCAAAAGGCAAGCTTCTCTTGATGAGTCGGGGCTTTTGAGATCAACCTCGACAAGCTTCCCAAGTAGGAGTCCGAAAGAACCAATCTGAGATATTATGTACAAGTCGGGGCGGGGTTAAAATCAACTACTAAGAAAAGGAGAAGCCAAACTAATTACAGAGGTAACTTACCTTAGTCTACTAACTAGGAACACAGATATTGTTGTTCGGTCAAGATTAACCGAGTTAGCTTCAACATCAAATAAATGCTTATATGCACCAATATCTCTCTTCCCAGATTCAGAACAGATATCATAAGGATCCTTTGTAATACCCGGTAAAATAATAATAATAATAATAATAAATAAATAAATAAAATAAATAAATAATATTTAAATCCATATTTTACTTGGGCTTTTCTTATGTTTGGGTCAAATTATATTTAATTTGTGTGAACTATAATAAGTGATTACATTAATTTAGGCTTTTATACTAATTGGGTCTATTTTTGTATTTGGGTAATGTTAATATCCTATTAAAATTAGGAGAATTTATAACATCTATTAATTAATAAATAAATAACTAAACCTAATCTTATTTTCATGATACTGAATTTAGGAAAGAGAGGAAGAGAAGCGGCGGCTCAAAAGGGAGCGACGATTCAATTTAATGTCCATCTTTTCTTTTATAGCGAGTTAAGAGGCGACTCGATTCGCAATATTAGGTATGAGTGTTATATCTCGCAATCCATATAATGTGTTCATTTAGACATATACGGAAGATTTGTTTTGCACGAAATACCCTCCTTTTGTAAGACTTATTGAATTGAAGCTTGCATTGAGCATGTAATGATGCCCATCACCTTGAATTTTGAGAAGAATTTTATGCTTATAGACTTACGGGCATCGACTTTGACCTTTTAAAAAAAAAATATTTCATAGCTTCTGCATGATCAAAGTTGTTGTGATAGGAACATGGATGGATTTTTATGTATATATATCTATTATATACACGAGTATATTAATTCGTTTTAAAAAAAGGTTGATTAAAAGATTATTTATTATTTAATTCGAGTTATTTTGTAAAATTTTTATAATTGAAGAAATTAATTTTATATTAATATAAATTATAATTAGTAGGTAACTTATGATTGTATTATTATTACTTTTTATTAGATCGGACGGAGGGAATTTAAAGAGTTATTTTTGGAATATAAATTTTGGAGTATTAATAATTGATATAAGGCGATGATTAAAGGCATATTAAATAGATTATGAATTATTTTAGAATTATTAGTTTGGCTTATTTTTTAATTTGAGGTGAATATGTTTAGGTTGTGAATAACGTTTCGTATTTGATATCGTTGGCATTTGAGGGAGTCTAACGGGTGATATTTGGCTTCAGTGAATTATTTTGGTACTATATTAAGGTACGGATTCCGTACTCTTTCAGCGATACTTTTGTTAAATTTGATTTATTCGTTTTGTTCCTCGTTTCAAATTCTGTTATTATTTCACATAATTGTTTCTTGTGAAATTCATATATTTGTTTCATTTTGGAGTTGACACATTGGACTCGTATTTGTACTCTTTGAATTAGGATATCATGTTTAGTATTTATTTTTGATAATTGTAGAGCGGTACATGTTGCTACCTTCTTTTTGAAACCTTGTGACTATAATTTGATTTGGTTCAACATGTACATATAGAACCCTTTTGTTAGTATTATGTCGCATGTGTTGTGACATGATATTTTTGTTAGAATATACCATAGGGTATACCTGAGCTATAACCACAGTGTAGAGTACCATGAGCATGTCATCTTGCACGAGAGACATGACACTTTCCGTGGCGGTGTGATTAGTCCACGGCGTCTCCGTTTTGGGCTCCGGAGGAAGTGGGCCATTTGGTGTTTTGTTGTGGGAGGCGTATGGGTTAACCCTAGTTTTCTATTCTGCGGATTGGTGATGTTGTGCCAAACACACCTATCCGATTTGCATACATTTGGATTCGCGGTCCAATGTGTGATTTGCCTGTGTGGCATTATTTTGATTTGCCTGTGTGGCATTATTTTGACTTGCCTGTGTGGCGATATTTTGATGTGCCTGTGTGGCATTGTTTTGATTTGCCTGTGTGGCATCATTTGATTTGCCTGTGTGGCATTATTTTGACTTGCTTGTGTGACAAGGTATATTTCTGAGCTCATTCGGTATGACATAACTCCAGCCATTTGTTTCAGCCTATTATTTTATTAGATTAGTTTTGTTGGTTTCTGTTCAGTTCAAGTCATTGAGTTAGTTACTTCAGTTCGTTATTTCTTTATTCTTTTATTAGTTTTGTCAATTATGTTGATTCAGATATATTCTATTCAGATCTTTGGATATTATATTTTCGTTCGTATTTGCACTTGAGGCTTTGTTCAGTATTTTGTCTCAGTTGTTTTCGTATATCAGTTGTATATCTTTTGTATATCTGTATCCGTACTGGGCAATTGGCTCATGCTGTATTTTTCTTCCGGCAGGTTTGCAGGGGTGATTCAGGGCTAGTGTGATGAGAGTATTGCCTTTGACCATCTAGGTTGTTTCGAATTTTAAGTTTTGATTATTTTGACTCTGTTTGGAGAAATGTACTTAGTACTTTATTAATTGAACACCATTGTTAATATTTTTGAGGTTGTTAGTGCTCTGTTTATTTATTTTGAGGTTTGTTGTGTTTTTCACGTGACCTCTCTTTCCTTTTCTGGAAGGGGGTGTTACATCCTTAAAATTAGTTTCCTCAGATCTTCCATACGAAATTAGTGTCGGTACTGAATCTAAATTCTCTGTCATACTCCTACTCTTTGCTGAACTCATTCTTACAAAAATGTTCATTAAACATTTCAAAATACTCTCTGAAATCTTGTTTGGACAGTCATCTCATGATAACCTTTCAACTTGAATAACAGGAATCCTTCCTTCTCCACAACCGTTGTAGCTGAAAATTTTAGAAGCCAAATCATTGTGTAAATAAGGACCTTGGTGGGACAGGACTAGCTCATCTTTTCAGTTTGATCAAGTTCAGGTTCTGGCCTAATTAATTACTTGAGTTTATATAGACACTTCGTTCTCATATGTCAGAACACAAAAGGAAACCACATTTATCTCAAATGACCAAAATAAAAAATAAAAAATAATACAGTTTAGTATTAAGATAATAAGTTGTTATTTTTACCCAATTTTTATAGAACTAAAAATGTAATCTTACTACTACTAATTTGAACCCAGATTATATAAATTCCAAAAGAACTCGATACAGAGATGAAGCCAAAAAAATCCAATACTGGACTGTGAAATGAAGTAAATGTCATCTAATAACATTGGAGCATAATTCCATTAATATGAAAGAATGGAGAAGGCTCAAGCAGAGAGGATGATAATTGAGTTTGTGCAGAGATAAAATACTAGAAATCATTTAAGAAGATTCCCAAGAAGAACTGAGTGAAACAGAAAATGTATCTTCACCTATTACTCTCTCTTTCACACACACATACACATATATAAGGCACAACAAGCTGTATCTTCACCTCTAGTATCTACTACTATAAACAAGATTAAGCATATTGCATTCACACCCACATAGAAGGTCATAAAATAATCTCAAAAAAATACACAAAATTTCCAGAGGTAAGAGCAAAATTATGAATGCATAGAAACTGAAGCTTATAATCGATTGCAACTTTGGAATTAAACAACATATGTATGATCAATAAAGAATCTACCACTTCTAGTAAAAGAAGAGAAATGTCCTATTTGATTCGATAAATGACAACCCAGTAGTCCTTGGCCAAGGCAGAATGAAATTAGAAAGAAGTTTCTAATTTACATTATTTGGAGTTGTGCATTTAAGAGTTGAAATACATATAATTAAATAAAATAAGACTTGACAGTAATTTCATGTCTTATATTTAATTGGAACATTGTATGGTGGAAGGATTGAATTTATACGGTAACTATTTACTCAAAGGTTCTTTTATGATTCATGTTGAAATCTATATTATCTAGAAAGTCGTTAATCACTAGGGAGACTTATACCTATTGTAGAATAAATATTATTTATTTAAATAAATTAATAGTTTAATTTATTTATTTAAATAAGATTAGAATTGTTCTAATTGATTTATTCACAATTGGTTTAATATGGAGAACCTAAAGGGTCACACCAAAAAGAAAGAATAATTATTTAAGAAGCAAATGGCATAATCGTAATAATAAGTTAAGTATATTTAATTTAATCTATGGTGATAGAATAAATTAAATTGCTTAATATTATTATTTAATATTTTGGAAATATTAAATATAAATTAATAAGAGGAGTCTTATTATTATTATTATTATTATTATTATTATTATTATTATTATTTAATTCCTAAAGGAGTTTGGGAATTAATTAATAAAAGTACTCTCAAATATCCTAATAGGATTAGGAGGCAAATTAATTAAAAGAGTTTAATTAATTATCCCTATTAAGATTAGGGAGCTTAATTAATTAAATAATACCCTATTTTCTAATTAGATTAGAATAGTTAACTGGTATCTTTATAAGAGGAGTCTTATATCAGATATCAATATACGTGATTCCAATTATTGGATAGTACACTCTTTTTCTATGAAAGATAGAAAAACTAGGGTTTTGCCAAAAATACTCTTTTCTTGAATATTTCTTCTTCATTGGTGGATCACCTCTAGAGGCCAAACATTTGGGTGGCTAACTTTGATCAATAGGAAGGAACCAAACCTGGTGGATTCAAGTTGAACGCGAAAAGATTTGGATGTGAACTTGTACTTGAGGAAGCTCAAAAATCACTACAAAAAAATGGGGCTTCAACAACAACCGATTTTCGTTGCTAAAGGTGCCAAATTTCGTTGCTAAAGATTTTTGGCAACTACTTTCCTGTCGTTGCGTCTTTTGTTGCGCAATGAGCGTTGCTAATTATTCCACAACGAACGCATTTTTTTCATTGCCAAAAGTAATACATTTTGCAACGAAATTTGGCTTTCGTACAGATACATCGATCCTTTAGCAACAAAATGTATTGTTGCAAAATAATTAAAATTTTGTTTCTAAAAACCCCATTTTGTTGCAAAAGCCTGCTAATTGGCAACGAAATGAACTCTTTTTTCTTGCAACGACCATGCATTTTTGTTGCAATTGACACCATTTTGCAACGACATTTTTCGTTGCAGTAAATTATGAAAATTGTTGCCTAAGCTTGCTTTCGTTATGGAATGTAAACTTTTTAGCAAGCGATTTTCGTTCTTGATATATTATTTGACAACGACATTATCTTTGAATCAAAGAAGCGAAAATGTTTATTCTTTGGTTATTTTCAATAGCAGCGAAAGTCGTTGATTAGCAACGACATTATATGTTGTCGTTTCTTTATATGTGCAACGAAAGTTGATATGATTTCTTGACGATAAAAATATTGCCTTTTATTTTAGTATTAGCAACAATATCCTCTCCGTTGTTATTAGGTTAATTTTTCGTTGCCAAATATTATATTTTTAACCCCAGTAGCAACGAAAATTTGTTGCTAAATGTATAAAAAATTGTTGCTATATTAAAACTTGTTCAATTCTTTGGTAACGAATTATATTGTTGCCAAATCAAAATTTGGCATTCTTTTTGTGTACCTGGCTGGCTCAATGTCCCCATAGCAAATAATGGAAAAAATACAAAAAAACTAAAATATTATTAACTTAATAAAATCATCTACTACATAATCATTCATTATCTTTACAATTAACCATCTAAAGCTACCACGGTTCTTCAATCAAAGTATATATCTACATATATAGAGAGATTACACTTCGTAATTTCGTCCCTTGTCTTCCGTAAACGTAGCACGGAAATTTGATACCCAGTATTGTAAGGCTGGTCATAGAAGTAGTCTTCCCGCAAATATTTAAAAGTAATAGCAAGTCAGAAAAATGAAGCAAATAGGTCACCAGAGGCACTTAGTGCCAAAATCAATACACAAAGACAACAATGTTGTGTTATTTTTTTACTAATCAAGGGACATGGAAGAAGTTAATACCCTTTTTATTGACTACCAAATTAATATCTAAATCAAATATCCTGAAGAAGACAAGCATGTGCTTCGTGAACCTCGTCCTTGTGGGTATACATTGACACACGGATCAAGATAATAATTGGTGCTCATAAATAATGCTACAAGTGAACAGACATTTTACAGGCTTATAATGATGACAATACAACTTGATAAATATGTTCGTGCGTGTAGCGAAAGTCAGAAACATACTTGATGATTCTGCTAGAAAGGAAATTGCTGATTGCAATAACTGCTTTTCCTGCTTAATTGCATGATGTTTCTGGAACGAGTCTGATGTTTGGTGCGTTGTAATATATTTGGTTGTTGTTGCTGTAATTGTCGTTGTGAATCCTGTTGTGGCTCTTTTGCTCAATTCACTTTCTCTAAAACATATATTGTGAAACTTCACCAAATTAAACTATGAAACACATATAATGATAAAAAAAAGTGTGATTTACAAAGCATATGCTAGTCATATGGGAATCTTTGGATAAACCATTCATCATTTTCGAGAGAACCATCTGTGAGACACTCAAAATTTTCGCACACTTTTTGTTATTAACATTACGGGAGGGGCGATTAAATCTTCGGACATAACCACGGAAGGCGACTCACGTCCATTTCGGATACTACCGGGAACATCAGCCTCAACCCCGGAACACACACCGGGAACATCATTTCCAACCCCGGAACACACACCGGAAGGATCATTTCCATCCTCGAAGATAACCCCGAGTTTCATCCTTGGAAATAACACCAAGGAATGTTGTTGCAGTTCTGGCGATAACTCCGGAAATGTTTGTTTCAAATACATGCGATCAGCTTCAATCAGACCTACCGCCGAGGCACTCATACCTCAGATCCGGAGCTAACATCGGGAAGATAGGCACACTTGCAGATGACATTGCGGCATTCAAAAAAGCAGTCCAAGCTCAGATGTAGCCCTGAGCAACGTCCACTTTCAACTCAAACCGGCGGTAACCCCAGTGAGGAGTCACACGTCATCTTGCTACCTCAACACTTGTGCGTCGTCTCAACACTTCAGAGATACATACATATAACAATGTCCTACAAGAACCAATGAGTTTCAATTAGAAAGTGACTATTACGGCGCGTGGCGTGACGGATAGAATTTGAAGCTTGAAGACCATGGGCATGGTCCCCTCTTCCTGACTTCGTACAACCTCTAATCCATGTCATAGCGTAACTCTCGATAAAAGCAGCCCGAAGAAGGTCGTATATACCTCGTTCGGATGCTCAGATTGAAGTTCTGCAAGTTCGAGCGGACATTACTGTGACACCCCCAAATCCAGGTACTTTATTCCCACAGGATTTGGTGCTCACTTATCAAAAAAATAATACATCAAACTACCCATAATAAAGGATAAAGACATAATTAAAATAACTTAACAATAATCTCTCCCATTAAAGGGTTACAACATCATCTCGAATTAAATCCCAGGTAATCTAACCTTAAAATTTATTACATCAGTTTGCGGAATACATCATAAAATAAAACAAGTCTTTAACATAATTCATTAAAATAAAATTCTCATAAGACTTCATCATTTGGACATCTTACCCTTGCCTTTGTTAGTCAACGGCTCATCAACTTTCTCCACTTTAGCTGCAGTGTTAATTGCAAGAGTGAGCAAACAAATGCTCACTGATATAGAAAGTAACAATGATGGTAACATGAGAGTGAGCAACGAAAGCTGAACAATAAGGAACTTGTTCTACAAATCAAACTAGAAATCAAGTTCGAACTTTAATTATCTGAGGGTCTTAAGACCACGAACTATGTCCCTGGTACTTAGGTATTATTACCCAACCTTAACAGTCATTTAGACTATACGGACCCTTCTTAACGTACTTAGGGGGATCAGCCCTTTGTACCATGTATTGTGCACAAACATCTAAACGTTACACGTACAAAAATCCCCTATGTTAGGGTTGTTCGTCTCAGTTTGGATTTAGAATTTCCTCACTAAAGAAAGTTTAGTTTGGAACTAGCTTATCAGTGTTTCTAGAATTTTAGAACACTATTCGAATATAGATTAATTCAATCAATAAAGGATTGCTTACTACTTGAAGGTTTAATACAAAGATAAAGCTTTGAACAAGGTTATCAAAGTCAAAGATTGAATAACAATAATATATAATTGAGTAAACATGATATACATGCAAAGCGCTATAGAAGAGTTAAAACAATCTCCCTTGAATTAATGTATTAGAACAATATATGCTTTGAATAATAATTAGGAAACTAAATCTCGCTCAATGTAATGAATTAGGTTACATAAGCTTGTACAAACATATGCAAGATAGGTTAAGCTTGCTCAACTTCATAAAGAATGTTAGGAACTTGCAGAATATTAATATAGGAATGGAAACTTGCGTGCAATATGAAAAGAATGAAGTTAGAAAGCTTTGCTCAATGTAAAGAGTTAAGTTTTAGGAACTTGCTCAATAATAACAAGGTAGAGTTAGAAACTTGCCTTGATTGTAAGCTACACAAATGAAAATAATCTCCAATTATCCTTCGTATATCATTGAAACCGCAACAACAATTAATCGCATGAATATTAACTTTAGGGTTTAAACCATCATTTAAGTCACAACCCTAACTTAGCACCTAACCACGTAGGGTAAATATACTTAACGAATCTGAAATCTCGTTACAAGCCATTATAACTTAATCATTCATCTCTAACTTTTAAAAACACCACTTTTAGTTTCATTATGTAACTCAATTAACAATCACTTCAAAATCTTTTATACTTTGTATTATAACGCATGACAATCTGCTATTATAGTTTATATTATGCCTCAACATCAATAACATGCTTACTAAACTAATATAAATCCATTATGCCTGACTTGCAAAACAAGCGAGACCTCAACATCACGATTAGAGGTGTGGTGGCAATTGCTACCACACATAAGCTTCAGAACGGTAGTTGACTACTGCAAGCGCAAGCTATGATTTTTATCTTAACTTAGGTGCGGTTTGTCTTGGTTGTTGAGACAGAGACGCAGAGGCAGAAGTGAATAGTAGCCGTTTTTAGCCCAACTAACACGAGATTCACCCATCAAACGGTGATAACAACATGTAAAATAATTATACAACTATCATAACATGATTGCTAACATATTCAACCACCTAGCACAATTTAACAACAACTAGAACTATTTTAATTTCTCAATTTTCATGTTTTTCATATAAAACTCCATTTTTGATAGTTTATCCCAAAAATCATCACTGTGGACAAGAAATTACGTTATGCTCGTATCTCAATGAACTACCATATACAAGCATCAATTTACAGATTACTACACACATTGGACAAGAAATTTGGTACTTTCTAAGGCTATATCACATGAACATAAACACTGTTATATCATTTCTCCTTACAATTCAATTTCTCATGAATTTGATAACTGATAACATGTACACATGATAATCAACAGAGTTTTGAAATTCTACAAGAACATGTATTCATCACAATTCTCGTGATTTCACATTGTATCAAAAAGATATACACATATACAACCAAAACTAAAGAATAATAATAGGAATATTTTATACCTTAATTAGTGAATGCTAGACAAAGATGATAATCTCTCAAAACCACTGTGATCTAAAATCTTTGTGTTCTCTTCCTCCAAGCTCTCTCTCTCTCAACACTCTGCTCTTTCTCCTTAGCCAAATACGAGAATAAGAAGAAACTAGACGCTAGCCTTAGGTATAATATGCGTAAACATAAACTGAAACCCACGTTCTCTTTCAGTTATAAAACCCAAACAAGCGTTAGCTTAAATAAGCCAAAGGCCACAAGGCCTTGTTTGGCTGACCAAAAACTCCCAAACTAAATTATTATTATATTATTTCTATTATATAGTTTTCATGTCACACCTTAATTTAGTTAATTTAAATAACCTTAGATTAGTTGATTTAAATTAACTTATAATATTAATAAAAAAAATCTTATTATCATTATCCTTATAATTAATAAATTAGACATGTCACTTTATTTAATTTATTTATTTCTATTAAATTAAATAATTCATTTAATTTAATTATTTTCTTAAATATTAAGCAATTGATTTAATTTAATTATTTCCTTAAATTAAATCCTTCAGATAAAATTATCACTACACAATTTAATTAACATTAATCAATTTATTTACTAAATTAATTCACCACAATTCATCAATTATTTATTTAACCACAATAAATAAATTATTAAAATATTTATTTAATTGATAAATATTTAAATCAAATTACAAATTTCTCGATCATTATATCCTTCTCTCCTTAAAAGGATCCTGTCCCCAGAATCACAACTCAAAAAATTTATTCGTTACATTCTTCCCTCCTTAAAAAGATTTTGTCCCCAGAATCGCTGTACAAAATCAAGCAAACAACTGAGGATAATTCTTCATCATAACGCTTTTGAGCTCCCACGTAGCTTCTTGACATTGTGGTTTCTCCAGTTACCTTAATGGAAGGTATCACCTTATTCCTCAAGATTTTTGCTCTTTTCTCGTCAACAATTTGAACAGGGACTTCTTCATATGATAAATCTTTCTCAAATTGTAAGGGCTCATATTCGATAACATGTTTATAGTCAGGCTTATATGGTCTCAATACCGAAACATGGAAAACATTATGAATATGCTCTAACTCCAGATGTAAAGCTACCTCGTACGCCACTTCACCAACTCGTCGAAGCACTTCGAAAGGTCCTATAAATCTAGGGCTCAATTTCCCTTTCTTGCCAAATCGAATTTTCCCCTTCCAAGGAGACACTTTCAAGAAAGCATAACTACCGAAATCGAATTCCCGATTCTGTCGATGTTGATCGGCATATTTCTTCTGTCTATCTTGTGCTACTATCAATCTTGCTCGAATTACTTTGATGATCTCGACAGTCTATTGTACCAATTCCGGACCCAATAGCTGACGTTCACCAACCTCGTCCCAACACAATGGAGTTCTGCATTTTCTGCTGTATAACGCTTCGTAAGGCGGCATGCCAATACTCGCGTGATAACTATTATTATAAGCAAATTCTAACAATGGTAGATGGTCATCCCAATTTCCTTGAAATCCATAATACATGCTCTCGAGCATATCCTCAGTGTTTGGATGGTTCTCTCACTTTGTCCGGTCGATACCGAGGATGATACGTTGTGCTCATTCTCAATTTGTGTTCCTGACATTATTCTTGTAACCGTTTGCAGAAATTAGATGTGAAACATGGATCTCTATCTGATATAATGGACACAGGCACACTGTGTCTTGACATAATTTCCTTCACATACAGTTTTGCTAACCGATCTAGAGTAAATCGAATCTTGATTGGAAAAAAGTGTGCCGACTTCGTCAGTCGATCGACAATCACCCAAATGGCATCGTAACCTTGCTGGGTCGTTGGAAGACCTACCACAAAATCCATTGTGATATGCTCCCATTTTCATTCTGGTATCTCTAATGGTTGTAACAATCCGCTTGGCCTTTGATGTTTAGCTTTAACTTTCTGACACGTTAAGCATTTCGCTACACACTCAGCCACATCCCTCTTCATATTTGGCCACCAAAAATGATGCTTAAGATCCTGGTACATCTTTGTACTCCCAGGGTGAATTGAATATCGAGAGTTATGAGCTTCACTCAGAATTTCTTCTTTAACTTCTGGTACTTGTGGAACCCAAATTCTTCCTTCGAACCTAAGTAACCCTTCCGAATCGATTTTGAATTTGTTTTTCCTCACCTTCAGATATCTTCTATTTTATCTTTTCGCAGTCTTCATCCTGAAGTTGTGCATTTCTCACTTTATCTGCTAAAGTTGAACTATTTCCTATCTGGAACAACTTTTCATCGGATTTTGTCAGATATTTAATTTCCAACTCCATCTTAGCCATTTTCGACACTAGCTTTTCTTGATCAGTTAACATCATTAATTTCTCCCGTCCCTTCCTACTTAAGGCATCAGCAACAACATTCGCCTTTCCGGGATGATAGAAAATCTCGCAATCATAATCTTTGATCAGCTCCAACCATCTTCTTTGTCGCATGTTCAAATATTTTTGTGTAAAGATATACTTCAGACTTTTATGGTCGGTATATATCTCACACCTCTCTCCATAAAGATAATCTCTCCAAATCTTCAGGGCAAATACCACCGCTGCCAACTCTAAGTCATGAGTCGGATACCCTTTCTCGTAATCTTTCAACTGACGTGATGCATACGCAATAACTTTGCCATTCTGCATAAGCACACAACCTAGTCCTGTATCATCAGGCAATGACAACACAGGTGTTGAACTCAACCTCTTTTTCAACTCTCAAAAACTTTCCTCACACTTCTCTGTCCAAACAAACTTAACTGCTTTTCTAGTTAAATTCGTCAACGGAGTCGCGATCTTGGAAAAGTCTTGAATAACACGCCTATAGTATCCAGCCAATCCAAAGAAACTCCTTACTTCTGGCGGTGTCTTCGACTGATCCCAGTTTATTACAGCTTCAACCTTTGATGGATCTATCGAAATTCCGTCCTTATCAATAACGTGTCCGAGAAACTGTACACGTTCCAACCAAAATTCACATTTTGAGAACTTAGCGTACAACTTCTCTTTTCTCAACGTCTCCAACGTCAATCTCAAGTGTTCCACATGTTCCTCCTTGGTTTTGGAATATACCAATATATCATCAATAAATACCACCACAAATTTGTCTAAGAATGGTTTAAACACCTTGTTCATCAAGTCCATGAACGTTGCAGGTGCGTTAGTTAAACCAAAAGACATAACCAGAAACTCGTAATGACCGTATCGAGTTTTGAACGCTATCTTCGGCACATCCTCCGGCCTCACCTTCAACTGATGATAACCACTTCTCATGTTTATCTTTGAGAAATATCTCGCTCCCTTCAACTGATCGAACAGTTCATCGATTCTAGGTAATGGATATATATTTTAATAGTGACCTTATTCAATTCTCTATAATCGATGCAGAGCCGCATCGATCCGTCTTTCTTCTAGACAAACAACATCGGTGCTCCCCATGGCGATACACTCGGCTAAATATACTTTTTGTCAAGCAATTCTTGCAATTGCACCATAAACTCTTTCATTTCTACCAGGGCCATTCTGTATGGTGCCTTAGATATCGGGGCCATTCCTGGTAGTAAGTCAATCACGAACTCGATTTGTCGATCCGGCGGAAGACCCGACAAATCATCTGGAAATACGTCAGCAAAATATCTTATGATCGGTATCTCTTCCAACTTCGTTCTCTTCTTCTATGTATCGACGATGTAGGCTAAGTATCCTACACATCCTTGTCTCAACAACTTCTTGGCTTGCATCACCGTCTGACAACTTGCTTGTCAAGGTGACTTGCTGCCATAAAACACAACCTTTGACGGAGTCATAAGGTTAACACACTTCCTTTGGCAATCAATTACTGCACCGTAATTGAATAACCAATCCATTCCCAGTATAACATCAAACTCACCAAGTCTAATTGGTATCAAATCTACCATCATCTCGTGACCATTTATAACCACGTTGTGACGCCCCCAAAATAGGTATACATCACCCATCTTGAGTCGCCAAATACATGGTACAAAAATACAAATACAACTTAATAATACAACTGTCGTGTAAAATACGTCAAAACATAAACTGAGAGTTTTAATAAGAATATTGTCATCTAGACAATATCCACACTCAATGGAGTCCTCATTACATTTATTGTCACACTATTTAATGTAATAGTGAGGACTACTAATGCTATCATCGGGACCATCACTCCGCTTCCCCGACTTGTCCCAAATTTATATTCTCATTTTCTGAAGAGAACAATGAAGGAAAGGGTGAGCTCAACTAGCCCAGTAAGAAATATTATGACTAAGATAATGCATAATAAATTATCATTAGTCTTCAACAATGTTAAACTGATAAAATACAATAGACATCAAGTTTAACTGCAGCGGAATAAGCAATCCATTAGAAAAGTCAAGTAGAGCATAAAATCTACTATCTTCTATGATTTAAAAATGTTTTCATCAATTTTTATCGCTGAGACTCAACTTAATAAATAAACCACATCATCAAATCATCCCTGCACTATGGCCAAGGATATTCATTAAATCATCAATGGTCATGACTATACCGAATAATCCCTGGTCATAATCATACCAAAAACTGTCCATAAATGCACTACAGGCCACTGAGGACTTTTACCAAACCATTCGTCACATTACGGTCATGATTATACCAAATAATCCCTAGTCATAATTATACCAAGTCCATCTATGCATGTAAGCCAAAGATGACTTTAAACATAATATAAACATGAGGATGATGACAATTACATAATAATTCAATAAAACAAGTTCAAGAATTAATTTTAAAGATTTATCGCTTAATTTATCCACGAACTCAATAACGCCCAAATTGTCAACATGATACTTCTTTATGGAGTAAAATTCAAGAATAATATTCATGCACCAAAAATAATTTTGATGAGAAAAGAATCAATTTTTCGTCGTGAATAGTACTTCGTGAATGAATAGTACTTGAGAATAAGTACTCGTGAATAGTACCCGACATGAAAAGTACTCCAAATACCCGAGTGAATAATATTCGGGTGAATAGTAATTTGGGTGAATAGTTAACCGTGAATAGTAACTTTCGTGAATAGTATTCCTAAGCATGAAAAGTGCCCCGAATACCCGAAAGTGAATAATACTAGAGTGAATAATAACTTAGGATGAATAGTAACTCGTGAATAGTAACTCGTAATGTAAAAATACCAAATAAAATGATATTTCATGATGAGTACAAAAGAAATGATATCTCATATGAGTATAATAGAATATACGAAACTGCAAATGGATTTTCATCCGCCATGCGGTAATCCACGTAAACAGATCATTTCCATAATTTAATAAAGAATGAATACGAAAGGTCATTCACCATGCATGTGGTAATCCACATAGACAGGTTATTCCAACAGAATAATAAAGAATGGAATAACAGAAGGATTCACCATGCGTGTGATAGACTACATGTATACGAGTTATTCCCAACAAAATAATAAATAATGGAACCAGGTCGTGCGAACGCCTTACGACGAGGATATTTCGATGTAATAATAAATAATGGAACCAGTCCCGGCGAAAACGCATGCATGTGATATTCGACAGAATAATAAATAATGGAACTAGGTCCGGCGTAAACGCACAGACAGGATATTCTGACAGAATAATAAAGAACGGAATAATAGAAGAATTTCACCATGTATGCGGTACTTTGCATATACAGGTTATTCCAACATAATAATAAAGAATGGAATAACAGAAGAATTTCACCATGTATACGGTACTTCGCATATCCATGTTATTCCAACAGAATAATATGGAATGGAATAACAATAGCTCTCTTCATGAATACGAAAGAAATAATACCCCTTACCTTAGAATAAAGTTGGATACTGGAATAGAAATGTAGCAGACTTCTCTTCTTCTTTCTCTCTATAATTGCTCTAAAGCTTTTGTGAATTGGTGAGAAATGAAGGAAGAATGGGCTTCTATTTATAAAAAAATATAGTTTCGATAATTGCATGTTTTGGGGCTCGAAATATTACAGTCTAATACCTTCCTCGATCTTTTCCTTCATTTTTAATTTAGTCCTGCAAGTATTATCAAACTTGCACCACCTCCCCTAATAGTAAATAATGTGATTCAATAGTTCAATCATGTGAACCAATAGTTATAATCATGTGAAAATACGAATTACAGTATAGTACCTCCATCTATACCTCCATTTTTAACTTAGTCATGCAAGTATTATCAATATTGCACCAACTCTCCTAATAGTAAGTGAATGTGACTCAATAGTACACACATGTGAACAAATAGTTATATGAGCATGTGAATTAGTAGCAATTAATTGCTCATTTATCCGATAAATTACCCGTTTTATCAATATAACCCCCAGACGTCAATTATCATCGGAATAGATGTCAATTTCAACTAACACCAATAATCCCAACACAATAGAACTATCAAATTCATCTTTAATCAACACGAACTTATTCATCATTAATATTATAACTCACAATATTTAACAACCGTGTCATTCCTGTGAAAGAGAGGGCTTTGTCGATAAGGATTTCTCCTTATCATGCCGCAATTAGGTGACCAAACCTCTCCTCGATGTAACTTCTAGACATTATAAATATTGCAATTTAATAATATGAATAACTTCGTCGTCTCAATTATTAATTTAATAATATATCATATAATGCGAGATGATATCGTGACAATAATCGAATCAATAATATGAGAGATATGATGCAAAGAATTACTATAGCAATAATTGAGTATAACCGAGTGACTTCTCACGTAAGCATCAATAATCAATACTGGTGTGGTACTATGCAACCACGCGTAGACATCGCATTTCTTTTACTATCGGGTAGTTCAACAGTTTTAACGGTAACACTTCCGCCGTTATTTTATAAAATGATAATTCTGTCGTTTTCTTACTACGACAATGATTGTGCCGTCGTACGGATATTCCCCGACAAAAAGAATATTCCCCGACCAAACGAATATTATATAACAACTTGCATACTTTGCAAAATTTATAAATACTACCCACAACTATATCATTATATCAAATCCACACCATAATATTCAAAAAAATACTTCGAGATACTTAAATCTTTATTCATAAAATCTGGGGTCTCACAATCTCCCCTCCTTATAAAATTTTGCCCTCAAAATTTACGTATGTACCTGGTATGCCGAAGAGATGAGGATACCTTGACTTCATTTCAGATTCTAACTCTTGAGGTATAACCTTTGATTGTTGAATACGATTCTTCTCATCCAAGATTTTAACACGTATCTCCTCATATGTTAAATCTTCTGCTATCTCATCTAGTTCTAATTTAATAATGTGGTTCGGGTCATCCACATATTTACGTAACATCGATACGTTAAAAACGTTATGAACACGCGACATACTTAGCGGTAAAACGACTCTATAGGCCACAATTCCGACTCGATCAAGGATTTCAAATGGGCCAATAAAATTGAGGGTTGAGATTTCCTCTCTTCATCGATTCTTGCTTCTAGAATAACGCCCTCTTGAACCTTCTTCTTCACTTTCATCAGCTCTGAGTATGTAGCTTGCATGGCTTTAACTTTATCGATTAAAGTCAATTCTACCCGTATATTCGTTATCTTCACGTGGGTCCTTAGAGTCTTTAACTCTATCTTCATCATTTGTAAGTTATACGAAATGGGTCTTTGTGTTAACAATATCGCACTCGTAAACGCATACGATCTTTTATTCAACGCGTCAGCTACCACGTTCGCTCTTCCACAGTGATATTGAATGGTACGATCGTAATCTTCAACAGCTCGAGCCAACGTCTTTGGCGCATTATACGTTCGTTTTGGTTGAAAAAATATTTAAGGGTTGAAGAAATGGGTTTTGTACTGGGGTCAATACAAAATTCAATTTCACGCTCTAGAGGTAGGCTAAGAAGTCTTCAAGAATACGTCAGGAAATTTATTAACGATAGAAATATCATTCAAAACTGTGACTCTCATCCAAGACTTGGATAGCACATGTAATGAAGGTTTCTCCTAACGGAGTTTCAACCAATAAGTCAAAGTTTAACTTCTCCAAAGTCAAATTTAAATGTTGAACGCAAGAAAGAGAGATAAAATAATGGTTAGAACCGGTATCTAATAAGGTATAGACTTCGCAAGAATTTATAATTAACTAACCCGTGCTAACTTTTTTGGGTCACTAGCTTTTTGAGAAGTCACAAAAAATGCTCTTCCTGAAACTACCGACTTTGTTTTGTCCAGTATCCACTAAACCATGTGCTTTCGCTTGTCTCGGGGACTTCCTTTGGTGCCACCGTCCCAATTTGGACTTGACTTTGGTGCACGACAAAATTGGGCTAGGTGACCTTCTTTTCCACAATTGTACACATGCTTTGACACGCATCACAGTTTGACCGATATGTCCCTCCCTCCGAGATTTAAAATATACGACTGCGATCGTTCTCCTTCCTTTGAAATGGGTGTTGGTGTCATTGCCTTTCCATCATTATTGAACCTTCTCTTCTTGAAATTTCCACTTCTATTATCTTCGCCATGATTACCACCGAAGTGGTTACCATTCTTGGCATGATAATTTCCCCCACGATGGTTATCATTGTTCTGATGATCGTTGCCACCGGTATGATTATTATCGTGTTGTTGGTTGTTGCCTTTTGGTTGTCCTGACTCATTATCGCGCTCCAATAACTGAGCCATATTAACAACATCTGAATACAAACAAAGTTTGTAGAAATGAGGTATTGACGTATCTCGGGTTTCAAACCTCTTAGAAACATTCGTGCCATTCTCTCCTCATTATCAACTAAGTGGGACGCAAACCAGGACGGCTCGGCAAACTTGGCTTCGTACTGCGACACGATCATGTTGTTTTGCTCCAACTTGATGAAATCTACCTCTTTCATGTGACGAATACTTTCGGGAAAGTACTTGTCATTGAACAGTTCTTGGAACTTCTCCCAAGTCATCTTCAGTGCGGCAGGTTGAGTACACTTTATGATTCCCACCAAGAATCCGCCTCGCAAATAACATGGAAGGTGGCAAAGGGAACCTTTTGCTCCTCGGAGCATCCCAAGACATCAAATATCTTGCAGGTCTGTTTTATCCACGTCTCCGCCTTAAGTGGTTTTGGCTCTCCAAAAAACTCTGGTGGTCCCAGCTCCTTGAACTGTTTAGCAGTGACCGTCCGAGAGTTGCTAGTTTTTCCACTTGTATTTTGGACAGGAGCCGCTCTCGCCTGATGTTGCATGAATTGCATAAAACCTCTGAACATTTCATCGTTCATCATTTGGTCAGTGTTGTTTGCATGAGGATTGTCTCCTTCCTGATGCACATTATCCTGATTATTAATATGTGGAGACTCAACGGTCTCATGTGCTCCATTGTTATTCTCAACATTCTCGGATGTCATTTTCAAATACTGCCACAAAACAAGGGTTAATTGACATGTCACATATAATCCCTATACTCTGACCAACCAATTAAATATCAAATAAACTTAGGTAGGTCATACTAGTGAAGGAATTCCCCGTCTCTCCCCTCCTAGTTCTTGTCTCACATCTAAGCTAGGGATCATATCCCTAAGCTTTGATACCAACTGTGAGGCCCCCAAAATAGGTATACATCACCCATCTTGATTCACCAAATACATGGTACAAAAATACAAATACAACTTAATAATACAACTGTCGTGTAAATACGACAAAACATAAACTGAGAGTTTTAATAAGAATATTGTCATCTAGACAATATCCACACTCAATGGAGTCCTCATTACATTTATTGTCACACTATTTAACAGAATAGTGAGGACTACTAATGCTATCATCTGGACCGTCACTCCGTTCCCCGACTTGTCCCAGCTATATTCTCATTTCCTGAAGAGAACAATGAAGGAAAGGGTGAGCTCAACTAGCCCAGTAAGAAATATTATGACTAAGATAATGCAGAATAAATTATCATTAGTCTTCAACAATGTTAAACTGATAAAATACAATAGACATCAAGTTTAACTGCAGCGGAATAAGCAATCCATTAGAAGAGTCAAGTAGAGCATAAAATCTACTATCTTCTATGATTTAAAAATGTTTTCATCAATTTTTATCGTTGAGACTCAGCTTAATAAATAAACCACATCATCGAATCATCCCTGCACTACGGACAAGGATATTCATTAAATCATCAATGGTCATGACTATATCAAATAATCCCTGGTCATAATCATACCAAAAACTGTCCATCAATGCATTACAGGCCACTAAGGACTTTTACCACATCATTCGTCACATTACGGTCATGATTATACCCAATAATCCCTGGTCATAATCATACCAAGTCCATCAATGCACGTAAGCCAAAGATGACTTTCAACATAATATAAATATGAGGATGATGACAATTACATAATAATTCAATAAAACAAGTTCAAGAATTAATTTTAATGATTTATCAGTTAATTTATCCTGAACTCAATAATGTCCAAATTGTCAACATGATACTTCTTTGTGGAGTAAAATTCAAGAATAATATTCATGCACTAAAAATAATTTGGACAGAAAAGAATTAATTTTTTGTCGTGAATAGTACCCCCGTGAATAGTACTTCGGGAATAGTACCTCGTGAATAGTACCCCGACATGAAAAGTACTCTAAATACCCGAGTGAATAATATTCAGGTGAATAGTAACCCGTGAATAGTAACTCGTGAATAGTATTCCGACATGAAAAGTGCCCCGAATACCCGAGTGAATAATACTAGAGTGAATAGTAACCGGGTGAATAGTAACTCGTGAATAGTAACTCATAATAGAAAATACCAAATAAAATAATATTTCATGACGAGTACAAAAGAAATGTATTTCATATGAGTATAATAGAATATACGAAACTGCAAATGGATTTTCATCCGCCATGCGATAATCCACGTAAATAGATCATTTCCACAATTTAATAAAGAATGAATACGAAAGGTCATTCACCATGCATGTGATAATCCACATAGACAGGTTATTCCAACAGAATAATAAAAAATGGAATAACAGAAGGATTCACCATGCGTGTGATAGACTGCACAGAGAGGTTATTCCCAAATAGAATAATAAATAATGGAACCGTGTCATGCGAACGCATTGCGTATGTGATATTCTACGTAATAATAAATAATGGAACCGTGTCCCATGTAAACGCATGCATATACGATGATATTCGACGAATAATAAATAATGGAACCAGTCCCACAGAAACGCACGCAGCATGTGATATTTCGGCGAGTAATAATAAAGAGAATGGAATAATAGAAGAATTTCACCATGTATGCGGTATTTTGTATATACAAAGTTATTCCAACATAATAATAAAGAATGGAATAATGTAAGAATTTCACCATGTATAAAGTATCAGATATCCAAAGTTATTCCAATGTAATAATAAGGAATGGAATAACAATAGCTCTCTTCATGAATACGAAAGAAATAATACCCCTTACCTTAGAATAAAGCTGGATACTGGAATAGAAATGTAGCAGACTTCTCTTCTTCTTTGTCTCTATAATTTCTCTCTATAATAATTGCTCTAAAGCTTTTGTGAATTGGTGAGAAATGAAGGAAGAATGGGCTTCTATTTATAGAAAAATATAGTTTCGATAATTCCACGTTTTGGGGCTCGAAATATTACAGTCTAATACCTTCCTCTTTTCCTTCATTTTTAATTTAGTCCTGCAAGTATTATCAAACTTGCACCACCTCCCCTAATAGTAAATAATGTGATTCAATAGTTCAATCATGTGAACCAATAGTTATAATCATGTGAAAATACGAATTATAGTAAAGTACCTCCATCTATACCTCCATTTTTAACTTAGTCATGCAAGTATTATCAATATTGCACCAACTCCCCTAATAGTAAGTGAATGTGACTCAATAGTACACACATGTGAACAAATAGTTATATGAGCATGTGAATTAGTAGCAATTAATTGCTCATTTATCCGATAAATTACCCCTTTTATCAATATAACCCCCAGACATCAATTATCATCAGAATAGATGTTGATTTCAATTAACACCAATAATCCCAACACAATAGAACTATCAAATTCATCTTTAATCAACATGAACTTATTCATCATTAATATTATAACTCACAATATTTAACAACCAGGTCGTTCCCAGGAATGATGGGGGCTTTCCGATAAGGATTTCTCCTTATTGGCGCGCAATTAGGTGACCAAACCTCTCCTTGACAGAACTTCTAGACATTATAAATATTGCAATTTAATAATATGAATAACTTTTTCGTCTCAATTATTAATTTAATAATATATCATATAATGCAGATGATACTGTGACAATAATCGAATCAATAATATGAGAGATATGATGTAGCAATTACTATAGCAATAATTGAGTATAACTGAGTGACTTCTCAGGTAAGCATCAATAATCAATACCGTGGTACTATTATGTAACCACGCCAGACATCGTACTTTTACTACTACGGGTAGTTCAACAGCTTTTAACGGTAACACTTCCGCCGTTATTTTATAAAATGATAATTCGTCATTTTCTTACTACTAATAATGATTGTGTTGTCGCATCGGATATTCCCATAAAAAGAATATTCTCCCACCAAAAATAATATTATATAACAACTTGCATACTTTGCAAAATTTAAAAATACTACCCACAACTATATCATTATATCAAATCCACACCATAATATTCAAAAAAATACTTCGAGATACTTAAATCTTTATTCATAAAATCTGGGGTATCACACACGCTACAATTCTTATATATAAATCTAACAGGAATCACTTCTCTATTCGCAATCTCTATACTTAAGGGAAATTCTAATTCTTTCTGAGGCAAATCTAAGTTCTGAGCAAATTCATCGAATATAAATGAATGAGTAGCACCCGAATCAAATAGTACAAAAGCATTAATACCATTAATCGGAATGATACCTGACACCACATCCTTAGACTGTACAGCATCTTGCACGATCATATTGAAATTCCTCGCAGTAGGTCGGCTTGATTGTGCTGGTCTAGTGATAGTCAATGCACCACCACCGTTGTTGTTTCCTTTTCCGCCACTTGCACTTCCCGCTGGCCTCTTAGGGAAATCACAAGCCATGTGATCCTTCGAACCGCAGGTAAAACAAGCTCCTTTCTTCGGACTAAAACAATTCGGTGCAATGTGTCCCTCCTGACCACAGTTGAAACACACTCTCTTTCCCTTCAAACATACTCCAGTATGGTTCTTCCCGCAAGTTGCGTAAGCCTCAAACTTTTTCCTCTGTTGATTTCCTTGCTGTCCTCCCACAGTCGAATTTTCGCTCCATTTCCTCTTCTGACTATTACTTCCAACATTACTACCACCAGCCTTATTCTCATTCTCATTCTTCCTCTTCTTCTGTTCTTCGTTGTACTTGGTCAAGGCATCGCTTCCACCTTCCGCGATAATTGCCTTTTCCAGCACAGCCGCAAATGTGTTCAGCTAGAACATTAAAACCTTGCTGTAAAGCCAGGGCTTCAATCCTTGTTCAAATCTTCTTGCTTTGTGTTCATCAGTATTGACTTGATAAGTGGCAAACCTTGCCAACTCATTAAACTTCGCGAAGATATTCCAAAGACCGCCATCGCCGTTCCTCGCTTCAACTCCGTAAATTGCACTTGGTCGATTTCGAGAACTCGTTGGAAAGTACATTGCAAAGAACATCTCCTTAAATCTATCCCACGCTATCACTCCTTGTCCTCCACGAACCTTATTTGCTTGCCACCAGTAGCTAGCTTGACCTTCAAAGCATGAACGTTATGTAACGCATCTTACGATCTTCGTTAACTCTAGCAACATCGAAAACCTTCTCCATTTCCATGATCCAGGTTTGGGCTTCCACTGGATTCATAGACCCTTGAAATTCTGGCAGTCCAACCGCTTTGAATTCCTTGAAAGTCGTGACTTGAGCTTGCGGTTGATTCGCAAGTGCACCCGTCAACAGAGCTACCAACTGTTGAACTGGATTAGCGCTGGTCTCGTTGTTATTATTAGTAGACCCCTCAGGAGGTGCTTGCTAACATGGTTGTCTTATTCTAGGAGGCATTTTCTGTTAAGACATACGCTTATTAGCTCATTACTCAACTTCTTGGGTATTTAAAGTCTATCTTAAACATTCTAAGATTAAAGCTTTAACACATAGCATTTCAAATAAACTCTAATATTTTATTCATTCATAAAGTCTTAAAACATGATAAAGATAGCATAACCGATATAACATCCACTTTCCTGAACTAAACACGTTTCAGGATTACATACTCATACTATCCCTTTATTTATCTCAAAATAAGGGATTCACAATTTATTTATTCACATAATTTAACCGCATATTATTATCTATCTTATTCTATCTGGACATATTAAGACGTCGTAAGGCTTCCCGACGTTCCTCCTCCATGATACGATATGTCGTTCTACGATCCATCACGAACCACGGCGAATTCTCAAACTGAGGTGGGTAATAGTAGACTCGATCCTGGGCCCTATCAATTGCCGAATTAAAAGCATAATACATCTCCTTCATCTTGGCTTTCTTCACTTGAACCTTAGCCTCAAAGACGGTGCACTTGACGTTGAGTCGCCTTCATCCACGCATCCTCCGCTTCTTGACGCTTACGACTCCTCCTTGAAATCATCTTTCAATTTCTCCATGTCAGTCTTCATCTTCTCGTGTACTGCCAACAGGTCTTCATGCTGACCCTTTGTATGAACTAAGTCCCACTCCATGTTTCCAAGTTTTGAGTCGAGTTCCTGAATCTCTACATCTTTTTACTCCATCGAAGCGTGATGCATCTCAACCATTTCCTTCAGCTCCTCGACCTCGTCCTGTAATTCTACATTACGGATATACAAAGCATCATACATCTCGGCTGATATGGAGTTTGGTGGAAACTCCTCATGATCCTCTTCCTCATCCTCCTCCTCTATCTCTTCGGAGCTATTCTCCTCGGGATCGGTTACAGGATCATCCTCCTGGATCAACTGCTCCCGAACTACGTGAATATCCCGGGGTTCATCCTCTCTAGGTATCTAAGGTATCACCTCTCTAACTGGACTGGATCCTCCTTCGTTAGACATCCTGACAACAAAATATTTTAAGTTTTACTTAACATTTTCGATACTCGCGAGCACATAAGTTATTAACACGTAGAACATAATGTCTTTTATTGTTTAACTTCAATGGATACCTTAATCCATTCCTTAAAACTCGATAAGAGTTGAACACCTCTATGTTTTCTATTTCCTTAAAGGTTACTTCCTAAGGTTTCCCCACCTAAGGTTCATAACCTAAGGCTCTGATACCAACCTGTGACAACCCCAAATTCAGGTACTTTATTTCCACAGGATTTGGTGCTCACTTATCAAAAAAATAATACATCTAACTACCCATAATAAAGGATAAAGACATAATTAAAATAACTTAACAATAATCTCTCCCATTAAAGGGTTACATCATCATCTCGAATTAAATCCCAGGTAATCTAACCTTAAAATTTATTACATCAGTTTGCGGAATACATCATAAAATAAAACAAGTCTTTAACATAATTCATTAAAATAAAATTCTCATAAGTCTTCATCATTTGGACATCTTGCCCTTGCCTTTGCTAGTCGACGGCTCATCAACTTTCTCCACTTTAGCTGCAGTGTTAATTGCAAGAGTGAGCAAACAAATGCTCACTGATATAGAAAGTAACAATGATGGTAACATGAGAGTGAACAACGAAAGCTGAACAATAAGGAACTTGTTCTACAAATCAAACTAGAAAACAAGTTCGAACTTTAATTATCTGAGGGTCTTAAGACCACGAACTATGTCCCCGGTACTTAGGTATTATTACCCAACCTTAACAGTCATTTAGACTATACGGACCCTTCTTAACGCATTACTTAGGGGATCAGCCCTTTGTACCATGTATTGTGCACAAACATCTAAGCGTTACACGCATCAAAAATCCCCCCATGTTAGGGTTGTTTTCGTCTCATTTGGATTTAGAATTTCCTCACTAAAGAAAGTTTAGTTTGGAACTAGCTTATCAGTGTTTCTAGAATTTTAGAACACTATTCGAATATAGATTAATTCAATCAATAAAGGTTTGTTTACTACTTGAACGTTTAATATAACGATAAAGCTTTGAACAAGGTTATCAAAGTCAAAGATTGAATAACAATAATATATAATTGAGTAAACATGATATACATGCAAAGCGCTGTAGAAGAGTTAAAACAATCTCCCTTGAATTAAGGTATTACAATAATATATGCTTTGAATAATAATTAGGAAACTAAATCTCGCTCAATGTAACGAATTAGGTTACATAAGCTTGTACAAACATACGCAAGATAGGTTAAGCTTGCTCAACTTCATAAAGAATGTTAGGAACTTGTAGAATAATAATATAGGAATGGAAACTTGCGTGCAATATGAAAAGAATGAAGTTAGAAAGCTTTGCTCAATGTAAAGAGTTAAGTTTTAGGAACTTGCTTAATAATAACAAGGTAGAGTTAGAAACTTGCCTTGATTGTAAGCTACACAAATGAAAATAATCTCCAATTATCCTACATATATCATTGAAACCGCAACAACAATTAATCGCATGAATATTAACTTTAGGGTTTAAACCATCATTTAAGTCACAACCCTAACTTAGCACCTAACCACGTAGGTTAAATATACTTAACGAATCTGAAATCTCGTTACAAGTCATTATAACTTAATCATTCATCTCTAACTTTTAAAAACACCACTTTTAGTTTCATTATGTAACTCAATTAACAATCACTTCAAAATCTTTTATACTTTGTATTATAACGCATGACAATCTGCTATTATAGTTTATATTATGCCTCAACATCAATAACATGCTTACTAAACTAATATAAATCCATTATGCACGACTGTAAAACAAGAAAACCTCATCATCACGAGTTCGAGGTGTGTGGCAATTGCGCCACACAACGGCTTAGAACCAGAAAGTCATTGCTTTTTTTGCCTTGCATGCGTGCAAATTTGTCTTTGAATTGACAGAGCCTTGAGAGGCGTAGTGAATAGTAGCCGTTTTTAGCCCAACTAACACGAAATTCACCCATCAAACGGTGATAACAACATGTAAAAAAATTATACAACTATCATAACATGATTGCTAACATATTCAACCACCTAGCACAATTTAACAACAACTAGAACTATTTTAATTTCTCAATTTTCATGTTTTTCATATAAAACTCCATTTTTGATAGTTTATCCCAAAAATCATCACTGTGAATTCATTATTTGGCCAAATCATTCCATTCAAATTACGTTATGCTCGTATCTCAATGAACTACCATATACAATCATCAATTTACAGATTACTACACACATTGGATAAGAAATTTGGTACTTTCTAAGGCTATATCACATGAACATAAACACTGCTATATCATTTCTTCTTATAATTCAATTTCTCACGAATTTGATAACTGATAACATGTACACATGATAATCAACAGAGTTTTGAAATTCTACAAGAACATGTATTCATCACAATTCTCGTGATTTCACATTGTATCAAAAAGATATACACATATACAACCAAAACTAAAGAATAATAATAGGAATAGTTTATACTTTGATTAGTGAATGCTAGACAAAGATGATAATCTCTCAAAAAGACTGTGACCTTCTAAAATCTATGTGCTCTCTTCCTCCAAGCTCTCTCTCTGTCAACACTCTGCTCTTTCTCCTTAGCCAAATACGAGAATAAGAAGAAACTAGACGCTAGCCTTAGGTATAATATGCGTAAACATAAACTGAAACCCACGTTCTCTTTCAGTTATAAAACCCAAACAAGCGTCAGCTCAAATAAGCCAAAGGCCACAAGGCCTTGTTTGGCTGACCAAAAACTCCCAAACTAGATTATTATTATATTATTTCTATTATATAGTTTTCATGTCACACCTTAATTTAGTTAATTTAAATAACCTTAGATTAGTTGATTTAAATTAACTTATAATATTAATAAAAAAAATCTTATTATCATTATCCTTATAATTAATAAATTAGACACATCACTTTATTTAATTTATTTATTTTCGTTAAATTAAATAATTTATTTAACTTAATTATTTTCTTAAATATTAAGCAATTGATTTAATTTAATTATTTCCTTAAATTAAATCCTTGAGATAAAATTATCAATACACAATTTAATTAACATTAATCAATTTATTTACTAAATTAATTCACTACAATTCATCAATTATTTATTTAACCACAATAAATAAATTATTAAAAATATTTATTTAATTGATAAATATTTAAATCAAATTATAAATTTCTCGATCGTTATAATTCTGATTGCGAGTGCACGTGCTTTGAGACGACGGGACCCATGAACTCGGGGCACCCCGGTATTGTGAGTGCGTCTATGGCTTCGCAGTAGTACCTGCGACTCCCCCTCTATAAATAGAGGGCTTGGGGTAGCCATTTTGAAAAACGCAGTTTATGAGAATTAAGATGTTGACGTATCTCTGGCTTCAAACCTCTTAAAAACATTCGCGCCATTTTCTCTTCATTATCCACCAAGTGGGACGCAAACCGTGATAACTCCGCAAATTTTGCCTCGTATTGCGACACGGTCATATTGTTTTGTTCCAACTTGATAAACTCCACCTCCTTCAAGTGGTGAATACTTTCAGGAAAGTATTTGTCGTTGAACAGCTCCTGGAACTTCTCCCAAGATATCTTCAGTACTTTAGTTATACGTCACCCATCTTGGGTCGCCACTTACATGGTACATAAATTCAAATACAACTTACTATTATAATCGTAGGTATACAATACGACATAAATCGTGAGTTTGAATACAAATATTGTCTACTAGATATTATACAAACTCAAAAGGAGTCCTCATTACAACTATTATCACACTATTTCATAGAATAGTGAGGACTACTAATGCTATCCTCCGGACCATTACTCCGTTCCCCGACTCGTCTCAAATTTATGTTCTCATTTCAAGAGAACGGTGAAAGAAAGGGTGAGCTCAACTAGCCCAAGAAGAAATATTACGACTAAGATAATGCGTAATAATTTATCATTAGCCTTCAACAAATTGTTAAACCGATAAAATAAAATAGACAACAAGTTTAAGCTGCGTTGAATAAGCAATCCATTAAAAGAGTCAAGTAGAGAATAAAGTCTACTATCTTTTAGGTTTTAAAAGATTTTTCATCATTTATTATATGAGACTCAAACTTTAATAAATAATCCACATCATCGAATCACCCCGCACTGACTACTGCCAAGGATATTCATCAAATTATCAATGGTCACGACTATACCGAATCACCCCCGGTCATAATCATACCAAAAACTATCCATCAACGCATTACTGCCATCGAGGACTTTTATCACATCATTTATAACAAGCCATGATTATACCGAATGATCCACGGTCATAATCATACTAAGTTCATCTATACACGTAAGTCAAGATAACATAATATAACATGAGGATGATGACAATGACATAATAATTCAATAAAACAAGTTCAAGAATTATTTTATCCAGAATTATTAACGCCCAAATTGTCAAAATGATACTGTTTTTGTAGAGTAAAATTCAAGAATGATCAAGAATATTTCCATGAAAAGATATTTGGATGAAGCGCAAATATCAAGGATATTCCACTAATTTCATGGAGTATAGAAATCAAAGATTTAACCAACTGGGTATAATAAAGAATGGAATAACAAAAGAAATCACCATGCATTAGATTGCGCCATGCATGAAAAGTTATTCCAATGTATTAATAATAATAACGAGAACCGTGTCGTGAAATTCACACCATGTGATGATCCAATGAATAATAAATCTTTGAATAATAAACAATGGAACTGTGTCCGGTGTAAAACACATGCATGTGATATTCAAATGTAATAATAAATGCGGAATAATAAACAATGGAACCAGTCCTGTAAAACACATGATGTGATATTCCAATGTAATAATAAAGAATGGAATAATGTAAGAAGATCACCAAGTATATAGGAATTCGTATACAAAAGTTATTCCAATGTAATAAATAAGAATGGAATAACATAAGGATTTCACCAAGTATAGGGTACGCCGCATATAAAAGTTATGTATAGGGTATACCACTTTTTACAAAAGTTATTCAAATGTAATAATAATGAATGGAATAAACAAGTTCTCTTCATGAATAAGAAAGAATAACACCCCTTACGGTACAACAAATAATACCCCTTACTAGTAAAAGACCTTTGGATATCAAAGTAGTGAAGTACCAGAATACTCTTCTTCTTTCTCTCTATAGATTTTTTCTCTCTATAGCTTCTCTCTATAATTTCTCTCTCTAGAGTTTCGGTGAATTCGTAAGAAATAATGAAGCACTAGGCCTCTATTTATAGAAGATTTCTAGCTTAGCACCTGCCATATGAAAAGGCAAGTGGCTTGACGACGGTGATGTGAAAAGAAAAGTGGTTTGGACGCTTTTGTAATGTGAAAGCGACAAGTGGTTCGACGCTGTAATGTGAAACGACAAGTGGTTCGATCGCTTTGTAATGTGAAACGACAAGTGGTTTCGACTTTTTGTAATGTGAAAAAGCGGCAAGTGGTTTGACGTCTGGTAAAGGTAATTACTATTGACGATGGTAATTACTATTCACAAGGGTAATTACTATTGACGAAGGTAAATACTATTGACGAAGGTAATTACTATTCACAAAGGTAATTACTATTGACGAAGGTAATTACTATTCACAAAGGTAATTACTATTGACGAAGGTAATTACTATTGACGAAGATAATTACTATTCACAAAGGTAATTACTATCGATGTGAAGGTAATTACTATCGATTTGAAGAGACTCTTTGATGATGACATATGGCCCCCATAAAATAATCAAACTTACCACAAATGTCTCATAACAGACTCTTTATATACATCAAGGATTGAATAAATATTACCACAAATCATTTTATTTTTAATCAACACATATTTAATCTTTCAACAATTATTAATCATTTATAACTTGTCGTCTCAATTATTGATTTAATACTATAACATATTATACTGAGGATGATCTTATGACAATAATTGAATCAATAATATAAGAGATATGATGCAAGAATTATCGTAGCAATAATTGAGCATAAGTGAGTGACTTCTCACGTAAAGCATCAATAATCAATATCGTGTGCTACTTATACAACTACGCGTATTATTGTACTTTTACTCTTTGGGTAGTTCAACAGCTTTTAACAGTAACACCTCCGCCGTTATTTTTATAGAAAGATAATTTTGTCGTTTTCTAACTACTTACAATACTTCCGTTAGGGGTCCACTAATGATTAAGCCGTCGTCATTTAATATTCCCTAACAAAAAGAATATTTCCCGGACCAAACTAATATTTTATAACAACTTGCATACTTTGCAAAATTTATAAATACTACCCACAACTATAATATTATCTTAAATTCACACCACAATATTAAAAATTATTTCGACAAAATTTAAATCTTTATTGATAAAATTTGGGGTCTCACAATCTCCCTCCTTATGGAATTTAAGCCCTCGAAATTAGGGTGCGATACCTAGTATGATAAAGAGGTGAGGATACCTTGAATACCTTTATCGTTGAAAACATTAAATTCATCTTTGCAATCCGCCAAAGATATTTATTCACAATTCATCTTTGCACTACAAAAGCCAAAGATATACAACTATAAAACCAATAATGCCGAGACGCGGCTTAATAGTATCACGACCACCTAATTATCCATGCACCAATCGCCAAGGATATTCGTGTTTTTATTCTGATCATGATTATATCTTCGAATAATCCTTGGTCATAATCATACCAAGTCTATCAATGATACTACTTCCAAAGAAGATGACTTTTACCACATCCATGAATTAATATTTCATTCTTTGAGACTCAATTCAATAATTAATCCATATCATCGAATCATCCCCACACTTTACTGCCAAAGATATTCGTATTCATTAGTATCACAACCACGAATTATCCATGCACTACTACCAAAGATAATCGTGTATTCATTATATCACGACCACAAATTATCCATGACTACTACGGCGTGGTATTCAAAGATAATCGTGTTTTCAATTACGGTTATGATTATACCGAACAATCCTCGGTCATAATCATACCAAGTCCATCTATGCACTACAACAGCCATGATGACTTTCAACATATAATATAAGCATGAGGATAACGATATAAAGAATCAATCAAATGAGATAAAGGATAAATATTAAACATTTATAATATAATTTATCCAAGATTCAAGAATATCCCCATGTTATCAATCACTTAATAATCTCATAATCTAATATCATTATAACAATATTTTAATCACTTCTTAAATTTATAAACAATTTATCTCAATTGTTTACGCTTTACCATATAATGCATTTAATCATTCAAAATGCCATACTCATAAGATATCATCACCAATTATCAAATCCTCATCAAAAATATGCATATATTCTATATAGGATTCTCTAGCCATAAAATCCTATTTTCAACTTTGTTACTTCACATAACATATTTAACTCGTATATGTTCAGAATTAAACTATTTTCATGAAAAATACCAAATCAGTCCCAAAAATATTTTTTTCTGGGTTTTAGCATAATATAGTCCCATAATGAAAATATATTTTTCGGAATTTTTAAAATTCATTTACTATTTTCAAAAATCAATTTCTAATTAATTCCTTAAGAAATTAGCTACCTCAAGTTTAACTCCAAAATTCCCAAATCTTGGCAGGACCTTACACATGTTAACGTGAGCTTCCAGATTAAATTTCATGGTCATCTGAGTTATAGAACTCCTATATAGATTTTTCATTTCGGAAAAAACCTAAATATTGAAATAGTCATAACTTGCTCATTTTAAGTCGAATGAGCTCATTTTTGGACAGGAGGTACTTTATACCATATACCTTCATGTCCCAAAAGGCCAGAATTTTTTTTCATAATTTAAGTGGCGAAACAGCCTGTCTAAAATCATGGCAAAGATTTTTTTTTCGGTTTTTTTTTGCAGCTTTGCACTCCTTTGCTACAATCAGTCCACACAAAAATCTACAACACCTTTTCCAGTAAATCCACTTGGATTAGTTAGGTAACTCATAGATCTAACTCTAGGACTTGATCACACTCAAAAATTCAAAATATAACAGGAGATATAGTCAATTGAATTTCATGTTACGTTTTTCACCAAAATCGATTTTCAACCTCTTTGTGATTTCTAAGAAACTTTCATGTTTTCACATACTAACCAACATAACTCATCTTAAAACTTACTAATACTTCATATACCCATGATTTTCATCAGTTCTATACTTTTATTATGACTTTCATCATAATCCACGTAAATGAGATCCTTTTAGTTCAAGAAATATTTGAGGGTTTAAGAAATGGGTTTTTTTGATTGGGGTCAATACAAAATTCGATTTCACGTTCTAGGGTAGGCTAGGAAGTCTTCAAGAATACGCCAAGAAATTTATTAATGATAGAAATATCATTCAGCTATTATTCTCGTCCAAGACTTGGATAAGACGTCACATTAATACCAACTCTGTGACTTCTATCCCTTAACTCGGATAAGACCTCACAATGATACCTATCAACTTGCCATCTTCATCATGACGTCGCTTACTGAAAGTCCGGCGGTGCATTTCACACAAGGAAGTCAACAACGAAAGGATCGGGCTCTTTACTTATGGCTTGATATGACAATGATTAACTTTAGTGGTTTGGTTACTTTGAATTCGCACAACAAGTTGGTTATGAATATAAAAGCTAACAACCTTACGAAAAGCATGATGAGTAGTTAACCAATTGATTCCTAAAATCACATCAAAGGCAAATATTTTCAAAAAAGATAAGATCGACAGTAACGTGAAAATGTTTATTTGAATCAAACAAGTTTTAAAAAATAGTAATGTAACGAAGGCTCCTA
Source organism: Panax quinquefolius (assembly GCA_020205615.1). Lineage (NCBI taxonomy): Eukaryota > Viridiplantae > Streptophyta > Magnoliopsida > Apiales > Araliaceae > Panax > Panax quinquefolius. The sequence continues at coordinate 123,298,282 of CM035156.1, read as the reverse complement.
CTAACGAAGTTTCAACCAATAAGTCAAAGTTTAACTTCTTCTTGAGTCAAATTTAAACGTTGAACACAACTAGGTGAAATAAAAGAGTGGGTAGAATCGGTATCTCAACACGGTATAGACTTCGCAAGAGCTTATGATTAACTTACCCGTGATAATTTTATTGTGTTCCTCGTCACGAGAGAAATAAAACGCCTCTCTTAAACCATCGGCTTTGGTTTGTCCGGGATGACCTTTGGTGCCTCCATCCTAGTTGAATTTGTCTTGAGAAACGACAAAAATCGAGCTAAGTGACCTTCTCTTCCACAATTATAACATGCTTTGACTGGCATGGCGCAGATTCGGACCGATGTGTCCCTCTCCTCCGCATTTGAAGCATATGATAGGTGGTCTTTCTCCTTCCTTAACAACGCAAAGTCTTTGGTGCTAACGTCTTTCCATCATTGTTGAATCTCCTTTTCTTGAAATGTCCATTCTTATTGTTTTTGCCCCGATTACCACCAAGTGGTTACCATATTTGGCCCGTTGATTCCCTCCACGCTTGTTGTCACCGCTTCGATGACTACTCTCACCATTTTGGTATTATAATTTTGCTTACCGCTCTCTTTTTAGTTGCGTTGACTCGATATCGCGCTCCACTAATCGAGCCCTATTTACAACATCCGAATAAAACGCAGCTTTATGAGAAATAAGATGTCGACGTATCTCTCCGCTTCAAACCTCTTAAAAACATTCGCACCATTCTCTCTTCATTATCCACCAAGTGGGGACGAACCGTGATAACTCCGCAAATTTGCCTCGTATTGCGACACGGCCATATTGTTTTGTTCCAACTTGATAAACTCCACCTCCTTCAAGTGGCGAATACTTTCGGGAAAGTATTTGTCGTTGAATGACTCCCTGGAACTTCTCCCAAGATATCTTCAAGACAACAGAAGTCGAGTACGTTTTACCGATTCCCACCGAAGAATCTGTCTCTCACAAGAACATAAAGGCGTTAAAAGTAACCTTTTCTCTTTGAGCATCCCAAGACATCAAATATCTTGGTAATCTGCTTTATCCATGCTTCCGCCGTAAGTGGTTTTGGCTCTCCCTTAAACTCCGGTGGTCCGGCTCCTTGAATTGTTTAGCGGTGACCGCCCGAGAGTTTTCCGTGTTTCCACCAACGTTTGGGATGATCGCTTTACCGATGTTGCATGAATTCTAAAACTTCTTAAACGCATCTGTCGTCACAATTGATCGTTGTTGTTGTTTACGGGAGGATTATCGCCATCCTGTTGCACATTGTCCCGATTATTGATCTATGGAGAATCAACGGTCTCGTGCTCCATTGCTATTCTCAACATTCTCGGATGCCATTTTCAAACACCGCCACAAAATAAGGGTTAATTGACATGCAACATATTATCACTATACTCCGACCGACCAATCAAATACCAAATAAACTAAGGTAGGTCATACTAGCTAGAAAAGGTATTCCCTGCTCTCCCTCCTAGTACTATTCTCACATCTTAGCCAGGGATCATATCCCTAAGCTCTGATACCAACTGTGACGCCCCCAAAATTAGGTATACGTCACCCATCTTGGGTCGCCACTTACATGGTACATAAATTCAAATAAAACTTACTAATATAACTGTCGTGTACAATACGACATAAACTGTGAGTTTGAATACAAATATTGTCTACTAGATATTATACAAACTCAAAAGGAGACCTCATTACTACTATTATCACACTATTTCACAGAATAGTGAGGACTACTAATGCTATCCTCTGGACCATTACTCCATTCCCCGACTCGCGTCGGCCTATGTTCTCATTTCAAGAGAAGAAACGGTGAAAGAAAGGGTGAGCTCAACTAGCCCAGTAAGAAATATTATGACTAAGATAATGCAGAATAATTTATCATTAGCCTTCAACAGTGTTAAACTGATAAAATACAATAGACAACAAGTTTAACTGCAGCGGAATAAGCAATCCATTAAAAGAGTCAAGTAGAGAATAAAGTCTACTATCTTTTAGGTTTTAAAAGGTTTTTCATCATTGTTATAGTTGAGACTCACTTTAATAAATAATCCACATCATCGAATCACCCCTGCACTACGGCCAAGGATATTCATCAAATTATCAATGGTCATGACTATACCGAATCACCCCTGGTCATAATCATACCAAAAACTATCCATCACTGCATTATGCACCAATCGAGGACTTTTATCACATCATTTATAACAAGCCATGATTATCTTAAGAATGATCCCCGTCATAATCATACTAAGTTCATCTATACACGTAAGTCAAGATAACATAATATAACATGAGGATGATGACAATGACATAATAATTCAATAAAACAAGTTCAAGAATTATTTTATCCAGAATTATTAACGTCCAAATTGTCCAAAATGATACTGTTTTGTAGAGTAAAATTCAAGAATGATCAGAAGAATATTTCCATGAAAAGATACTGGATGAAGCGCAAATATCAAGGATATTCCACTAATTTCATGGAGTATAGAAATCAAAGATTTAACCAACTGGGTATAATAAAGAATGGAATAACAAAAGAAATCACCATGCATGCGCAGATTCAGATGACAAAAGTTATTCCAATGAATAATAATAACGAGTAACCAAAGTCGTGAAATTCACACCAAGCAGGATGATCCAATGTAATAATAAATCTTTGAATAATAAACAATGGAACCGGTCCAGTCCTGTAAAACACACGCATGTGATATTCCAATGTAATAATAAATGCGGAATAATAAACAATGGAACTGTGTCGGTGTAAAACACATGCATGTGATATTCCAATGTAATAATAAAGAATGGAATAATGAAGAAGATCACCAAGTATAGGGAATTCACAGATATGAGTTATTCCAATGTAATAAATAAGAATGGAATAACATAAGGATTTCACCAAGTATAGGGTATCTGGCATATCAAAGTTATGTATAGGGTATACCACTTTTACAAAGTTATTCCAATGTAATAATAATGAATGGAATAACAAAGTTCTCTTCATGAATAAGAAAGAATAACACCCTTACTGTACAACAAATAATACCCCTACTACCGTAAAAAGAACCTGGATATCAAAGTAGTGAAGTAGCGAATACTTCTTCTTTTTCTCTCTATAGATTTCTCTATAGCTTCTCTATAAATTCTCTAGTAGTTTCAAAGTGAATTCGTAAGAAATAATGAAGCACTAGGCCTCTATTTATAGAAGATTTCTAGCTTTAAGACCGCTTATATGAAAAGGCAAGTGGCTCGGACGACCGTGATGTGAAAAGAAAAGTGGTTTGGCGCTTCAGTAATGTGAAACGACAAGTGGTTCGGCCTTTTGTAATGTGAAACGACAAGTGGTTTGGACGCTTTGTAATGTGAAAGCGGCAAGTGGTTTGACGTCGGTAAAGGTAATTACTATTGACGATGGTAATTACTATTCACAAAGGTAATTACTATCGATTGAAGGTAAATACTATTGATGAAGGTAATTACTATTCACAAAGGTAATTACTATTATCGACGAAGGTAATTACTATTCACAAAGGTAATTACTATCGACGAAGGTAATTACTATTGACGAAGATAATTACTATATTTTAAGAGACACTTAGATGATGACATATACGGGCCCCCATAAAATAATCAAACTTACCACAAATGTCTCATAATGACTCTTTATATACATCAAGGATTGAATAAATATTACCCCAAATCATTTTATTTTTAATCAACACATATTTAATCTTTCAACAATTATTAATCATTTATAACTTGTCGTCTCAATTATTGATTTAATACTATAACATATTATACTGTATGATGATACTATGACAATAATTGAATCAATAATATAAGAGATATGATGCAAACAATTATTGTAGCAATAATTGAGCATAGTTGAGTGACTTCTCACGTAAACATCAATAATCATATATCGTGCTACTATACAACCACGCCAGACATCGTATTTTTTACTACTTTGGGTAGTTCAACAGCTTTAAATTGTAACACCTCTCGCCGTTATTTTTTATATAAAGATAATTTTGTCGATTTTCTAACTACGACAATACTTCCGTTGTGGGGTCCACTAATGATTGAGAGTCGCATTTAATATTCCCCGACAAAAAGAATATTCCCGACCAAACTAATATTTTATAACAACTTGCATACTTTGCAAAATTTATAAATACTACCCACAACTATAATATTATCTTAAATTCTATTTATATTTCGTCACTTTGGAGTTTACTTCGTGGCGGTTGATAGCATTTATCGCTTTTATTTACATTTTCGATCCCCATGGAGTTGCTTTCGTGGAGGTTGATCATGTCTATATATATATATATATATATATTTACTGACTTTTATATATATATAATCGCTTATCGCTTTCCATATAAACTGCAGATCATGTGAGCCTAGGAATCATGTGATCACAGATTCAATCTCATCGAATCTAGATTCTTGCCTCGTGATGGAGATTTTTCAAATTTATAAGTTAGCTTTGTACATTATTTACAAGTATGAATTTCCTCGATGGTCATTCATGCCCATGAGAGTTCTAAGATCAGATATTATTTTCGAAGATGCCTCGCATCTCAAAATAAAAGCAAACAAGTTTAACATTTTAATAATAAAATGGAAGTATGAAAAGGTCTCAATTCCTATTGAGCATGTGGTTTGAAAAACCTCTTTTTATAAAACTTCATTGTTATATCTTGCTTAAAACTGAATTTTTCTATAAATTCAAACCCTTATATATATAAAAGTAACGAGGCCTCAGACTACTTTCAAATAATTGCACATTGATGACACACACACACACACACACACACATTCATATAACAGTTTCTTTTGAGAAGTGGCGATCACCGTGGTAACACGGATGTCTGGGGTGCCTAACACCTTCCCTCCGCATAATCAAGCCCCGAACCCAAAAATGAATCTTGTTTCACAGATCCGCTTAGCAAAGTTGTCACATCATCGGGTCAATGTGCAAACCTTTTTCATCAGGTTGGTGCAACCAAGTTTAAAACACCAATCGATGACTCTTAAAGTCAAATCGTTGACATTACACATGTCGGACCTTTATCACTTGTTTTTTCAAACAAATCTCACATTAACATGAGAACACCAAAGAACAAGTAACGAAAAGGTACAACTAAAAATCCCGACATCGACAGTGTGGCGACTCTCATTGGGACTCCAAAGAAGAGGGCTTAAGCCGCTATTACAAGCTTTTCAAAATTGTTATATGCTTGTGTGTGAATGTTGCATTTACATTTATGATGAATGTGTACGAATGCATTTTACTTATCGTGACCGCTAAATATCTATCTCGTGATATTAGTGCTTCAGCACATGTCATCATTTTGCATAAACGGTGAGACACGCCAGTATGTGAATGTATGTTGTGTGGGTCCTCCACCAGAGGCTATCCCGTCGGTGTTTGATTATCGGACTCGTAGGGAAGACTAATTCCAACGAGGCTCGTGAAAGGCACCACCCAGATTCGCCTCCAGTTGAAAAGACCGGATTAACTTCCCGCCAAGTAGATTACATGATGATCCGGGAACCTTCACGCCAAAAAGCCGTGAGAGTAACCCTAAGATAGGTCAACCTCTGATAAACCAAACGTGGAGGAAAGTATCTTCATGCTTTCCATTTTCAATTACTTGTAAAAGCATTTACTTGTAATTTTATTCCATGATCATCTATATGTAATGGAAAATATGAAGAATATTTGTGCATACATGACATGTTATCAATTAAAACCGTTTTTACAGGACCATATTCCTAAAATGGGTACATCATGATAACATTTACATTATCCCTAAGACTAAACTACATAAGTTTTTGTAGGGAAGCAATTGGGCCTGTTACCCGCTCAAAATCCAAAAAGGCCACTAGCCTATAGCCAATCATGTCTTCTTCCCGACTAGTCTAATACTATTTTTCGAGAAGAATTTGATTTGATCGAGTAAACAAATTACAGATTTGGGCTGTTTCACTTAAAGAATTGCATCAATCTACTCAGGTACAAAGATGCCTACCAATACAGAATCCTCTTCACAAGGAGGAGCTCAAGGTTTGGAAAAAACAAATCCCAGAAACCTCAGTTGGATACAACCAACAAAGACCCTAAAAACACCCATCTCAAAGGAGATCCAGACACCGGTGATATCAGGAAGAAGGTCCTCCAAATGGAGGAAACTATCCGTGTTCTCAAAGGGATTGGAACACATGGAAGTGTTTCATATGCTGACCTTTGCATATTCCCTGGTGTTCATTATCCAGAGAAATTCAAAACCCCGATTTGAAAAAAATATGATGGATTAGGGGATCCTTATACACATTTGAAAGTGTTCATTGGAGAACTTGGATCTTATGCGAAAAATGAGAAGCTCGTAATGCAAATTGCTCCAAAAGAGTCCGATCGAGAAGCCCGTTCATGGTATACCAGATTAGACAACTCAAAGATCCATAGCTGGGAAGAGCTAGCTCACGCCTTCCTCACTCAATACAGTTTTCAATCTCAGATGGCTCCCGACCGGCATCAAATTACCAAGGTCAAGAAACAAATTTAACGAGTCATTCAGAGAGTATGCTCAAAGGTGGAGGTGCCTTTCGCTTTCAAGTTATTCCTTCCATGACGTAATCGTAAATGGTCACGACTTTTATAGATATACAGAAGCTCCTTTCTATGAAAGAGTTTTAGCCAGATCGGCAAAAACCATTCTCTCAAATGATTAAACACGAGAAATGGTTGAGATGGGATTGAAGTCCGTAAGATTCAAGACCTAACCGCTTCTTAAAGCAAATACGAGCACATCCAATCCGGATCTTATGGAAACAACCCTCTGAGGGTCCATAAAAAGAAAGAGGAGGATGTTTCCTCGATACTACAAGGACAAAAAGGCAATGTAACACGCCTATACACAGAGGAGAAACTACTCCCCTTTCCAAGCACACGCCTTCAAACCCTCCATTGCCTAAAAGTGGAGAAGTAAAGCGCCCTCGAACGTTCACACCCTTGGGGACTCTCGCCGAGAATATTCTTGCTCTTCCGACTACTCGTAAGAAAATCACACGCCTTCTTCCACCACCAACCCTAATGGGAGGGTTTTAATGCTACTCTAAGTGTGCTTATCATGCCGAGCACCGGACATGATACTCAAGATTGTTGGGCCTCAAACACAAGATCCAAGATTTAATAGACAACGGTGAGATCGTGGTCACCAAACCAGATCAACCTCATGTGCAAGACAAACTCTTCCTCAACACAAAGAAGAAGAGGTCAATATGATCAGTTGGAGCACCGGATGTAGTTCCAGCTTTTAATGGTGAATCATCCTGCACCATCAAAGATGGTGTCGATAGATGGGATTATGCAAAGTTCCCAATTTACTATGGAACGAAAGATGAAAGCTCTTTGCAAACAAATCGAAAGTAATCGCGTAATCGGTGACCCACCATCATCAAGTCACACGCCAATTAATCAGACATGAGCATGCCTATCTCCTTCCATTTGTTATGAATGCTCCACCATCACCTTCAGAAAGCGAAGCTATGGAGGATAAGGTCAAAAGAGAGCAAATGCTAAAGCCCATCGGGATTTTGCCAATCGAGAGGGAGTTTACCTATCCGGGCCAACCTATGGAGGAAATATTTCAAATGTCGATCAATGAAGGAAGAATTACATCCCTTCTACCTCCAATCAATCCCCGCTGCAGGACGGTTTAACTCACGATGGAGTGTGTCAATATCATTCCTATTCTCATGGTCACAAGACGACGAATGTTGGGCACTCCGCCATCTCATTCAAAATCTTATTGATAGCAAGTGTCTCGCAAATGGCGATGATGATGACACATGTAACTCGAGGGTGGGAGTACATGTCCTACCAAATGGAAGGGATCAAGAGCAGCTTATATCCGACGAGGATTATGAAACCACAAAGCATTTCCCATACAAGCAATTCAACTCAAAGGAGTCGACAATCCTTTGAAAGTGGCCGCACCAGAGCCAATTTCTTTTTTACCTTTCGCATCCACAATATCCCGTTGTCGCCCACACAAAGTTCCATGGAATTATGGAGAAGTCAAGGATCCACGCCTCATACTACTACTATAAAGGTCGAAGGAAAATCCATCAGATCTTCCTCAGAGGGTGATAAAGCCTACTCTCAAAGCAAAAGGGAAGATTCCCATGGAGAAGATTAAAAAATTCCTCCGCACTATGGGCCATAATGAAGCCAAGGTGGTTTTAAGCTTAAGAGAAGCTCCACATCGATATCAATATCGACTTGGTTTTCTTCCGAGGATCATCGGAAGATTTTATCAAGGTTTGGAAGAAGCCTACTTACCAAAATCGTGGATGTGGAAAAATTTCAACATATGGTTGATCACATTTTCAACAACAATGTGATATCCTTCATCGATGATTTACATACCTCCCAAGGGACCGGCCATCGCAAGCCATCAGACATTGCAAGCTTTTTGTCTTCCGGGTATATGCTAGTCGGAGTTTTGATAGATGGGAGGTTCATCTCTAAATATCATCCTTATGCCACCTTGGTGAAGATGAATGTCAATCTCAAACGGATCCAAAGCAAAGCCATACGGTTATCAAAGCTTTTGATGGATCCCAACAAAATTTCATCTTGAAAGATTGAGTCGCCAATCGAGATTGGTCCAAATACATTCAATGTATCCTTTCACGCCCTCAAGATAGAGATTGGATACAACCGCTATCGGGGAGACCATGGATACACATGGTCGGAGCTCTTCCTCCACACTACATCAACAACTCAAATACATTATCAACAATAGCCTAGTCATCGTTAACGCCGAGTTTTAATGTCCGAACAAGGAGATCTCGCCAATCATCGCCTTCAACTCGTAAGTTGAGCCTAGCCAGCTTTTCATACCTTGGAAGTGAGTAACACTCAATACCATCCTATTGGAGCACCACTTCCTGCACTCCAATATTTTTGCCGAGGTTATGCTTTCACCACTCAAGAAATGATGTCATGGGTCATCACCGACAAGGCTTTGGTAAAAATCAGCAGGTATTAAGCACCCTATTCAAGTGTCCAACAAATTGGGATAATGGACTAGGCTATGCGCTAGTTCCAATCATAGAATCCTCATAAGCATAAAGGTGTTCCTCAAGCTTCCGCCACACGACGATTTTTTTCCATCTCGCACCGCATGAGTCGACATAGCCTCCAAAGAAGGTGCCACCCATGTTATGGCTATGTTGTTTCCCAAACCAAGCACCATTCAAAGCAAAAGAGGTGCCGATTCCCTCGATCCCAAAGTGGAAGAAAAGGAGTAAAACGTAAACACGACATCGCCTTTGATGATGATGCATATACGCATCATCATTGTTCATGATGAACATACAAACAGATATATATACCCTGCACGATGATTGCCCAGATGTCATGGTTATCATTCGGGAGAAGGAGGACAATGACAATCCCTCCATCTGTAAATCCATCAGACTTTTGCCTCGATAATTGGAGCAAAGACTCCATGCATCGGGTCGACGAGGGTAAAATGGGCGTAAAATCCTCCGCCTCAGTAGATAACTTTAATTGCTTACTTTTCTATACAAGATTATTAGCAGTTATTTTATCAAGACATGCTAACACTTTTGTATGATTAAACAATTTCATATATTAAGTGAAAGCATATTTTGATTTCGAGGACTCAATTTAGATGTGCTCTGATTTGCCGATGAGGTGCCTTCTCTCCACAAGGGTCAGAACTTTGATGCAAAGTTCGACTCGACTTGATGGACATACAAGAGGACATTGAGACACCTCAGAGATTAAGGAATGGGTCGCAGATAAGCCTAAACCCAACCTCGACCAAACCACTTCTTTCAATCTTGGAACCTTAGAAAACCCTAAGCTAATCCAGATTGGTTCGCACCTCACCCCAAACCAATGGAATGACATGGTCGCACTATTAACCCAATTTCAGGATGTGTTTGCATGGTCTCATGAAGACATGGTGGGTTTGTCCACTCGACATTGTTCTTCATCGCCTTCCCATTAAAGAAGGATTCAAGCCGGTTAAAGCAAAAGCTCAAAGCGATTCAAACCCGAGTGGAGTTTAAAAGTCAAAGAAGAAATTGTGAAACAATTTCAAGTCGGCATTATCATGGTGTCTACATATCCTGAGTGGATATCCAACATTGTTCCCATGCCTAAACCAGAGGAAAGGTGCGAAGTTTATGCGGATTACCGGATTTGAACAAAGCTTGCCTTAAAGATAGCTTTCCGTGTCTTTATCCACATTCTCATCGATAATATCGCTTCAATACGGCATGTACTCTTTTCATGGATTGCTTTTCACGGGTACCATCGATTATGGTCGCCGAGGAAGATCGTGAGAAAACCGCTTTCATCACGCCGGGGAAACTTTTTTGCTACAGACGGTTGTCATTCGCCTCATCAATGCCGGGCAACCTACCAAATGAAGCTATGATGGCTCTTTTTCCACGATTTAATGCATAAAGAGATAGAGATCTACGGATGACATCATTGTCAAGTCCCCAAAGGAGGAAGACCACTTAGACCATCTCGTAAAGCTTTTCAACAAAGTCATGTAAGTACAACTTGAAGTTGAATCCAACCAAGTGCGCCTTTGGTGTCAAATCGCAAGTTGCTAGGTTTCCTAGTCACCACAAAGGGATTGAATCGATCCTACCAAAATCCAAAGCCATCAAGGAAATGCCCATTCCTCATAGATGTAGAAGGAAATACGGGATTTTTGGGAAGAATCAACTTCATTAGCAGTGTTTATCTCTCAACTCACAAAGAACTCGTGAGCCCATCTTCAAGTTGTTAAGGAAGAACTCCTCCATGAAATGGAACGATGAGTGTCAAAAAGCCTTCCTTACCATTAAAGAGCAACGGTTAACGCCCTATTTTGGTACCACCACCTGTGGATGATGTTCCCTATTCATGTGTACTATCCATTAATGACAATGCCACGGGTCAGATGTCGGGCAAAAAGACGATAGAGGCCAAGAACGAGCTATCTATTACCTCAAAGAAAAGATTCAAAGATCAAGTGAACACAAGTACACTCGATTGAGAAGACTTGTTGTGTTTTTAGCATGGGCTTCCATGAGGTTACAACATTACCTCCATGGTCACACAACCCATCTTATATCCCGCGATGGATCCTCTCAAGTATGTGTTCAAGAAGCCCATATCGAATTGTCGATCGTCCAGATGGCGCTTGATCCTACAAACAATTTGACATCGCTCTACGTGATGCAAAAAAGTCTGTCAAAGGTCAAGGAATCATGGATCAACTCGCCGCCACACCGTAGGGATTACAAACCCTTAGAAACATACTTCCCCGATGAAGGGGTAATGATAGCTTCAAAGAATACCATCAAGACGATGCATGCCACACATGGAAAATGTATTTTGATGGAGTCATAATACGTAAGGCTCTGGAGCCGAGCAGCTTTTAATATCCAGATGGGGAGCAAAGATCCCGTCGCCATCAAATTATAGTTTGTCAACACCAACAACACAATTGAGTATGAAGGTCAGATCATGGGGCTAAAACTTGCCCGCTCAATGGGCATCGTGCGTTAATCATCTTTGGGGATTCTAAATTGGTAATCAAACAATCCACAGGAATCTATAAAACCAAAGAATTACATTTGTTGCCTTACCATCTGCAAGTTTTATAGATGGCTTTAGAGTTACAAGAAATCTCCTTTCTACACATTCCTCGTAATAGAATGATTTTATGGATGCATTAGCAACGTTGGCCTCCTCGATTCACATACCCGACAAGGAAAACATGCCAAGCATCACATTTGCTCGCACAAAAGGCCCCAGCTTTATGGGAACTATGTTGGAGAAGTATCGATGAGCTACCTCCCATCCACAACCCTTGGTATCAACATATCAAGGAGTATCTCGTGAGACGGATCTACACCCACCGAGGCGAGCCTAATCGAGAAGAGGCGGATCCATCGACTTGCTATGAAATTCTACCGAAAGTGAGATGCACTCTACAAAAGAGATGCAGGATTAGGTCTCCTCGATGTCCGGACAAAGACCAAGCTCAGAGGCTCATGGATGAGATCCATGGTGGAGTATGTGGCCCACACATGAGCGGCCCCTTACTTGTCAAGAAAATTCTCGTAACAGGCATTATCGGGCTTACACTCAAAGTCGATCGTGATGATCACGCCAAGAGATGCTATCAATGCCAAATTCATGGGAATGCTATCCACGCCTCCAAGGGAACTCCACAATATGAGTTTCGCCACGGCCCTTCTCAATGTGGGGAATGGACGGATCGGGCCCATCGAGCCCAAAGCCAGTAATGGACATCGATTCATATTCACCATGATCGACTACTTCACCAAATGGGTAGAAGCAGCCTCCTTCCCTAGGGTTACTAAAGAAGTCATCATTGCTTTCATCAGAAATAATGTCATTTGTCGATATGGACAACCAGAGGTCATTGTGTCAGACAATGCTAAGAACCTCAACAACAAAATGATGGAGGAGTTATGCAAAGAAATTCCACATCAAACACCTTAACTCCGTCATCTACCATCCAAAGATGAATGGTGCTGTTGAAGTGGCTAATAAAAATATCAAGAAGATCATGCGTAAAATGTCCGCCAATCATAAAGGATGGCCCGACCTCTCGCTTCTCGATTTTATTAGCCTACGTAACTTCAATGCGCATTTCCACCGGGCAACCCCTCACCATTAGCCTATGGGATGGAAGCAAAGGTTCCCATAGAGGTGGAAATGGAATCCTCAGAGTGTTGATGGATGCTCAGTTGGATGAAGACCAATGGGTACAAGACAGTATCACCAATTGTCTCTAATAGACGAAAAAGGCGTAACCGCGCTATCTTCCATGGTCATTATATCAAGAAAGGATCGCACGATCCTACAATAGAAAAAGTCCAACTACTATAGTAATTCAAACAACACGACTTGGTTTTGAAGAAGATCATCGACAACCAAGATCAATCTAAGGGAAAATTCGCCCTAACTGGAAGGCCCATTTGTTGTCAAGGAGGTATCGACAGGAGGTGCTCTCTCACTACGTGAAATGGATGGCGGATGAATTTCCATAGCTTATCAACTCTGACACCGTGAAACGGTATTTTATGTCCGGGTTACCATCAACAAACATCCCGGTATTGATCATCCAATCACCACCATTCCGCTTTTGAACCCCTCTTTTTACAAACTCTTTTCGCCTCTCAGAAAACATACACTTCAAAACAAATGTTTCGGGTTTCATTTCATTTCATTTCAAACCTTTTAGTTTATCCTCAAGACGGATTAAACTTTTCACACCTCAGCTTTTATCCTCAAGACGGATTAAACTTTTCACACCGCAGCAATTTATATCTCAAGACGGATTAAACTTTTCACGCTTGCAGTTTGTCCCAAAGACGGATCAAACTTTTTCCACACCGCAGCTTTGTCCCCATTATGGGATCAAACTTTCTTCTCCCCGCAAAGATAGCCTCGCATATGGGATTCACACTTCTCTTTCGTCATGATTCATCCCGAGGGGCTTAACTACGTCGACCGATCTCCCCGATACACCCGGAGTACGTAGGCAACCATATTCTATATGGCCCTTAATCGCAATAAAAAAAAAACAACAAAAACATTTCTCGCCCTTTCTCTACAAAAAAAAAACAACAAAAATACTTCTACACCTTTATTCATCAATAAAGCTTCTACACCCATCGCTTTTCACATTTCATTGAACCTCTTACACTGTGTTCGAACCACGCAGACTTGATCTCCTCTTCAATAGAGTACGTAGGCGTACCATTTATGGTTTGGCCTAACCCTACCGTAACAAAAAATGTTTGTCACACACAGATCGGGATCAACCTTCAATCCACCACATTTCATCGGCTTTGCACCAAGGGGATGGAATTACCCAACCTCTCCTCACAAATAGGAGATTCAATGACCATCTAAGTCATGGTACAGCTCAAAGAGCAACACCAATCCATAAGAGATGGAATTAACTAGGCTTCTCACAAATAGAAGTATCTTGGCATACCATCCGTGGTGTGTATTAATCTCGTAGAGGAAAAGCCACACTCCTCTCCACATTTCATATACAAATACCAAATCCCCAAGACACCAAAGATGGTAGGATACATACAGATCAATGATCCATTCGAGAGATCCTGTGATGGCTCAATGTCCACATATCAAGGATAAGTTCGTAATGCATCAAGATCACAAGGCCCTCAAGAAAACAGCAAATATCAAGCAAGTATCAAGGCATAACTAAAAAGGAAGTAAATCAAAATATATTTTCTTCGCATATATATACTATTGTTTGATATATACATACGTGTTGTTGTACATGACAAAATGGCTAAGCTTAGTCTGCAAGGCAGAAAATACAAAGCTATCTACGATCCGTGTGTATGTGGACTATCAGATCTAACATAGCATCCCTCTCTGAAGACGGAGGTAAAGCTGCAAGCTCCTGCCCAATGGCATCTACACTAGCCAGCAGATTAGAGGCTAACTGCATGGTGGCATGATGCTCATCTATGTAAGCACTCATATCGGCAAGGATGATAGTCCAATGGATCTCATCGAGGTAATCGCTCTGCAGAATGGCCACATCCCTAGCAGATATAGGCGGCATCCCGCCCCACAATCAATGCATCCTCGGCCGATCTAGCCTCATCCTCTAACAGAGAAGGCGTCTCTCCCATCAAGAGTCACAACATCGAGGCCCTAGCCTCGATCTCTATCATAGGTCATCGATGTAAGCTCGCTTCCAAATGATCAGGTCAAAATCGAGTAACAAAGCAGCACTAAGGGTGGGAGAATCCATCACAAATGTCGGGTTTCCAAGCAATCAAGTCCCCATCGATGGGAATGTCAGCCTCCTCCATAGGCTCCTCATCGTCGTAATCTATATCCCGTGACCGTGGATACTACCATAGTCGATGCGCTCGCTCCATCCATGTCGAATACTCGCAGAATAACCCTGGATGATCGATGTAAAAATCAGCCTAGCTCTCTCACGATCCCAACAGCATACAACCCGGATCTGTCCATTCGATGATAAGTGGCGAGAAGCAAAATTAATCAATCACCGCCTCAAATGGGTGAAAAATCTCAAACCGGTCAAACCGATACATCACTACCATGGGTGGTAGGTGATCATCCCTCTCAAACCAGCCTAGAGGTAGATAATCCATGCCCTGAGCATGAGTAATGAAGTCAGTAGGGTGAGCTAAGCCCCCGACACGCATAATATAGCGAATGGATCTCCGATCCCTCGCCAGAAAGTAACCAAGATGCAAGATCATATATACTCCGCAGGCTGAAAGGAGTACGACATGGCCATATCATGGGTGAAACAATATCCATCCCATCTGAATGTGCTAATCGATCCCAAGTGTGACATAAACCACACGCACAAAGCACGACCGAGCCACTTATGAACACTCTGCGGATAAGTGCAAAGAATATGTGGTCGACCTCGAGTCTCTGCCATAATCATCTGGTAGGATGGTGTGACCCTCCCTGAGAGCTCTCACTGCCATAATGACGCCAATGTCCAACTCATCCATGTACGTGGCATGTAGACGTATGACAATACGCACACAAATAGTACATCCACTCCGCCAAACGCCACCGATCCTCCGTGTGGTGAAATCCCCTAATGTCGTGCATAACTATCTCTCGAGCCAAATCACAAAATAAAAATGCTAGGATATCACGTGGCTTGGATGTAATCTCATCCTGCACACACTCTACGCCTCAATCCGGTGAGGGTCATGAATCGCTCTACTCATGTTTCTGATCGCCATGTGTATGCAAGGTCTGTCCAACGGCAACATCGTCAACCGTGCATACTCCTCCAAAGTAGGAGTCAACTCTCGGGTCCCACACCTCCGGCTCGCTCTAGTTAGAGTTGCAAAGGAGGTCTCACAAGTTGAAAAGGCCAAATCAGGAATAAAAATGCTACGCGATCGAGCGTAAATAGCTCGAATCCTAGTTTTCATGGGCGTAATCCGCCCCACATCTCATTCATTGGTATTCGCCTGCATATACTATACCAATGGCCTCAAATTTTACAAATCATGCTCGGTAATACCTCACAAAGGTCCGATGCCGTCAGTGCAGGGTCATAACCCTAGAAGTATCCCCGACGGGGGTTACAACGCCAAAGTTATGAAATAACGACGTATCCCCAGCGGGGGTTACAACGTCGAAGCTACGAA
Source organism: Panax quinquefolius (assembly GCA_020205615.1). Taxonomy (NCBI): domain Eukaryota; kingdom Viridiplantae; phylum Streptophyta; class Magnoliopsida; order Apiales; family Araliaceae; genus Panax; species Panax quinquefolius. The sequence goes on along the minus strand of CM035156.1, from coordinate 123,281,980 downwards.
ATAAGAAGTATCCCCAACGAGGGTCACAACGCAATAATTTCAAACATCCACGTATCTCCGGCGGGGGTTACAACGCAAGTCAACCATTGATACACACATCAATGAAGGTCAAGCAACTTTGACGTTATATCAGCCGATGGCAAGTAAACCCATCGAAGCAACCTCCCCCACCAAGGGTCACAACGCGATGCAACCATTGATACACACATCAATGAAGGTCAAGCAGCCTTGACGATGCACCCATCAGGGATCTATTCGGTGATACACATATCAGCGAAGGTCAGGCAACCCTGACAAGTGCATACTGTTGGCAGTAACTCCAACAGGATGATGTGATATGTTATACACATCCTCAAACAGACAAAGCTTTATCCCCACAGATCTCTTATACACAAGAGGTACCTCTATAGAGTAGAATTTTGTGTCTAGGATTCACGACTTTGGTGATAGCCCCAACGTCAACATCCTTGAAGACTTGGATCGCATGTCCAAGGCATCAGTGATTGTCATCCCAGCAGGATTAGATGACAATCATTCATTCATGCATCATACATTTGCATCATGTTGTTGTATATAGCATCATGTTTATCTTGTTGCATGTCAAGTGTCTAGGATTCTTTATCCTATCCATGCCTTGCATTGCATGAATATGATAAAGAGGGGCATCTGTAGACACTCAAAATTTTTTGCACACCTGTTATTAACATTGCAGGAGGGCAGATTCATCTTTCGGACATAACCCTGGAAGACAGCTCACATCCATTCCGGATACTATCGGGAACATCAGCCTCAACCCCGGATCACACACCGAGAACATCATTTCCAACCCCAGAACACACACCGGAAGGATCATTTCCAACCTCGGAGATAACCTCGAGTTTCATCCTTGGCGATAACACCAAGGAATGTTGTTGCAGTTCCGGCGATAACTTCGAAAATGTTTGTTTCAAATACATGTGATCAGCTTCAATCAGACCTACCACCGAGGCACTCATACCTCAGACCCGGAGCTAACATCGGGCAGATAGGCACACTTGCAGATGACATTGCGGCATTCAAAAAAGCATTCCAATCTTGGATGTAGCCTTGAGCAACGTCTGCTTTCAACTCAAACCGGCGATAACCCCGGTGAGGAGTCACACGTCATCTTGCTACCTCAACACTAGCGCGTCGTCTCAACACTTCAGACATACATACATACAACAATGTCCTACAAGAACCAAGGAGTTCCAACCCGAGTGACTATTACGCATGGCAAAGACACCTGGATAGAATTTGAAGCTTGAAGACCATGGGCATGGTCCCTCTTCCCGACTTCAGACAACCTCTAATCCATGTCATCAGCATAACTCTCGACACAAGCAAATCAAGAAGGTCGATATACCTCATTCGGATGCTCGAATTGAAGTTTTGCAAGTTTGAGCGACATTACAAAGGCACGAAAGTGCACGATTTTGAGACGACGGGACTGCGCAGAACTGGGGCATCCTGGGCAGCCATAGTGCATCTCGCTGCGCCACAGTACACATGGCTCCCCCTATATAAATAGAGGGCTTGGGGTAGCCATTTTAAAAAAAAGAAAAGGTAAGGAAGCCCTGCCCAATTTGCTTTGTACACACCCTATATTGAGTGTTTGCTCTTTTTTAAACACTGTTAGCTCACATATAGCTATATATTTACTATTGGGAGTCGAGTGTTTATCCATTTAGAGTCATAGAAGTCTTTATTGGCAGCCCACCGTAAGCCTTCTCACACTCTATAAAGCCTTTTCTTCATATTTGCACACACTATTCTACACATTAAGAGTCGTGTTGTGTGCGATGCCCCAAACTTCAATCCGTGGTTTTCATTTATATATATATATATATATATATATATATGTATATATTTTTATATGGACTAACATTATCGAAGTTATGCCTCGATTGAGCCTAGACTTATGTTCGAGCGAGCGTTTACTTTATATATATATATATATATATATATATATATATATATATATATATATTGTTGTTGATATATATCGATGAGCCCGGATTTTGGATTTTACATCCGGAGCGCTTATTTTTTTATATATATTTATATATATATATAATTGTTTTTGACATATCCGGATGAGCCCGGATTTTACATCCTATATGCGTTTATCGCTTATATATATATATATATATATATATACATTGCTGTACGGAGTTTACTTTTGGCCTTTTACTTTTTTATTAACATTTCGCCCCTCACTCGAGTTTACTTCGTGGCGGTTGATTGCTTTTACTGCCTTTATTTATATTCAAGTCCCTTTGGAGTTTACTTCATGGCGGTTGATATAGCATTTATCGCTTTTATTTACATTTCTAATCCCCATGGAGTTGCTTTCGTGGTATCATACACACACACACACACACACACACACACACACACACACGTGGTGGTTGATATATATATATATATATATATATATCTGATTTTTATATATATAATCGCTACTACTTTCCATATAAACCGCAGATTATGTGAGCCTAGGAATCATGTGATCACTGATTCACTCATCGAATCTAGATTTGGTTCCGTGATGGACATTTTTCAGTCGTGAAGCAACTTGTACATTATTTATAAAGGTATTTAATTTCCTTGGATGGTCATTATGCCCATGAGGAGTTCTAAGATCATCAGATATTATTTTCTCAAGATGCCTCAGATCTCAAAATAAAAGCAAAATGTTTAACATTTTAATAATAAAATGGAAGTATGAAAAGGTCTCAATTCCTATTGAGCATGTGGTTTGAAAAACCTCTTTTATAAAACTTCATTGCTATATCTTGCTTAAAACTAAAATTTTTATAAAATTCAAACCTTGTGTATATAAAAGTAACGAGGCCTCAGACTACTTTCAAATAATTGCACATTGATCCACACACACACACACACATTCATATAACAGATTTCTTTGAGAAGTGGTGGTCACACCGTAGTAACACGGATGTCTGGGGTGCCTAACACCTTCCCTCCAAGATAATCAAGCCCCGAACCCAAATGAATCTCGGTTTCACAGACCCATTTAGCGTGTCACATCACCGGATCAATATGCAAAACCTTTTGGTTGCATTGGTGCAACCAAATTAAAAACACCAATGGCGACTCTTAAAGTCAAATCATCGACATTACACACGTTCGGACCTTTTTCACTTGTTTTTTCAAACAAATCTCACATTAACATAAGAACACCAAAGAACAAGTAACGAAAAGGAACAACTAAAAATCCCGACGTCGACACTGTTCAATGTTGAGATAATGACAGTTAACATGTATAATTTGACATCTAGATATACTTATCAATATATATATATATATGTAAAATGTGACACCCCCAAATCCGGGTACTTCCATTTCCGCAAGATTTGGTGTTCACTGTACAAATATCATCTATCTATCTACCCATAAATAAAAGTAAACCATGCAATAGATAGAAATAATAAATAAATCTCCCCTTATGGGGTTACATCAACTGCATAAAAATACAATCCCAGGTAACTCTAACCTTAAACATCTGTGCGGAATCATAAACAATAACAAGTCTTAATAACATCAAGTCTAAACATAAATACATAATAACAACAAGTCTTCTTCATTTGTTAACCTTGCCCTTGCCTTTACTAGTGGAAGGCTCGTCTGATCTCTCGTTCTTAACTGCAATGTTAATATTACGCAAGAGTAAGCACGATTGCCCATAAGTATAACAATATAACAAATGAATAATAACATGCGAATAAATCAAAGACTTCTGAAATAGGAAACTCAGCTTTTGAATCAAGAATGAATAGCAAGAGACAAAAGAACTTCTGAGAGTCATAAGACCTTGAACTATGTCCTAGGTTGTCAAGTGTTTATACTTGAAACCTTTAATGATATAAGACTATGACTCTTCTTCTCGCACTTAGGGGGGATCGACCCTTAGTACCACAATTGCATGCACAATATCTTAACGCTAACGCATAAGTAATCCCCTATACAAGGTTGTTCATCTCAGTTTGACATTAGAGTCCGCACCAAAGGAAGTTTTGTTTGGATAATTCATCAAGTGTTCTGAAATTTAGAAAGCTCATCAACTATGGACTAGTCGAATCATGAAGGGTTCGCTAGCCTAACAAAGTTCAACAATATCTAATAATTTAAAATTGAATAGCAATCTCAAAAGGTATACAATAGGATAATTATAGTATAACAGAATCATACTTTGAAAGATTAATACACTTTAATTTAATAAAATGAACTTGATCAATAATAACGAGAATTTGCTCGAAGTAAAGAGACAACTTATAAACTCATATAAAGATAACGAGTATGGTTAGGAAACTTGTCTCGTGCGTAGATTACACGTTAATTAAACTTGTTCCTTGATTTAAATCCTACATATCATTTACGTTCACAATACCAGTCAATTATAACGTACTAATCATCACAAGTTCGTTCTTTTTGTCTAACTCGAATTCATGACTATACTTAGTCAAATTACTACACTCATAGCCACAATTAACACATCATGAACAATAAGTTAACTATGCATTTAATCATTCAATTCATATATAAATGTGTTATTGACATGTTTAGAATTTATCTTAATGTCTCATTGTACGTCTAACATAATTTTATGTTCTTTATATTTGGTTACTATCACATTTCTATACTTGAACACTTAAAAATGCATTTACGGACATTACGCTAAGTGGTATGCTTGGCTAACATTAAGCATGTTCATGGCGGCGCAATGACATGACTATGGCTTGCCATGGCTTGACTTAAGAGTTGGTATTTGATGTTACGGTGGCACTATGGCGCGAGACTTTAGTCCTGGAGTTGGCGCCGCAGTGCGAAACTCCAGATTTTGAATCTCAGTTCGCGAAGAACACAGAGTTAAGCGAATTTATCATTATATGGTCATTAATTTCATCAAATTAAACATACCCACATACTAGAATTCGTACATAATCATTACCTAACCTTTATAGAATGATTTTAACCGATTAAAACACATAATTACAGAATTAAAACATGCAATTTTCATTGTTCTTGATGTTCTTGAAGGTTTTGAACACAAACATAAAAATTAACACCACGGATTCGTTATGACACCAAATCCATCTATTCAAGTTTTTGTTTTCTTCGTTTTAGCATGCATAATCATATACAAGTGTGAATTTTACAAAACAATTTATGTTTGACATATTAATTTTACGTATAAGGGCCATATGGCCATATTCTATACTCTGTAATTTTTGAAACAACAGCATACGTTATAATATTATGAAATTGATGATATGGAACCATCTAATACAAAGAAAAACACATTAAAATAACATCTTAACACATATATGCACATAGTCAATACAATTTTCCAATTTACAGAGACTTTACAGAATTTTGAAAGCCATATTCATAAAAACTTTAACAACGTAATTAACAATTGGGTTGAAGAGATTACCCTTAAAACAATTTCTCTGACTTTCACGATCTTCTAAAATACTACAATAATTCACACTACTTCTCTCTATTTCTCTGAAATTCTCTCTGAATTCTCTCTCAGTTAACTCATAAAATAATACGCTTCTCAACATAAATCGATTAATAAAGAAGAAGGCGACACGATTGTGGAGGGTCGCCACCCATCATGGGTTAACTGCTATTAACTCCCCTTAGGGCCTTGTTTGGCTGACAATAATAGATTTCAAAACCATTTAATTTAATGATTCTCTTATACTATAGTTTAAATCATGTCACACCCAATTGCTTAATAATTCAATTATCTTATTTAATTTATTTTAAATAACATATAATATTTTCTCATTAATTCACATAGTCACATAATTAAATTTCTCATTTATTAATTATGTCAAATTATTAAATCTCTAATTAATTATTAAAATAATTAAAATAACATTAGGCTTATTAAATATTTCTTTTTAATACAATAAGCTCACATAATTACATACTTCGAAATAATAAAATTCTCCACATTAATTTAATAAATATAACACATATAATTAGATTAATCTACCACAACTTCACCAATTAATTATTTAATCTAATAATTAATCCATCGAAAATATTTATTCAATCCAATAAATATTAAAATTAAATTATAAAATCTCAGTTGTCACATCTTTCCCCCCTTAAAAGGATTCTGTCCTCAGAATCACAACTCAAATAATTCGTCCCGTTACATTCTGCCTCCTTACAAAGATTCTGTCCCCAGAATCGCTTACACATAAGTTAAGTAAATAAATGAGGATAATTTTTCATCATATTCTCTTCGAGTTCTCACGTTGCTTCTTCAGCGTTGTGATTCCTCCAAATTACCTTAACAGAAGGTATTACTTTATTTCTTAGAACTTGCTCATTTCGGTCAACGATTTGAACAGGAATTTCTTTGTAAGATAAGTCTTTGTCGAAATGTAGGGGTTCATATTCAATCACGTGTTTGTAATCGGGTTTGTAGGGTCATAGGACTGAGACATGGAAAACGTTGTGGACATTCTCTAGAGCTGGAGGTAAGGCTACCTCATAAGCAACTTCTCTGACCCTTCGCAGAACTTCAAAGGGTCCAATGAATCTTGGGCTTAATTTCTCTTTCTTTCTGAACTTGATCTTTCCCTTCCAGGGAGAGACCTTTAAGAACACATAACTTCTCGGTTCAAACTCAACATTCTTACGGTGTGGATCGGCGTATTTCTTTTGTCTATCTTGAGCTGCTATCAATCTTGTTCGGATCACTTTGACTATTTCTGCTGTTTGTTGTACCAATTCCGGGCCTAGTAATTGTCTCTCACCAACTTCATCCCAGTATAGCGGAGTTCTGCACCTTCTGCCGTATAACGCTTCATAGGGTGGCATGCCAATACTAGTGTGGTAACTGTTGTTGTAGCCGAACTCTACGAGCGATAGATGATCATCCCAATTTCCTTTAAAGTCCATTATACAAGCTCTTAACATGTCTTCTAATGTCTGAATTGTTCTTTCACTTTGTCCATCTGTCTGAGGGTGATATGTCATGCTCATTCGCAACTGTGTACCCATGCATTCCTGTAGACGTTTCCAGAAGTTCGACGTAAAGCGCGGATCTCTATCTGAGACAATTGACACCGGGACTCCGTGCCTCAAAACAATCTCTTTCACATATAACCTTGCCAACTGATCTAGGTTGAATTTGATTTTGATCGGAAGGAATTGTGCGGATTTCGTCAATCGGTCAACAATAACCCATACTGTGTCGTAGCCTTTCTGAGTTATCGGTAGGCTAACCACAAAATCCATCGTAATATGTTCCCATTTCCATTCTAGAATCTCTAAAGGTTGTAATAACCCACTCGGCCTCTGATGTTCTACTTTCACTTTTCGGCATACGCGGACACTTGGCAACACATTCTCGCAACCTCTCGTTTCAAATTCTACCACCGTAAATCTTGTCAAGATCTTGGTACATCTTGGTACTACCAGGTGAATCGAATCATGATGAGTTATGAGCCTCACTCAAAATTTCTTCCTTAATCTCTAGTACTTGTGGTACCCAAATTCTGCTTTCAAATCTCAGTATTCCTTCCTTATCCATCTTGAATCTTGATTCGCTTCCTTCGGATATCTTCTTTTTCACCATTTTACATTCGTCATCGTGAAGTTGAGCCTCCTTAACTTTGTCTAATAGAGTTGTACAAGATCATGATCCAAAGCGACTTCTAAATCAATCTCCATAAGACACTTTACTTCCAATTCCAACTTTTCCATTCTTTGAAATTAACTCCTTCGTTTCTCATTAACTGCATCAGTTTCTCCGATCCTTTCTACTTAAGGCATCAAGAACCACATTTGCATTACGGGATGGTATAGAATCTCACAATCGTAGTCCTTAATTAACTCCAACCACCTTTTTGGCGCATGTTTAAGTCTTTCTATGTAAAAGTAAAAAATATATTTAGGACTCTTGTGATCTCAGATATATTTCACACTTCTCCCCATGTAGAGATAGTGCCTCCAGATTTTCAAAGCAAAACCACCGCAGCCTAACTCCAAGTCATGGGTCTGATACCCTTCTCATACTCTTTCAATTATCGTGGACGACACGCAATGACTTCTACCGCTTTCTGCATAAGCACACGTACCAAGTCCTTTATGCGATGCATCACTATATACACACAAAATTTCCTATGTCATCCCGAAGAGATAACATAAAGTCTTGAACTCAACCTCTTCTTTAATTCTTGAAAGCTTTCCTCACACTTCTCCGTCTAAACAAATTTCACCGATTTTCTAGTCAAATTCGCCAACTGAGTTCATGATCTTGGAAAAATCTTGAATGAATCTTCCGTAATAACCCGCCAATCCGA